>JAZKJV010002997.1:0-516620 GCA_037367405.1 Ottelia alismoides | reverse complement strand
TGCAACCTTGGCCCAAGTGGGCCGTTATTTCAAAAAAAATGATGAAAAAAAGGGGCGCGTACATGAAAAAGTCGTACGTAAGTACAAAAAAAAGAGGAAAAGAAAGAGAGCAGTTTCAAAAAAGGAATTTGAAAAGGCGCGTACACAAAAAAAGAGCCGTACGCAAAGTTTATCAAAATTTTTTTTTTTGAAAAGCCGTAAAAAAAATGATTGCAACGGCTTAAAAAAAATGGCGGCTTAAAAAAATGATGAAAAACCGCAAGGAATTTTTCGAGTATTGTTCATGTTTACCCCTATTTGTCTTGTCTTCTCCCAGCTTGGTCGACGTCCATGTTTCTGACAAGTATGGGAGAAAGCGGGAGTATATATGTAGAGTCACAGGTCTTGTATTCCAGATGCAGATTCAGATTTCCAGACCGATCAGATTTCAGACTCTACGGTTCAGATCCAGTTTCAGCCTCGACATCAGATAGTTCCGAGTCCAGTTTCAGACACGCACATGGATACGGTCATTTGCAGATGAGCATATGTTGCCATCATTGTCAGAGGTCCCCATCATTTCTTCTTGTTGTCAGGCCAGAGTTTCATGTGAGCCATAGGGACTCCAGAGCAGAGGACCATTCCCTTGAGGGCAAGGGTTTTCATGTGGTATCATAGGTACACCAGAGCAGTGCACCATTCTCTGAGCCAGATGGGAGAGACCCAGTTCTCCGACGAGGAGACTTCAGGCGCAAGTTCAGACTCGATGGTCAGATTCCGAGTCTTCAGTTGACTCACACTCCAGCCCGTTCGTCCTCCTCACCTGCACGGCATGAGAAGCAACGTCCTCGACTGCAGCAATGTGCGCGTTGGGTTGATATTGTCCGTAGTGTCCTGTAGCGTTGAGTTGAGTTTCTTTCTGTTTGTCCAAGCTGAGCATTGCATGCTCCAGCTTTGAGGGGAGTGTTGGAGTATAAGTTGTATGCGCCTATTGTGTTGTAGCAGGGTAAATGGATCCTGGAGAAGATCCATTTACCCCATCCAGTGTTTAGTCCCACATGGACCAATGGTGGGACTTGGAGGCTCTGGAAGGCTATATAAGGAGCTCCAGACCTCCTGTACTCATTGAAAAGGGAATAGAAAAACACGCCCCCGTTAAGGGCTTCTCCCGTGGTTTCATCCCGCTCCTCACGGAGTAGGGTTCCACGTTAAAATCCCGCGTTCTTATTTTGTTCTTTATCTTTTCCATGTTCGCTTCCGCATTCTTCATATTTTATAACAGTATCTCTGCCATGCATGTAGAGTCGTTGAGATATTAGCTCACCGGAACGTATCTCTATCGTGCCTGTAGGTCACCGGAACATATCTCTATCGTGCCTTGGAGAAGAATCGTTGTAGAAGAAGTCCAGTGAGAGTAGTAGTTGGATCGTAAAAGAAGAAGTATATGCCCTGACAAAGAAGTCGATGCTCAGTGGGAGACGGATGATCTGAGTAGTAGCTGGAGTGTTGGTCTGTCAGTCGTGGAAGGGTAGCAGAACGTTCTGAAGAATCATCTCTGACTCCCCCTTCTCATATACTTGATAGAACAAAGAGTATGTAACATCAAGTTGGGAGAAACAAGTTGTGTTGAAGCAGGAGCTATAGGAGGGGGGGCTCCATACGGTGCCAGTGATGCAAAAGATGCGACTAGAGTTGCTAGAGCCTTGGGCGACGCTTTAGGCTCGTTGGAGATGATAGCTGGTGTTGCTGGGGACTCGAACTGCCTTGCACGAGACCATCGAATACATGAGAGATGGAGGAGGTCCTGCCCTCTCTCCTTGTCGGTGAGAGAGGGCTGGATGTGGCGATGGATTTAGGGTATTAGGTTTCGATTTAGGATCGTCACTCTGATACCATGTTGAGGAGAGAAACAAAATGAGATGTTTATTCCATAGACCTAGGGTCTCTTATATAGAGAGAAAATCCTAGAAAGTACACGGGTTATGGAACTCGAAGGGTCACATAAGGTTACAGAACTCGAAGGATCACAGATGGTTAACGAACCTGAAAGGGTCACGAGAGGTTACGAACCCGAAGGGTTACAAACATAATGTAAATATAATAACTCTGACAGAGTCCATTATGTATTTTTCTCCCACAAAAGACAAGCTCATTCCTTCCAGGATGGAGAAGAGGTTTATATGCCTCTACCTCCGATCTCCATTACACCGTCTTCACACATCCTACCGCACCGCCACCTCCTCCCCACCACCTCCACCGCCATCACCACTGCCACCTCCACCGTCATCTACTTTCTATCCGCAGGTTTACCAGTAATGACCCCGTGCTCATGTGCTCCTCCATAATCCAGCACGCCCAAGGTATGTTCTGAACATTTGAGTTCTTTTAATGGCATTGGTGACTTGCATGTACAGACTGAGGTACACGAGGTCTTAGATGATATATCTTCTATGAGTAATTGAGGATATGGACGTACCTATTCTCTACGAATGCAGAGATGGGCATGCACTATACATCCCCTTGCTTCACATGTTTCCTTGGAGCGTCTTCCAAGGATTTTTCAAAGGCTTGTTGTGGGACTGTCTGTTGTGGAAATGCGAGGACCTATCAGGAGGCATTGCAGAGCAGTCAGTGTCTTCTGGCTATGGAGGAGGAGATGGCAACTTTACAATCTCATGGTACATGGAGCGTTGTAAAGGCTCCACCAAGTACGTTTGTTGTTGGCAGCAAATGGGTGTTTATTGTTAAACACCGTGCTGATGGCACTGTGATAGATGTAAGGCCAGGTTGGTTGCACGTGGTTCACCCAAATCTGTGGTTCTCTCGTTGCACATCACTCTACGCGAGGATTCTTATTGATGTTGATGTAGTTGTGTGGCCCGGTCTCTTTTCCAATTAGATGTGAAGAATGCATTCGTGTATGACGATCTGTAGGAGGAAGTTTACATGCAGCAACCACCTGGGGTTACTGCTGAGGGGAGTCCAGTATGGTGTGCCGACTTCACAAGTCCATATATGCCTTAAGCAGAGTCTGAGGCTTGGTTTCAGAATCTCTCAGAGTTAATTGAACAGAAGGGGTTTGTCAGATCAATTGCAGACCAATTCTTTTTTTGTTAAGAGAACCTATAAAGGTACAATTGTCGTTCAGGTTTATGTCGATGATATCATTGTTACTGACAGCGATGAACATGGCATTCAGGCAACTAAGGATTTTCCTTGGACAACAGTTTGTGACCAAGACCTTGGCAAACTACGTTACTTCCTTGCCTTAGAGTTTGCACGAAATCAGAAGTGTATGGTTATGACACAAAGGAGGTATGTTACTAACCTCTTATCTGAGACAGACATGACAGGATGCATACCTGCTACTATACCAGTGGATCCTAATGCTAGGCTCTATGATGATGACTCTGAAGAAGTGGATAAAAGAAGATATAGAGAGTTGGTAGGGAAGTTGTTATATGTTACTATTACCAGGCATGATATATCATTTGTTGTGAACAGAGTCAGTCAGTTATGGAGCAGCCCAGACAGGTTCACATGTATGCAGTTTGCATGATTTTTGAGATATCTGAAATCTTCTCCAGGTGCATGTATTCTTTTCAAAAGAGATACGTCTCTCACCGTTCTGGATATGCATATGCAGAGTAGTTGGACGTCCCAAGGATAGGAAGTCCACCTCATGCTTCATTGTATTCATTGGTAGCTCATTGGTTTCATGGAAAAGAAGAAGAAACAGTTGTTGCTCGATCCAACATTGAATCCGAATATAAAGTTATGACCAAGAGAGTACAGAAATGATGTAGGTCAAGTTCTGTCCTAACTGACCTAATTGTGGAGGTGCCTCTTCCTATGCACCTCAAAATGCGATAATCAGGCAGCACTATTCATAGATAACATCCCAGCCTTTCATGAGAGACAAAAACGCATTGAAGTAGATTGTCATTACACTCGTGATTTGATCCAAAAGGGGTTGATTTCCACTTCTGATGTTGCTTCAGGCGATCAGATTGCAACATGTTTACCAAAGCTCTTGCGAGAGGCCCTTTTCACCGTTGTTGTTCCAAGCTGAGCATGATAGACATATATGCTCCAGCTTAGGGGGAGTATTCAGATTCTTATATCTCTTGGTCTTTATTTATATTGTTTAATTTTCCAATCTATCTTATGTAATTTTCTCATAGAGCTTTTCTCCTATACAAGATAGCTCTAGGGCTATGAGGAATACAACTTTATTTTCTCTTCCACACATACAAAATGTTTTTTTAGAAATATAACAGATGAGCATTCAGATGAGGGAATGCCCATAGTGATATTTAAACCCAAAAAATAGTGCACATTTTATTACAAGGACCACGCCTCAAAGAGGGCCTTGGTGTGCTCTAAACAATTTTATCATCCTTCATTTAGCCCCTCCAATACACACATAATCCCATAATGATCAGTTAACGAAGCTAGTTTGTAGCCTTAAATGAGGGAAGAACTGGGGCCACCACATCTCGTATCCAGCTATTGCATTCTGAGTATGGGTTATTAAATCCATCATAGAATCAGAATATATGTTGATTTTGCAAAGAAATGTCTTAAGCCAGCCCTAAAAGCTCGACAATAGAGCAGTCGACTGACTGGTCGTAGGAATCTCCGTTTTCACACCATAATCTGAACAAACCAGTGGTCAGCTTCACAAAATGAGAGATTTTTACCTTGAAAATTTAATAGTGTGTGCCAAGTACCACACGTGGGACAAGTACTTTATCCTACCTTCATTTGAGCCCCTCCAATTAATGCACAGAATATCCCATTTACAATCTTTAATTTTGCATTGTAATTCAGGCAAGTCGTAATTTGAAATATCACAATATATCAAATCGACAGCAAAGTGGTTTCAATATCCACCTATATTGTCGATGTCCAAGATATTGGCTGATATCTCGTAAGATATTGGCGCATCACTATATCAACCTGCATAGGTACAAAATTGAGGGTTTGCAGTTTATCTTTCCCAGATATTGGCAAATCGATCTATACCACAGTATCCCATATTTTCACAAGTGTGAGCCATAATTGACTCAAACCTGCGCTACAGTCAACGCCTATTTTAAGAAAAAAGTTCATTCTAATATGGATTGTTTATAGGATCGATATTTTCGAAGCGCAACCTGCGCATTATCCTTTCTGTGTGCTTCACTCATAGCAATCAATTTTAAAAACTCGAAAAGTGCATGCCTTTTTACCTGAGGATATTCCCACATATCATATGGAAGCTTCCCATGTAATTAGAAAGAGATTATAGCATCCTACCAGCATCGGGTGGAATCCAGGATTGGATAAACTACTTTGTACAGAGAAAGAGGTATATAGTTAATGGCATCTAGACTTACACATAATAAGAACCCAAGGCACCAGTATGCAATTCCCAAACGTGTACTACAGGCAAAGGACTGGTCTACTGCATGACTTATCATATTTGTTGCAGCAACTGCTTCATAATGAAGAATGATTACCTGGAATTCAACCCCCAGCAAGGGGTCCATGACTTCCGAAAGAGTCGAAATCTTTCATTGAGACCGGTGACAGCCAATGCAGCATTTGCCCATCTTGATGCCCGACGAGAAATGACTGCCATTTATGCATATTTTCTGATGGATCTGTGCTGGTAAGACACCACCTGGGAGAAACATGTGGTAATTAAGTAATAAGAGAACACAATTAAATCTTAAAAAATGGGCACAGTACAAAACTCTAAAAAGTGCAGCTGACCTGGCCACCAGGAACACATGCAAAAGGAATAACAGCTCCGCTGATGATCAACTTGATCGATGTGTTTGCTGTCAGAGATGTACATTTACAACCTTGTAGTCCGCAACTGGTATTTTCCCTCTTCCTTCATGCACTTCAGAGGACAGAGCTGAGTACTGAAAATATATAAAAAGAAACAGACATTTAATAACTTAAAACATAAGATATAATTCTAGACAAAATAAAACATGCTGCATTGCAGGTCGAGGTTGAAGAGAGAACTAACTTGTATGCTATTTATCAATTCTTGAGGATGTTCAATCCGCAGCCCGACCTACATATGAAAGGGAATCAACCACAAAAAACTATTTTTGGTGTGCAGTGAAAGCATTTATAAACATAACATCATGTTTTTAGTGAAGGACTGCACATCCTCATGGAGTAAGTTCTATCCAAAATTTTAAAAAATGAAAATGAAGCACGGTGGACTTCTCTCACACATGCACATTATTGGCAAAATAATTACTTTGAGAAAACTTAAGAAACGAACCACGACAAGAAAATAGACACTACAGCTGGAAAGGTCATATGCAAGAGGCATAAAATAGGTCAAAGGTGTACTTCAGCGCCTCTACTAGATTCACAAGGATATTATCAAGGTAGTACAGCATCTGTGTCTCATAAACATGCTATTCTTGTCATGTACACGTTCATATCATCATAAATAAAGTTTATCACGCTCTTACAGCCAAACGAATGCAATTACAATCCAGCCTAAGCTTAATCTGTGTAGCATACACAAAAACGTTAGGGGAGGAATATGGGAATGGAGAATTGTAACCCCTTAACTGTGGACTTTACTTTGGGTAGTTAATTTAGGTTTACCGGAACCCTACTCACATCAATGCATGTTGCCATGATGCACATTAATTCTTGATTTTGATGATAACAGCTTTTTGTTTTTGTCCTCGTATACATGCCGCTGCATTTCAGGGAGCACTCGAAAAAGTGTTGGAAAGGTAATAAGCAAAAAAATCAAACGGAATAAAAGTTATTCTAGAAGATGACAAGAATGCAAGTTCAAGAAAATGGGTTCAAGAAAAGAAGTGATTTTTTAAATTTACTACACAAATTACCTCAAAGTCTTCAGATTATTATGAGTTTCATGTGCATTCCATTCGACCAAACCACATTGAAATCCAAGTTCATGTCACTTGACGAGTTTTGAGTTTCCATATATTGGTGCATATTTTTCCTATACCAGCACATATTGAGGGGTTCTTAATTCTAATCACCACTTTGTCCTAATACCGGTGCACCATCCTTCTATACCAACCTATATCAATGTGTTTGTAGCCCACTTATGCAGCTACACACCAATAATTCTGATAATTTCTTTATATCGTTAGATACATTACTTTTTTGTATTTTTTTTTGATGAAAAAGAGGGTGCACTCCCTAGACGGGAGTCACCACAACCAAAATTATATTATAATAAGATCGGAAACCTTATAAAGAAGTCCGTTACATACATTACTTATATGGGCACATGGATAATGCATGGCTTGAAACATTATACGGATATCATCTATTCCAGTACATTCAAATCTATACAGTTGCAGTACTAGTAATGATGATTTTATGGGTATGTATCTCACAAAACCTAGTTTTTTGATCAAGGTTTTAAAAATCAAACCGAACCAGCTGGTTCAACTGCTTAAACCAAGAAACAGAAGAAAAATGGTCCAACCACCCCATTTTTACTCAGAAAATAAAAATCAGACACCGCTTGAACCGGTTGAACCAATTGAACCAAACCACCGGTTCAACCATCTATTTTTCGATAAAAAATAATTTCTAATTATTCAATAAAATGCAATTTTAATAAAAAAATATAATTTAATTTCCAAGAGACAAAATGGGTAGGAGAGGAAGTAAGGGAGATCGAGAAGACATGCTTTAAATTATTCAGGTAAAGAGAGGGGTAGAAATGATCTTGGAGTGATTGTTCATAAGGATTTAAAGGATGCGGTTGAGATGCAAAGATTTGTGGATCATATTATTTTGTTAAAATTGGCGCTGGAAGAAGAAGTTGTGAATATAATCCCAGTTTATGCGACGCAATCTGGTTTAGAGGAAATGACTAAACAAGTTTTTTGGAAGGATTTAAATAAGATTATGCAAAGAATCCCACAAAAAGAGATGATTTGCTTAGGTGAAGATCTTAATGGGCATGTGGGAAAGGATGTTTCAGGGTATGCTAGTGTTCATGGAGGCCATGGCTTCGGGGATAAAATCATAGAAATGACGAGGGAAAAGTCATCATGAATTTTGTAATAGTTTATGACCATTTCATAGTAAATAATCTCTTCAAGAAGAGGGGTGAGCATTTAATTATTTATAAAAGCGATCCGATTAAAGCATAGATAGATTACTTTGCGATGAGAAGAAGAGGTCGGTTGTGATGCAGAGACAACAAAATAATCTCAAGAGAGAGCTTGACATCTCAACATCGTTTGCTAGTCATGAATGTGCAAATATAAGGGTTGACAAAGAAGATGGTTCCCAAGATTATTCGAACTAACTGATGGAATCTTCAATTGAAGCAATCAAACTTCAAGGAGAAGGTCTAAGAAGACTTGTATTGGAATCGTAATGGAATTGCAAACGAGATTTGAGAGGCGGTAGCATCTTTTATACGAAGGGTAGTCAAAGAGATGCTAAACGAGTCTAAGGGAGGAGTTCTTGGTCAAAAGGAGGCTCGGTGGTAGAGTGAATGAGTGCAAGAAAAGCTTAAAATTAAAAGAACTTGATTTAAAGCTATGTATAAGGATACAAAGGAAACCATCATAAACTACAAAATAACGAAAAAGGAAGCAACGAAGGGTGTAACCGAAGCCAAGTCGAAAGATTATGATGTTTTGTACACAAAGCTTGACTCGAAGAAGTGTCAGAAGGATATATTCAAATTGGCCAAAGCAAGAGAAAGAAAGACCAACGGTCTTTCTCAAATGAGATGCATCAAGGATGAGAAAGGGCATGTGCTTGCTACTCAAAAGGATATAGAGACTAGATGTAAGCAGTATTTACATAAACTTTTCATTGAGGAGGGAATAAAGAGATTACTTTAAGAGATCTTGCTGGTAGTGAATGTTACTTGAATCGTGCAAGATATAGCCGGATACAAAGGAAATAGAGGAGGCTTTAAAGGACATAAAACGTGGGAAAGGGTTAGGACCTTATGACATTTCTATAGAAGTTTGGATAGTTCTAGGTGAACAAGGTTTGACTTGGCTCACAAATTTATTCAATGTTATTTGGCGAAACAAGAAAATGCTTGAAGAATAGAGGAGAAACAGTGTGATGCCTCTTTATAATAATAAAAGAGACATTCAAAATTATTCAAATTATAAAGGTATCAAACTGATGAGTCATACTATGAAAATTTGAGAACGTGCGTGTGACAAGTTTCCAAATAAATTGAAAATCAATTCGGATCCATGCCAAGTTGCTCAACTATTGAAGCTATACACTTGTTTAGGAGAACGAAGATTTATAGAGCTAAAAGGAAGAACCTCCGTATGATTTTTATTTATTTGGAAAAGGCTTATGATTTAGTCCCAAAGGAAATTTTATCGAGAATTTTGGAGAAGAGACATGTACATGTCCTATACATTAACCTTATAAATGATATGTATGATGGGGTTTCATCTTGTGTAAGAATACAGTCTAGGAAAACTAACTATTTTAGCATCAGCATCGATCTGCATCAAGGTTCAACTTTGAGTCCATTCCTTTTTATTTTGATTATGGATGAGTTGAGTAATCACATTCAAGACGAAATACATTGGTATATGTTGTTAGCCGATGATATAGTGTTGATTGATGAGACAAGAGATGGAGTAAATGAGAAGCTGGAGGTTTGGAGACATGCCTTAGAGACTAAAGGATTTCGTATAAGTAGGGCTAAGACTGAATATATATGGAGTATATATTTGACGGAAACAACGGTGAAGAACTCCAGGAGAAGATTGGAGATGATAACATTCTGAAGAAAGATTCTTTTAGATATTTGGGATCTATTTTGCAACTGGATGGGGAAATTGATAGAGATGTTACTCATAGAATAAATGTTGATTGGCTGAAGTGGAGAGGAGCCTTTACTATTCTTTGTGGTAAGAAAATCCCTTTGCAAGTCAAAGGAAAGTATAACAAAGTAGCCGTGAGACCTGTTATACTCTATAGATCAGAATGTTGGCATGTGAACCATAGACATGTGCAGAGAATGACAGTAAAAGAAATAAAAATGCTAGGGTAGATGTGTGACCATACACGAAAAGATCGGATTCAGAATGGTGCGATAAGAAGGAAAGTTCATGTAGCCTCGATAGAGGATAAGATGGGAGGAAACCGTTTAAGATGGTTTGGTCATTTTGCAAAGGAGGTCAGTTGATGCACCATTTAGAATATGCGAGAAGTTCGAATGTTGAACACGTTAAGAGATGACGAGGAAGGCCCAAGAAGTGTTGGAATGAGACTATCAAGAGGGATCTTAGTTATTTAGATTTAAGCGTGAGAATGACCCAAAATAGATCTGAATGAAGGTAAAAAAATCCATGTAGCCCATCCTACTTAATTATGGGAAAAGGTTGTGTTGTTGTGTATTCATTATTTAGTTTCGTCTAAACTCATATTATAGTATTTGTTAGAAAATAAACATGCGGAAGCAAAACATGGAAAAAGATAAAGAAAAATAATAAGAACAACGGGATTTAGCGTGGAACCCTACTCCCTAAGAAGCGGGATGAAACCACGGAAAAGTCCTCAAAGGGGCATGTTATGCAATGCATTTTCTCAATGAATACAGGAGATCTGGGGCTCCTTATATAGCCTCCACAGAACCTCCAAGTCCCACCACTGGTTGATGTGGGACTAAACATGTGGATGGGGTAAATGGATCTTCTCCAGGATTCCATTTACCCTCTACAACTCATATGGCGCACAACCAAATACTCCAACACTCATCCTCAAGCAGGAGCATGCAATGCTCAGCTTGGACAAACATAAAGAAACTCAACTCACGCTACAGGATACAACAGACAATATCAACTCAACGCGCACAACTGTTGTTGTCAAGGACGTTGCTTCTCATGACGTGTAGGTGAGGAGGACGAACGGGCTGGAGTGTGAGTCTGTTGAATCTCCTCGTCGGAGAGCATGTGCTCTCAACTGCGCCTGCCAGAGTCACTGCAAATGAAAATGAGTTTCCTCGTCGGAGTACTCTGGCCTGCCACAACATGTGGATAACTGCTCCATCTTTGAAAAGGGTCAAACTGAAAAGGTCGTGGAAGTGCAATCCTTGTCGGAGTCTACAATCGCTGGAGAATGGAGTCTGAAAAGTCTCCTCATCGGAGAACTAGATCTCTCCCATCTGGCACAGAGAATGGTACACTACTCAGGAGTACCTATGATACCACATGAAAACCCTTGCCCACATGGCATAGGGAATGGTCCTCTACTATGGAGTCCCTATGGCTCACATGAAAACTCTGGCCGATAAAACAAGAAAGGATGGTGACCATTACAAAAGATGGCATACATGTGCACATCTGAAAAGACCGCATACATGTGCGTGTCTGAAACTGAGGAAGACTCAGAAACCATCTGACGTCGAGTCTGAATCTGTGCATCATACTATGAACTCGGAATCTGAACATCGAGTTTGGAATTACGCACGGAAAATCTTCATCTGAAAACTGTAGAGTTTGAACAACTAGTTGGCCTGAAATTTGAAGATCTGACATCTGAATGGACTTGTGACTCTACATAATACTCCCCCTTTCTCCTATGCTTGTCGGAAAATGAATATCGACAAAGTTGGGAGAAGACAATGACATGGGGAAAACAACATGACAACAACAACAACAAAGCCTTTTCCCACAATTAAGTAGGGTCGGCTACATCGATTCTTCACCTCCATTCGGATCTATCTTGGGCCAAAACATGCGGCTTTCAAATTTTTTTATAAGCCATCATTTCATTTTTTTTAAAATATTTTTTAAGCCGTTTCAACAATTTTTTTCTTTGGCTTTTCTTTCCATTTTTTAAATTTGCGTACGGCTTTTTTTTCTTTTTTATTTACGCGCCTCTTTTTTTAATCAGATTTTTTTAACCATGGCCCAAACAGGAATCAATAGATGCCCCCCCCTTTTTGTTTTTACAGCAGACTCTCCCCCCTCCTTTTTTTACTCCTTTTTTTTATTTGCAGTGTTCAGCCCACTTGGGCCTAACAAATAACAACTCTGTTTTTTTAAAAAACAATAATGGGCAACTGGGCCCAACATGACTGGCATTAGGGTTCCCACTTGGAATCCTCTTCCAATCGAGAGCCGCCCCCCCCCTTTGAGTTTCTTCATATACTGCCAGCTCCAGCAGATCAGGCATCGCGGAGGGTGTCATCTAGGATCGCACGAGTGGTGCGTCGCCTCGACAGAGAGAGATGGGAGCCGCCGCCTCCAGGGGAGGAGAGGAGCTCAGGGTTCGCCTCCCTGGACATAACACGCGCCACCTCGCGCTACCTGGGCTTCACGCGAGGGAGGAGGAGGGTGACGAGTCAAGCAACGTCGCATGAGGAGGAGGGCGTGGAAGAATGCCGTGGCAACGCCGCGGGAGGGAGGAGCAGCAGCATGGCGGCACCGCCTGGAGGCCTTGTGCGTAGGAGGGGCTGCGCGCAGGGGATCGCGCGTAGGGGGGAAGCCACTGTTTGATATACGCGCCTGTGTGTACGGTGCAACGCACGTGGGTCTCGCGTGGGCCTGGGCTCGTGGCGGCGGCCAGGACTGCGTGCCTGGTGCTCCTTGTTAGATTCGCCTCTTGGAGCCTATCGTGTGAGAACTGCAGGTTCTGTGTGCCGCTAGGGTTCTGTTGGAGCCGTGCCAAGGCGATGGTGGCTATATCTGATAGATCTGATGATAGGGATATTGATGGTTGCTCCCGGAATCGCCATCGTTCTACAATATTAGGGTTCCAACGAGAACCCTAGAAATTTCCTGATCTTGAACGAATCATATATAATAATAATCCTCAAGAATGAATCTTCAAGAACAAGACATCGAAACTCAAACAAATAAAGAACACGAAAATCCTCTAGAATCGACCCGCTCTGATACCATGTTAGAAAATAAACATGCGGAAGCGAAACATGGAAAACGATAAAGAAAAATAATAAGAACAGTGGAATTTAGCGTGGAACCCTACTCCCTAAGAAGCGGGATGAAACCACGGGAGAAGCCCTTAAAGGGGCATGTTATGCATTACATTTTCTCAATGGATAAAAGAGGTTTGGGGCGCCTTATATAGTCTCTACAGAGCCTCCAAGTCCCACCATTGGTCGATGTGGGACTAAACATGTGGATGGGGTAAATGGATCTTCTCCAGGATCCATTTACCCTCTACAACTCATATGGCGCACAACCAAATACTCCAACAGTATCCATTTATCTCTTCTCCTTCCATGCGTGTCAATTATTCAATATCACCTCTCCAATCATGTTTTACAAGCATAACCTCTCTCTTCTCACATTGTGCATGAGGTTGTCCCCTTCCAACAACATCAAAACGATACCTCCATGTAAAGAAGATGTTGTAGTCATACTATGAGCAGTAAATTAGCAATACTTTTCATAAATTAGTGTTTGACTACTTTAATATTTGTTGATTTTATTTATCACATATATGTATTTATATGAATTTGATAAAATATATTTATTATGTCTTTTCGAGTTTTTCTAATAACATTTATACCCATGTATTTTTAGCAATTACACTAGTGCCTCTATATTCATAAGAAAATTACAAATATTGCACTTATGTTGGTATAATATAGGAGTGCAAGTGAACTACCAAAATGCCACTACAACGAGTTTTGTAAAAAGATAAGGAAGCACACAAATAATTGTAAAAATATAAAGGTATAAGTGTTATTGGAAAAACTTGGAAGGACACAAGTGTAAAAATCTTTTAAATATATGATGTAAAATTATTCATATTTTTAAGGCATGCCTAACTCAGTTCGTCCCGATTGGATAATACAAACCAAACCAATAATACAACGGTTTGGTTCTTTTCGGTTTTTATGAATGCTACCATAATCACCAATTCGTTTGGTCCCCTATTGGTCCGACCAGAAAAATCAAAAATGATACATGACTGCTTTGATGTCTGGTTTGATTTTTAAAACTTCGATTTTGATTGCCAGGTCTACTATTCATGTGCATTACTTTGTGTTTCATTTTCCTACCAATGAAGGTAGGATCATCTCCTAGGAAAAAAATGCACAAGATAATAACAATATTCTCCATTTTTAATGATAAGAGATTTGATTTGTTTAGCAATTTAAGCTCGACTCTTCAAAAACATTATTCGAGCTTAGTGAGGCATTTCTCTACATGTTCCATATCTTTAAAATCTTCAATGTTCCCTCAGTTTGCATTTATACTCTTCTAGGGTATTCTATTCTAACCTGACATTATATTCTAACTGCTCTTAGTAAGCATATTTTTACTTAAGTAGGCTATACACTCTAGGGAGGTTATTCCTAAGAGATGGCTATCTTTGTTGTAATAGGAGCTAGGCTAAAATTAGCCCACTAGGTTGAGAAGTTATAAATGGCAAAGTTAGGGCATGGGAGTAGCACAATTGAGAAGTTGGACCTATAAAAAAATTGCCGTCTCGTTGTGGTTGATTGTTCATGGTTGCTGCTTTATATTTGAAATTTGTTCCGTTCTATAGATTTTTGTATCATATGCTACTCCCCACCTCTCCATTTTTGTATTGCTATTCCCCACATCTCGATACACTTTCAGGTCGTAAGTACTTGGGGTCAGTTTTCTCCATCAAACTCTTGTTTGGGTCTGAAACAATACAGTAATATTGGGATGTGCCCAGAAATAAATCATCTAGGAAGACCTGAACAAATAATTAAGCTAACATACTGGCCTGTAGCTACATAAAAACAACCGTCTAACCATGCATGTTTTCAACCACAATACTTTTCAAGCTTTCTTGCTTCAAGATGACTCATTTTTTTCTTTATTAAAAAAAGATGGCTCAATTTATACCAGAGAATCTCAGGGTACAACAAAGATTGCAACCACATTCATGAAAAGGTTTCCAAAAGCCATAAACTTAGAATTTTCTGTCCAACTTACAGCAAAGTCCTTGGGCACCATCTCCACATCATATTGGAGAAGCATTCTATACACATCCCTTGCAGAGTGACCAACTGCAAGAACAACTGCATCGCATGAGAGCTTGTGGAGATCATGATGTGCTATCCCCGAAGCACAAATCTTGATGCCAGTCACCCGACCATCTTCTATGACTAGGTCATGTAATCGTGTTCCAAATTTGATGTCAACCTGTAACAACCAGGAGATGGGAGCAACATTAACTTGCAGTTGAATGGTATCATAAAATTTGTCGAAGAATGCACAACTTACACCCAGCCCTTGTAAATGTCTTCTAAAATTCCGTAACAGCGGAACCAATCTATCCGTTCCAAGATGAGGCTTCCCATCAACAAGAATATTTGATGGAGCTCCAAAGTCGACAAATGTATTCAAGACCTAAGATGTGGAATATGTTATTTACAAATACTTAAATAACTAGATGAGTTCATACTTCATAAATCGGAATATCATGCAATTTAGGCTATCCCGAAAATATTAACTTCATGAAAGGCCATAAAGAGAAATTTTAAAATGGTCAAATATCTCACTCCATTAGACAAATATGTACCAGCTTTAAGAAGTATCAATTCAAAAATCATCAATGAGTTTTATGAAAATGAATTAGTAGAACAGTGTTGCCCAGAATGCATGCCTATTCTATGTACACGAGACCATATGCTTTATAGGAAACAAATGTACAATATCAGAAGAGAACGAGTTTCTCACAGCTTGAACACAATCACTGTTCCTTCCTATTCTGGTCACAAGTTTTCCGTCACTCCATGTACCTGCACCACCCTGCAACGGATAAGTACTCCATAAATGATGAGCAACCAACAAAGATGGCAATGGAACACTCAGGTTGAAAAATCCCAAAAGGGTGGCTTCCGTGCAGAAAAATCTGCAGCATACAACTTGGGCATATAAAATTTTATTGAGAACTAGAATATAAGTTGAGTTATAACCAACCTCCCCAAAACAGAAATTGCTTTCTGACTGTAATATCCTCCGAACCACCAATGCCCCAATATCACGTCCTCTTTGCTCAACTGCTTGGCCTCTTTCTATCAGGGTAACCTCTGCACCAAGTTCTGCTAGTACAAGAGAAGCAAACAATCCCGATGGACCGCTACCCACAATAGCAATTTTTGGTCTTTTAGACTTTAGAAGTCCATTTAATTCATTGGAATGGCCGATGTCAACACTATTCTTCAGGCTTGACTCATTGCTAATTGACTTGAGGTTGTGGAGTAGATTGATTAATTTAGGAGAAACTTTTTCAAAAGGCATATATTCTACCAGTCCAAATTTTGGCTCCAATCGAGAAATAAAATCCCACATTCGAGGTTCCAAACTGAGAAGTTTTTTAACATCCATATCCACTATATAGACAAATTCAGGTTCCTTCAACACCTTCAAGAAAATATAAAATAATCAAATATTTTACAGATGAAAATGTCCTGCAAACCTAGGAGCAAGATGTTAACACTTCATATTATATTCAAGTAAATGACGCTTCCAATGTCAAAAGATCAAATCAACCACAGTTGGTATAGTAAATAAAGCACCCCAAAAAGTTCCCAAAAAATATGTTTAGCTGCAGTTTGAAAAACACGGACTTCTTACATTAACTATTACTGAGATGACAATGCACACAACAAGAAGACAATCATAAGGTTTCCAGAGTGCATCATTTTTCTGGAAAAATGACTTGCAGAATCGAATCAAAGCAAGAAAAAAAGAATAACACTTTGATTTTACATGAAACCCTAAATCCTTAAGGAGTGGAATGAAACCACAGGAGAAAGCCACAATGGGCTCCATTAAGCTTCTCAAATATTACAATGGCGTGGGCTCTATAAATAGCTAGACGAACACACCGTAATCTTATCAATAGACGATATGGGACTAAATATGAAAACGGTGTAATTGGATCTTGGAGAGATCCAATTACCCATCTAAATACATTGTCTAATAGTTCTTTCGGAAGCCAACGGATGAACATCCACTGGCATTGTGTAAAACATCACATGCAACACTTAGCTCCACTGGTTGTCTACCAGCATGACCAGCGGCACTCAAAATAAACTCATGTTCAGGTTCTCAAGATCACAGGAGAGTTGTACTCTGTTCTCGAGTTTACTAACTTCTTCAATCTAATCAATATAAATCATTCATATGATTCAACATGCAGTGTCTGGGTTTAGTTCAATTGTTGAGAATGTCATCAAAACTACGTACAAGGTATCTCTAGGGCTTTATTAACTTCCATCTAAACCAGGTGTTTGTCTATTGAGTGTACGTCATGCAAAGGAGTAAGACTCGAAGATGGCAACCTCTAACCTTGCTCAGTATGTCATAGGATGGAAAAGAACTTGAATTCCACATATCTCATATCTCAAACTTTCCACTAATAATTATTTATCTCAAATGTATGTTTGTCATAACCATATATGAACAGGTTCCAGAGCATGTTCAGCAACTTCATGACTCTCGACTAATTGTTGTCCAAGTCTACAATCTTAAGCATTGAACAAAAGAATATTATCAAAAGCCATATGAATTGAAGCAACATTTATACATCCCACTGGCCGCTGCAAATGTCATCACTAAAGGAAAGCAAAGTCCTATACTTAACCCTGAAAGTATACGCGCACTTCATAAGTTTGATCATGATCAAAGAAGATAAGATCCAAAATATCGTGTTACTAGTACACAACATATTGATTGCGCGAGAGGCAATGGATGCCATAGATGATTTTATACCTCTAACCAAAATGTCATTACATGCTCTCGACAAATATCCATAACATAAATAATATTAAGGTCACGAGTTGTGGCCAAATTAAATAAAAAAATGGAATCGTCCTCGGAGTGTTAGGTTATATTTTTTAAACGAAGAATCTCCCAACCTGCCAAAATCTAAAACAAAATTCCCCCGTCCATCTTATAGTTGGATTCCTCTTCCGCCAAAGGCCCAATCCCGAATCCCCCCTCCACAAATCCATGGCACGCATCCACGATCATCCAAAAACCCCTCCAGCCAATCACATTCCTCCTTCCAACTTTTATATAGATCTAATCCCCCCTTCACATTGTCATCATCTTGAAAACTTACATGGCTCTCTCTTTCTCATCATGAATAGTAACTAAAACAAGATAACAAAATAGTTCTGATGATTCGATAAGATTGTTATTTCCTTAGGGTGCGTTTGGTACGCGGGTTACCCCGGGATAAACTGGTAAGGGGTAACCCATTTTTGTGTTTTGGTATTTGGATAGAGGGTTAAACTGGGGGTGGGTTTGTTGTGAGTTTATTGTGATATGATTGTATTTTAGTTTGGAAAAGTGAGTAGTTATTGTGATGTGATTATATTGGAGTTTGAAAAAGTAGGTAGGAGTTGAGTAGTTTAAATTTTCTAGATGATATGATTGTATAATATATTATTTTTTTGGAATAGATAAAAGAGAAATGATTTATTTAATGTATTAAAAAAGAGAGGAAAAGTGGGCCTCACAGGAGAGAAAAAGAGAGGTTTGTGGGGGTAAACCCCCCAAGCCGAACATGACCTTAGGTTTTAGTTATTTTGACCATATATAATATATGTTCTCCCCTATAGGATTCGAATTCAGATTAACTTTTTACCATTTACCAAAGAAAAATAATGAATTGATCTTTATGGAATTCCAAAAAAAACTTCTATTTTTTCTTGTAACAGATGATTATTTTTTTAAGTCAAAAAGAGGGAAACACTCTAAGATGCCCATCCCAAATATATTAAGAAATACTTACAGTAGCCATAACTTGAGGAGAGTCAGCATGAGAAATAACATTATTAAGATAAAAACGATGGGAGGCAAGATAAAAACGATGTGAGGAAAAATTGTATCATTTCTAGCTAATCACAAAGCTCAAATAATTATTGTTGGAAGAATAAGCTCATTTCTTAGGTGATCCCGTGCGGCATGTAAAGAGTCCCAAAGAGCTTCTAAACTTTGAAGATTCAGCCATTCTAAGCCAAACTCGTGCCAGATGATTATTCATCGACTTCTCGCCTTTCGTGAATCCGAATTCTTTGTTTCAGATTAAATATTTTTTAAAGATTGTCCATGTCTAGCCCCAACTTACTCCTAAGCAACATGGTCTTTCAGAAAAAACCTCCTCCACTTAACCATACAATCATGTAGTTTTAGCTTCAATGTATCATATGCTTGGGAAAGTACAAAGTGCTCCCCTGACCACTCCACCAAGGACCGTGCTCTTGAACCACTGATATCACTCCCTCCAACAGCAGAACCATTAATGTGAAGTCGCTGATATACTCTAATATAAAGAAATGCAATGTTTTTTTGTATTTATTCATTTCTCATATAACAACAAGAAAGTATTTTCCTACAATTGTAGGGTCAACTACATAGATTTTTTGCCTCTATTCAAATCTATTTTGGGTCATTCTCGGGCTTAAATCCATATAACTAAGATCCCTTCAAACAGTCTCATTCCAACACTTCTTAGGTCTTCATCGTCCTCTCTTGGCCAGCTCAACATCCCAAATCATGCATCTTCTAACCGATGCATCAACCGACCTTTGCAAATGGTCAAACCATCTTAAGTGAGTTTTCTCTCATCTTATCCTCTATCGGAGCTACACCAACTTTCTTTCTGATCGCATCATTCCAAATCCTATCTTTTCATATATGACCACACATCTACCTTGGCATTTTCATTTCTGCTATTATAATTCTCTACATGTCTATGGTTCATAGGCCAACATTCCAATCCATAGAGCATAGCAGGTCTCACGGCTGCTTTGTAATACACTCTTTTGACTTTCAAATGGATTTTCTTTTGATAAAAAATAGTAGAGGCTCATCTCCGTATTAGCTAACTTGCATTTATTATATGAGTAACATCTCCATCAATTTCCCAATCCTTTTGCAAAATAGATCCCAAGTATTTAAAAGAATCTTTTTCTGAATGTTATCGTCTCCAATCTTTACCTCGAGTCATTCACCGTTGTTTCCATTAAAAGTACACTCCATATATTCGGTTTTAGTCCTATTTAAACGAAATCCTTTAGTGTCTAAGGCATGTCTCCAACCCTCCAGCTTCTCATTTACTCCATCTCTTATCAAATCAATCAACACAATATCATCGACGAACAACACACACCAAGGTATTTAATCCAGAATGTGACTAGTCAACTCGTCAATAATCAAAGTAAAAAGGAATGGACTCAAAACTGAACCTTTATGCAGATTGATGTCGATGCTAAAATAGTCAATCTTCCCAAACTAGATCCTTACATAAGATGAATCACCATCATATATATATATATATATATTGTTGAGATATTTTATATCTCATTACTTTATTTTGTAGTTTCCTATTTCTTATATCTATTTTGTGTATTTTTCCCTCAAAGCCTTTTCCTATATAAGAGAGCTCCAGGGATATGCTGAAATCCAATTTTTCATTTCACGTCTTTCCGCATGGTATCAGAGCTACGATCCTAAACCGAAGCGTGTGCCTAGATAACCCCACCCTACCAAAAAAACTAGTCCATCCGTGCATCATCCGACCGCCCATCGTTCCTGCCAACCACCCCCATGTTAGGCCGCCCGTCGTTCCCGCTAGCCTCCAGCCTGTAGCAGGCCATCCGGCGCAACAGTAGTACTTACCGCCGCCGCACGACAGTGGCAGTAGCCGCCAGCGGCAACAGCTGCCAACCGCCGCCATCACTGTCGCAGACAACAGTAGTCTGGGTTGTTGCCTTCGGTGACCTGCAGTGAAGACCTAAGGTCGTTGACTCCTCTTCCGCAACCATTTGTTGTCTTCGGTGTGCTCAATCTCCTGTTAGGCCTATTTCTGGGTTTATAAGGTGTGACTTGATCGGCTAAAGCACCCTAGTCCCCAAAGAGGCCTCCAACGGATGGACCATGGCCTCAAATTTCAACGAAATTCGGTCGAATTTCTGTCGAATATCGATATCCAGTCGAAATCGAAATTCGACCGAAATGACCGAAATAACCGAAATATGGGGGTCCTAGTACAAAAAATGACCGAAATAACCGAAATGACCGAAATTCCGGTCGAAATTCCACCAAATTCCACCGAAATTCTGTTTTGGTCGATACCGAAATGGTGACCGAAACCGACATTTAGGGCCTTGGGATGGAAGATGTTGTGGTATGAGTCTACACCCACAACTATCTTCTCATATGTCTGTGTAGACGCAAGTATTTCTATCTGCAGACCCAGTCTTGAAGATTGTTGTCATCATGTCAAAAAACAAGGCAGATGTTTCATCTCTGGGTGCCTTCAAAGGTCCAACAACCATCACCAAGATGGATGGAATAAATTATGAACTATGGGTCATGCAATTCATGAGCCTAATGCAGTATAATGGCAAGAAGCACATCCTTACACAAGAGGAGCCAAGTGACAAGACCGGTGTTAATGCCTCATGGGAGGGATGACGCATATGCGCGTGTACGGCTAACTGGAACTGTGTCAATGGAGACAACCAATGATATATTGAGTCAACCTACTGTGAAGGCTATGTGGGACATTCTCGTTGTCGCGTACACCAAGACGAAAAACGAGTCGAAGTTACTCCAACTTCAGCACAATATCTTCACGTCAAATCAGAATGGTCGTCCTCTCCATACCATCTACACTTCATTAAGGAGTATGTTTGAGAAGTCCCATGGTTTCATTCCCTGGACTGCCACACGAGAGCAGCTCAATGCGTGCAGAGATTCGGTGATGACCAGAGTTTTTCTAGCAACTCCTGATCATGAGTATGACGCTGCTCGAGCACAGATCCTTACAGATGCCACCATACCTCCAATGGAGGAGGCATATCACAGATTAAGTAGGCTCTCCATATCTTCTAGTGGTATTCAACAGTCTCAAACTTCTTCAAATATGGATGCGTCTCATAGTAGGGGGAGCCCTACGCAGTGCTGTGGTCAAGGTAATCGTGGTAGGGGAGGGGGCAGTTGACCTCGTCAGCCATGCACCTACTACGATAGGTCAGGCTACTCTGAGGAAACATGCTATTCTAAGCATAGCTTTCCCGCATCAGCAAGGGTTGTAGAGAAGACTCAGCAGGTTGGGAGTCCATTACCTGCATATGATCAAAGATTTGATGAACTTGTAGCATGACTAAGGGAGATTATGCATGCTTTAGGGTCAACCAGTTCTCTTTCAAGATCCTCAGAGGTAGTTGCTTCAGCATCAACATCCACATCAGGTATAGCATATGTTGTTACTAATTGTTATATGGAAGATTTCAGGAGCATCTCATCATCTTTGTGGTGACAGAGGATAGTTTAGTACTTGCAGTCCGACTCAGTCAGGGAGATCGGTAGTAATAGCAAATGGAACACACTCTCCCATCACTGATCAGGGGGAGGTGCAGTTAACTCCCACAATGTGACTTCAGAATGTTCTTTACACTCCTGAATTTTCTATGAATCTACTGTCCAATAGTCAAATCACCAAGGATTTACATTGTCGTGTTATATTTGATCCTTCTGCTCTTGTGTTTCAGGACATTCTTAGGGGCAGGGTGATTGGATCTAGTCGTGAGCAAGGAGGTCTCTATAGACTGGTACAATCCCCATATGCTGGTGCTTCTTCTCTTCGCACTGGATCCGTTTCTCCCTATGTGTGCCATCTTTGATTTGGTCATCTTCCTCTGTAAAAGTTGCGTCACGTTCTTCCACAGATTTCTCCCCGCTCTACTTTTCAGTGTGAGGCATGTCAGCTTGGGAAGCACCATTGATCTACATTCTAGAGTCGGCAGGGATGAAGTAGTCATAATCTGTTTGAGTTGATTCATTTTGATATTTGCGATCCAAGCCGTGTCCCGAACCATCGGGTATATAGGTTTTATTTTTTTTGTTACCGATGAGTTTTCAATATTGTCATGGGTTTTTCTTCTCAAGAACAAGTCTGATATTGGTCTTGTTATTCAGTCTTTTATTGATGGGATAAGGAATGTTTTCTCTGTAAATATCAAGTATATTCGTTCAGATAATGGATTAGAATTTTGCAGTACTCAACTCTCTCAATTTCATAGAACCTATGGTATTGTGCAGCAGATATCTTGTGCTTATACGTCACAATAGAATAGGGTGGTTGAACGAAAACATTGCCACCTCTTAGATGTTACCAGGACTCTCTTGATCCAGAGTCGTGCTCATCATTCGTACCGAGGGATGCGATTCTAATTACTTGCTACCTAGTGAATCGCATGCCCTCATCGATCCTAGGGGAGAAGATCTCGTTCTCGATTGCGTTTTTCGAGACAGATTTTTCTCTCTTGTGGCTCGTGTTTTTGGGTCAATTTGTTCATCAGATGTCTCTAGGTTTTGATAAGCTCTCTCCTAGAGCTGCCAAGTGTGTTTTTGTTGGGAATTACAGGACTCAAAAGGGATACTATTGCTTTGATCCTGTTCGACGAAGGTATTATGTTAGTGCAGATGTCACCTTCTTTGAGACTATTATGTATTTCTCTCCTACAAGTGACAAGCTCATTCTTTCTGAGAATGGAGAAGAGGTATACATGTATCTACCTCTGATTTCGTCTACAACACCAACTCCACCACCTGCCATACCTACTTTCTTTCCGCAGGTTTACCAATGCCAACCTTGTGCTCATGTGCCTCCTCCATCATCCAGCACATCCCATGTATGTTCTGAACATTTGTGTTCCACTGATGGCACTGGTGATTTGCATGTGCATCCTGAGGTGCAGGATGCCTTAGATGATCCAGTATCAGCTACTGAAGAAGCTGAGGACTTTGATGTGCCTATTGCTTCAAGGAAGAAGCGACGTGAATGCATTATGTATCCTCTTGCTTCCCATATTTCACCGGCATGACTCTCTGAGGATTTGCAGAGATTTGTTGTGGGTCTGTCGATTGTAGAGATACCACGATCCTATTAAGAGATAATGCAGAATAGTTATTGGCGTCTTGCTATGGAGGAGGAGATGGTAGCACTACAGTCTCATGGGATGTGGAGTGTTGTATAGGCTCCTCCAGGTGCATCTGTTGTTGGCAGCAAATGGGTGTTTACAGTGAAACACTGCGCGGATGGTACTGTGGATAGGTAGAAGGCCAGACTGGTTGCTTGTGGGTTCATCCAAACTTATAGGGTGGATTATCAGGATACTTTTTCTTCAATTGTTCGTCATTCTACGTTGTGGATTCTTACTGTTGTTGTGGTACGTGACTGGCCGCTCTTATAATTAGATGTCAAGAATGCATTTTTATATGGCGACTTGTAGGAGGAGGTTTACATGCAGCAGCCACCAGGGTTTGCCGTTGAGGAGGAGTCTTGTATGGTGTGCATACTTCACAAGGCCATTTATGGCCTTAAGCAGAGTCCGGTGGCTCGGTTTCAGAGCTCTCGGAGTTGATTGAACAACAAGGGTTTGTCAGGTTGAAGATCATTCTCTTTTTGTTAGAAGAACCTAGAGAGGTACCGGTGCTATTATGGTATATGTTGATGACATTATTGTTATAGGCAGTGATGAACATGGCATTCAGGCAGCTAAGGATTTCCTTGGACAACAGTTGGTGACCAAGGGCCTTGGCAAGTTGCGTTACTATCTTGGCCTAGAATTTGCAAGAAATCAGTATGGTATGATAATGACACAAATGAAGTATGTCACTGATCTCCTATCTGAGACGGCATGACAGGATGTAGACCTGCTACTACTCCAATGGATCCCAATGCTAGGCTCTATGATGATGACTCTGATGAGGTGGATAAGAGACGATGCAAAGAGCTAGTAGGGAAGTTGTTATATGTTACTATCATCAGGCCTGATATATCATTTGATGTTAGCAGAGTCAGCCAATTTATGGAGCAACCCAAGCAAGTTCATATGGATGTAGTTAACATGATCTTGAGGTATCCGAAGTCTTCTCTAGGTGCAGGACTTCTATTCAGAAGATACACATCTCTCACAGTTACTAGATGTGCGGATGCAGACTATGTTGGGTGCCCCAAGGACAGGAAGTCCACTTCAGGCTTTACTATTGAGGTGCATCTTCCTATGCACCACAAATGCGATAACCAACCGACCTTATTCATAGCTAATAATCCAGCCTTCCATGAAAGAACAAAGCACATCAAAGTAGACTGACATTACACGCGTGATCTAATCCAGAAGGGACTGATCTCCACCTCTTATGTTGCTTCTGGCGACCAGATTGCAGATATGATTACCAAAGCTCTTACGAGAGGTCCTTTTCATTGTTGTTCCAAGTTGAGCATGATAGACATATATGCTCCAGCTTAAGGAGGGTGTTGAGATATTTTATATCTCATTATCTCTATTTTGTATTTTCTTATTTCTTATGTCTACTTTGTGCATTTTTCCCTTAGAGCTTTTCTCCTATATAAGAGAGCTCCAGGCTGTGTTGAAATCCAACTTTTCATTTCACATCTTTCCACACATATCCTTTATGAGGTTAATGTATACGACAGGTACTTGTCTCATCCCCAAAACTCTCCAAAATATCTCCCTTGACACTGAATCATAAGCCTTCTTAAAATCAAAAAAATCATATGGAGGTTATTCTTTTTAGTTCTATAAATATCCATTATTCTCCTTAACAAGTGGATAGCTTCAATGGTTGAACGACCTGACATGAACCCGAATCGATTTTCAGTTACTTAGGAAGCTTGCCTCAAACTTTTTTCGATCACACGTTCCTAAATTTTCATAGTATGACTCATTAGTTTGATACCTCTATAATTCAAACAATTTTGAATGCCTTTCTTATTCTTATAAAGAAGCACCACAATGTTTCTCCTCCACCCTTCAGGCATTTTCTTACTTCGCCAAATAACATTGAATAAATTTGTGAGCCAAGTCAAATCCGGTTCACCTAGAACTCTCCAAACTTCTATAGGAATGTTATCAGGTCCTACCCATTTCCCAGGTTTCATAACCTTTAAAGCATCCTCTACATCTTTCCTGTGTATCCGTCTATAGCTTGCACGATTCAGGCAACATTCGCTATCGACAAGATCTCGCAAAGTAATATATTTATTCCCTTCCCCAAGAAAAGCTTATGGAAATACTGTTTTCATCTAGTCTCTATATCCTATTGAGTAACAAGCACATGTCCTTCCTCATCCTCGATGCATTTCACTTGAGAAAGATCTTTGGTCTTTCTTTCTCTTCCTTTGGCCAATCTGAATATATCATTTTGGCACTCCTTCGAGTTAAACTTTTTGTACAAAACTTCATAAGCTTTCGACTTAGCTTCACTTGCAGCCTTCTTTGCTTCCTTCTTCGCTAATTTGTAGTTTGTGACCATTTCCTTTGTTCTATCCTTATACATAGCTTTAAAGCAATCTCATTTAATTTAAAGCTTCTCTTGCACCCCTTCACTCCACCACCAAGCCTCCTTTTAGCTTGAAACACCTCTCTTAGACTCGTCTAGCATCTCTTTGACTACCCTTCATATACAAGATGATACCACCTCCCACATCTCATTTGCACTTTTGTTACAATCCCAAGATAAGTCTTATAAAACCTTTTCCTTGAAGCATGATTGCTTCAATTGAAGATTCCACCATTTAGTTCTAATGATCTTGGGAACCATCCTCTTCTTTATCAACCATTTTATTTGCACATGCATGACTAGCAAGCGATGTTGAGATGTCAAGCTCTCTCCTAAGATTAGTTTGCAGTCTATGCGATACAACCAATCTATTCTCCTCATCGCAAAGTAATCTATATGTGTTTTAGTCAGACCACTCTTATAAGTAATTAAATGTTCCTCCCTCTTCTTTTCTCATGTAAATTCATATATTTTAGCCACGCCTACAAAATTATCCGTGTTCGTAGCATTGTGTCATACATATCAATATCATTGCCACTCTTCTATATGGAACGACGTAATTACAAATACAAGGATATGAACTCAAATCAAGTATGATGATGCGATCTCATGGCTACTGATTTGTGCCATCAAACACCTAAAAAGGCCAAGCGTCATCCTCCTCACCCTATGTGTCATTCACCTTGAGAAGGCATTCAGTTCAAATATTAGACTTCTCACCCATAGAGAAGGCATACTTCATCATATCATTGTCTATTCACTTGTAAGGGAATCTTACCGCATTTTGTGCACCTTGAGAAGATACTTGGAGTTCAAAATCATATTTGGTTACATACCAGATTTCTGACCCAAAAAAAGGTATTTTTCATCATATCCTTTGTCTAGTTCACTCAAAAGGGAGTCTCACCATTTTCATGAGATAGGTGCATTCGACAAGTTTGAATTCTGCAAGAACTATCGGTTCAGTTTCTGGTTATAGGAATGCTAATAGGAAGTTTGTAAAATTCTGGTGTTGTTCTGTTTTAGGCATGCCACAGGGAACCCATGTTCCAAAGAATGCACGAAAGAGATTTTGCATCTCTGTTTGGAAATCTGATATCCAACTCGATTGACACCTCATGGATCCGATTTTTTTCCAGAACGTCTAGTGACTAACATATACGAGGAGCAACAAAGAAATTCACTTCTAAATTTGAAGGAAGGTAATTGTTTTCGCTTTTTGATTAAGTCAAAATGTTTCCTATGGGAGTGTGAGAAGGAAGACACATGTTGCCTATTTAATTTCCTTATATTAAATGTTTCTTCTGAATGTGAAAAAAATCAAATAGAAACTGCCATTCCCATTTTGGAATCGCTCACGTGTGTCTCTCTCCACAATCCCCGCATCAGTGGTGATACCCCCTAGAGCACCTCTCTCTATCTGTGTCGCTCCCCACCGCTATCTTGTGCTTTTTTATGGTCATATTTTTATCCCTGCGCTTTTAAACATGTTTATGTACACTTTTAAGCATGTTGAATCACGTTTTTCCTTTTTTTTAAAATAACAAGATCTAGTCTTTTTTAAATGACTTTTGAGACCCATAGATTTTAATTCATCGTGCCACTTGTGGCAAGAGAATGGGCATCATGTCGCCTGGTTTCGTATCCAAAGCTGATGAGGGTCCATGCGAGAAGATAATGCACACGAAGTTGAGCCTTGGAGGCAATCAGGGTCGCATGCAAGGAGACAAGGGCAATGTTGGAGACCCTTGGCAGCGTTGCGAGGGCTTCATCTGGAGATCGCTGATCTCGATCTCGTGTGCTGCTACTTTGATAAGAACAAACTGTAGAGCCATCGCCAATATCACCGGAAAAATATTGAACTAAAAACTAATCTCAAATATGAATCCTAAAATAAAACCGAAGCAAATATAGAATAAAGAAGAAGAACGCTAAGGTTTTAACGTGGAACACTACTTTTTAAGGATAGGGATGAAACATCGGGAGAACGCCTCAAAAGGCTGGTTATTTTGTTGAATTTTTCTCAATAAGTACAGGAGTGTGGGGATCTTTATATAGCCCCACTAACGCTCCAAAATCCCACCAATAGGTGGTGTGGGACTTAACAAGAGGTCTGGACTCTGTTTAATTGGATCGTGGAGAGATTCAATTGACCATCTAAGACAATTTTCAACACTCACAACTTTATATATGAGTTTTACTCTGCAATTTAATTTGAAATTTGGAACTAGCATACTTTATGTTGTGAGGAATTAATCCATATGATTGGCAAAGCCTTTGCCCACTTTAAGTAGGGTCGGCCACATGGATTCGTATTAAATCCATGTTGAAAGACCCAACTATTTTTTACGCTAGTTGTCAACTACCTAAGGCAACCCTCCTCAAGGGAGATTTGAACCGTGATCTTTCAGGTCGTAAGCACACTGCTTCTACCACTTTCTTAAAGTGGATGTTCTTATCAAATCCATATGATTTTTCTAGAATGAATGAACTTATTTTTTAGTGGCGATGAAATGCACTTGATTCATTTAGTTTGTGCCCCCTCTAAGAAAAGGTTCCGGCTCCGTCCTTGATTGCTTCTTCAATTGGTCACTCCCAATTCGCTCTAAACCTGAGGATTATAAAGTTTAAAGCTTTCCCTCATTGGTGTTTGCTTTATGTCTCCAGATTTTCAAGTCAGGTTGGGATTTCTACTACTTGCCAGACTTGTACCGGTGAGTTGTGAGGTGATGTGTCTAATCATAACTACAATTTCCAGACAACAAAAACAACAAATCAAAAACCGAAGAAACACGCACCTTTCTCGCATCAAACGACTTCCTGACGACAGAGAAAGCCTCCGCCGGCAGCATCGAAGCAACCTGCGAGAACCGCGCGCCCACCTCATCTCCCCGTCGATAAACAAGAAAAAGCACACATTTTTACGCATAATTCGTACGGGATGGATCGACTTACCGGGAATTCGAGGACCTTGGCAATGGCTTGGAGGAGCGGGAGCGAGACGATGGCGGAGTCCTTGCCGGGGTCCTTGTGGGCGGGGACCTTGAGCTTGGACAACCTCCAGAAGCCCTCCTCCCGATTGGGGATCTCTTCGGCGACCAGGGTTTGATTGGCCCTCTCGAGTCTCTTCTTCTCCGAGGGGTACCTCTGCTTGCCGGTCCTCTTGCCGCACGTCGCGCGGAGGGCTCCTCCACTGGAGGAGGGGAGGCGCATGGAAGGAGGTAGTAGAGGAAATCTACGGGGATGGGAGAGCTGCAGAGGCGGGAGTTGCTGGGCGGGGAGGAGCGCCATGAGAGAGCGTGGGAGAATGGTCGAGAGATCCTCCTGGATAAGACTTCAGTTTGCTCTGTTTTTAAACTAAGGTTGCGCGTTAGTTGATACTTGAAAGGGTTTAAGGGGCTCCCCACCCCCAGTTTCTTCCTTTTCCTTATTTTTTTTCTAAACTTCTTCAATAAGTATTCTATATTATGTTATTCAAATTTCACGTGAAAATAGATATTCTTATGACTTTCATCTGGATAATCATTTTTAACGGTAACAAAATTGTTAAAAATGACCCTATCTAGATGGAGGTCATATGAATCTATGTTTCGCACGAAATTTGAATAGCATAATACATGGATATAGTGATGAATATTCACAGAAGAAATTTTCAAAAAAATTAAAAATAATAAGGAAAATGAGATGGAGGGAGTCAAGTTAGCTCGCCCTTGAGGGGAGCATCCCCATTTTACCTATTTTGAAATAAGCCTTGTTTCAATAGAGGCACTAGGTACTGTCACGACCCCGATTCCCGGGCCGTCGGATCCTCCCATAACCGGATCTCATTACTTAGCAATAATTTATTCAGCAATCACAACTAACATTTGAAAACAGACAACAAATAAAATATATTCAGAAGGAAGTATTTCAACACTTTTCCATTCACAAAATATAGTTCAGATGATACTAACTACCTTTACATGTACATCAACTTGAAAGGGAAATACACAAAAAGACTACTAACTACCTTACAAAGTAAAGCTACGTGGCTAGCTAGATGTCTACTAAGATCCTTACGATGGTTCACCGACACCAGTTGCATTTCCCATAAATCATAAGATAACAATTAGCGAATGCTAAGTAACGAAGAAGAGAAAAGCAAACAAATTGTGTAATTTTTCAAAAAGTTGTTATCACAAAAAGTTTCATTCCTTCTCGTTAATTTAAATCATGTTCATTTCTATTCCACATCAGGGATTAGTCTAGGGGAACCCCACCATTCTTGGACTCTGAAGCTGTGGACACTTCGGGATTGGAGATTGTGTTGATCTAATGAGCTTATGCTACCGCATGTCGCCTCAACCAATCCTCTAATACTACCCTGACAATTTCCTTTTTCTTTTATTAATCAGGGTCTTAAACCCTCAGCCTGGAAACAAAATGAGCACACCATCCTCGAGGACTCGGTTATTTTAACCTCAGGCTAACATTTAATCATATAACCTAGCAGTTTTAAATACATATTATCGTGACCCAGCCTCTATTGAACCACTCGTGCCTCCACATGGCACAACCACATCTTCTGTCATTCAACCCGAAGATATTGGCTCCTGACACACGCGTTGTAAATCATTCATTTCGTGCGCACTTATCATAACAGGGCAACTGTGTACCACTTAGGTAGGGAAACACTAATACGAGTTCCTTCCGACAAACCTACAGATTGCATGCCTGACCTGTAGTTCTACTCCCAGTCATCCATAATGTGACACACGATCCTTTTCAGGATCCAACTCAAACCACATCAATTCCCATGATGTAATTCTTTCATTAAGTATTCGATTTGCATATTCATCAACACTCAGTATAGACTCACATATATATTATTCATATGCATAGATACTCGTATGTATGCTTATTTTAACTCCCAAATCCTAACTTCCAAGTCACTGCGTCAATTCGATGCTTAAACCTTATCTTAGTGAGAATCACAAGTAACTTTTCATACTTTCTCAAAAATAGCCAAAATTAGGGTTCTTCGTAGCAAACAAAATAAAATCAGAAATTTCAACGATCTCATATGAAAACCCAACAGCAAAAGGAAGGATTCTGTTACCTAATCGAGCTCTCTCGCACGTATACAGTGTTTTATCGTGATTCTTTTTCAAAAAAAAAGATTTATAGCTCCTGAAATGATCGAAGTTCATTTTCGTATCAAAAACACTAAGAACATACCAAGAACACAAAGAACGAACGAAGAACACGCGAAGAACACGAAGAACGCGAAGAACATATTTTCTCCTAAAACTTCGACAAAACTTCCCCTCATACAGGTTGATATTTATAGGAAAATTTCGGCAGAGTTTCCCCTTATATCGAGACATATTTCTATAAAAACTTCAGCAGAGTTTCCTCTTATATCGGGACATTTTTCTACAAAAATTGTGGCAGAGTTTCCCCATATATCGGGATATATTTCAAAAGAAAAATGGAAAGAGTTTCCTCTATAAAATCATCAAGAGGAAAACAACAACGAAAATAAAAGAATATACTCAAACAACAAGAAATGGAGAATCGGTAGACACCATGTGTCTTAGGTGAGTGAATGTCTGATGAATGACATGGTTCACTGACGTGCATAGCCGCTCGCACCTAAGTAAATAAAAGAATATACTCAAACAACAAGAAATGGAGAATCGGTAGACACCATGTGTCTTAGGTGAGTGAATGTGTGATGAATGACATGGTTCACTGACGTGCATGGCCGCTCGCACCTAAGTAAGGTGTTACACAGATTTCTCCCCGAATCACAACAGAATACGAATTGAAAAGAAAGATGAATCGAGAACATAGCTTGGAAGAAAAGAGAATGAATTGAAAGCCTAGATTACGAACCAAACTAAGAGGGGATCATACCTTCCTCCTCCTTATTCTCTCGGTAGCGCTTCGCTAGCGCTCTTTCCCCGCCTCCCACTCCTCCTCCCAACCTCTCAACCCTAGCCTTCGGGGTGGTGGTGGTAGTGGAAATCGTAGAGAATGAATGGGTAGGGGGTATTTATAGGCTCCACAAAACCGCTAACCATGATTAGTAAACCATAGTTCAACCCTTAACCGCGGTTAGCGGCCCATGATTTTGGCTCATGGTTTTGACCAAAACTTATCTGAAACTTAGGGCTTAAGTTAGAACGTTCCATAGGATTTTAGATTCGCTAATGACGCTTAATTAACGCTAATCGTGATTAACTTTCACTAATCACGATTTAACTTTCGCAGTTTAGGCTTATATTTTGTTAATTATTTATTAGTGTTCGTTAAAATTCATTAGTTTCTTTAATCATATTTAATTAATCTTAATGACGGTCATTATGTGTTAATGACATCTTAAACATCTTTACTTCTCTTTCTTCCGAAAATCATAACGATTCCAAACGAAGTCCGATTCATACGAAACAAATTGCGTTGGTTCCCTCTTGACGAGCCGGATCTTATGATATTGGGTCCGAGAGGGACCAAATTCAAGGCTTTACATGCACTAAGTAAGTTAACATAAATAAATCACTAGGGACTAAGTAAACTATAGATTATTGAATATTTATTATTTCCTTCATTTATTGTATACTAATTAAGTTCAATCTATTGTATCTATATTTTTCAAATGTCGAATCGTTACTTTTTTCCAATATCAATCACTTCGATGCTACATTATTACTACTTAGCAAACAAGTAAATTTCGCTAGCATAATTCGAATAAATTAACTTGCAGAATAACTCAGAGGTTATCTCAAGACCTAAAATGTATTATTTTTAACTTACTCAATCCAAGCAAAGCCTCTTAGCAAATTAGGTGTCCGAGATACCTATGGGTGAGGTGCATTTGTGGTAAGGTCAATATTGACTTTGACCGATCTTCAATATAATTAGAGTAACTAGATTAAATTGTGGAATTTGTCGATTTCAATATTGCAATTCTAAAAAAGTTTGTATGAGGTTCTTCCCCATGTCATGGAGTTTAAAGATTTCAAATGCATTGTATTATGAGCTGTAATTTGGCTAGCATTGGATATTGGAGATAGATTGTTGGAAACACGCATGCACTCACGTGCACGTGCATAAAGCCCTACTCAAGCTTGGGCACGAGGTATCTGAAACGATTAAATCCGCAGGCCACAGATTCACATGTTGCAGGTATAACATGGCATGGCATCTATGTGTTTGCAAAAGTAAATGATATTTTGTAATGGAATTGGATTATGAAACAACTTGATACCTTGATGGTTGTTCATTCATTAATCCATGTTTATGCAACCTCATGACATCTTCGGTTCAATATAAAGAGAGTCACCACTAAGGATGTTAACACACATAACATTCTCTTCATCTTCTCTCAAGTTTTCTCTCTACAATTTTTCATGAGTTATCAATCCATAAGATCGTAGCCGAGGATGACCATTGCAAAGCACATCATCACTTAGAGCGTATAGGTGAAACTTTGGAGAATCATAACAAGACCTAGAGCAGTAGTATTGTGAGGTGTATTATTTATCCAAAGGGATTTTCTTGTAGGGATGATTTAGTGGCGCTTTGTTAACTCCTTTTACTTGATTTGGTATATCATTTATTGCATAGTATAATCATGTTACATTTACGATTTCTACATTTAATTTTTATTCTCGTGTAGAGTTCTTAAAAACAAATTATAACTATGATTTTTTAATACAAATGTATAATTTATATTAAAACCTTAGAAATTTAGCTTTTCTAAAAGTTAATAAGTTATTCAATATTACATTCAAAATGACCATATCAACGTTGGCTCTCCAACGAGACCAAGAACGTACGATTCAGAATCCAGATGAGAGAATTATGACAATTTTAGCAAAGCAGGCTAATGACACTTATAGAAAATGGAGTTCTGGAAATGGGATATCTCATCCGTGGATGGGAGATATTTTGGATGAAATTTGACATTCGAAATGATGCCCACCTTCACCTTTTAAACCCTTGAAAATCCATAGTATTCTAGTACACACCTTTCATTCATAATCTCCATTCGCATCCTCTTAATTCACTCCTTCCTTATTTCTTCTTCTCCAAGAAAGACAAGAAGAAAAGTCCTCCATTGGTGGGTCATGAAGTACAAAGACTACCCATCAAGGAGTTAAAGAGGAGTATCTTTGCGGTTTGATATATACAACTAATCAAATCCTAAATCGTGGGCACAAGAAAGTAATCGTAGCTTGAGGATGAAAAGCAATACTAGAGCATTTCCCATACATGTGTAACGACAATAGAACCTTTCCCTCTCATTTTCGCATGTCTAGCATTTTGGAGATAATCATTTTGGAGATGGATGTCAAATCTGATCCTATACTCGGGATCACTTCTTGTTGTTGATAGTTTTATTCTTCATAATTTGTTAGATCGAGTATTGTCTCATTTCATGTTATAAGGATGTGAAATGATGTTTTATTATTGATGAAGTGTGGTGGATATTGTTCACTTGGGAAATGGAAGATTGTAGGAGAAGGAGGAATCTTGATAAAGGGAGAGATTTAGTGTCTACAAACTCTAGTCTACAATTACAAATGCTAGTGCACCAGTAGGCTCATGTTAGGAAGGAGTTTAAACCACTATCTGAGGATCTGAGTTTTGCGGTGTATCGGTACATCCCCTATGTAACTGTACAACGTGGAGCGAAGGCACTAAGCCATAGTTACACATGTATTGGTACACACTTCTATGTATCAATGATGTGGTACTTGGACATGGCAACCTCGGGAGTCGTATTATACTTGCACACCCTCTAAGCATCAATATGCCATCCATGCATTAGTAAAAGTATTTGTATAGAAGGTCAAAGATACCAGTATACTAGTTATATAAATCAAAGAATAATAAATAATACCATTGCAACATGAGAGTTTGATGATGTCTTGTTAACACTATTTAAGTTATGATTGCAGGAGAAAGAGGTGCATTGTAAAGCCTTGAACATAGCATCTCTTGGATCTTATATCGTAAGATCCGAATTGTCAAGAATAAACCAACGGAATTTATTTCATATAAATCGGACTTTGTTTCGAATCGTTATGATTTTCAGAAGAAAGAAAAGGAGGCTTAAGATGTCATTAAACCTTAATGATCGCCATTAAGATCGATTAATCATGATTAAGGAAACTAATGATGGATCAAGGATCACTAATTAACATTAGCAAACACTATTCATAGATCAGCAGAAGTTAAGCGTAAGTCACGAAAGTTAAATTTGCGGGAGTTAAATCGTGATTAACGAAAGTTAATCACGATTAGTACTAATTAAGCATCATTAGTGAATCCAGAATATTCTGAAAAGTTTTAACTTAAGCCCTAAATTTCAGATAAGCTTTGGCCAAAATCATGGGCCAAAATCATGGACCGCTAACAACGATTAAGGGCTAAATCATGGTTTACTAACCATGGTTAGCAGTTTTTTATAGCCTATAAATACCCCCTCCTCTACCCATTCATTCTCCATGATTTCCACTACCACCACCACCCAAGGGGCTAGGGTTGAGAGGTCGGGAGGAGTGAGAGGCGGGGAAAGAGCGCTAGCGAAGCGTTGTCAGGAGAACAAGGAGGAGAAAGGTACAATCCTCTTCTAGTTGGCTTCGTTTCGATTCATGTTCTTTTTCCAGTTTGGTTTTAGATTCATCTTCTTTCTGATTCATTTTTTGTTGTGATTTGAGGAGAAATATGTGAAACACCCTACTTAGGTGCGAGCGGCTATGCCCATCAGTGAACCTTGTGATTCGTCACACTTTCACTCATCTAAGACGTGTGTTGTCTGCCGATTCTCCATCGCTTATGGTTCAATTCTTTCCTTTCCGTTTTTATAGTTATTGTGATGGAGAAATCTGTGTAATACCCTACTTAGCTATGGGTGGATGCATGTCAATGAACCCTGTAATTCGTCACACATTCACTCACCTAAGACATGTGGCGTCTACTGATTCTCCATCTCTTGTTGATTGATTATATCCTTCTAGTTGCATTGTTGTTTTCATCTCAGTGATTTTATAGAAGAAACTCTTTTTCGTTTTTCCTTTAAAAATATCCTGATATAAGGGAAAACTCTGCCCAAATTTTCCTAGAAATATGTCCCGAAATAAGGGAAAACTTTACCGAAATTTTCCTAGAAATATGTTCCGATATAAGGGGAAACTCCATCGAAATTTTTCTAAAAATATTAAGGGAGGATCTACTGAAATTTTAAGAGAAAAATATGTTCTTCACGTTCTTCATGTTCTTCGTGTGTTCTTCGTGTTCTTCATTCATTCTTCACATCCTTACATGTTCTTAGTGTTTTTTATACGAAAATGAAATTCGATCACTTCAGGGGCCATAAATCATCCATCCTGGGAACGAATCATGATAAAGTATTGCATATGTGAGAGATCTCGATTAGGTAACGAAATTTTTTATTGTTGGATTTTCATATGATATTATTGAAATTCCTGATTTTATGTTCTTCGTTGCGAAAAATCCTAAGTTTAGCTATTTTTTGAGAAGATGTGAAAAGTTGCTTTGTGATTCCCACTAAAATAAGGTTTAAGCATCGAATTGATGCAGTGGCTTGGAAAGTTAGGATTTGGGAGTTATAATAAGCATAAATACGAGTATATATGCATATGAATAATATATATGTGAGTCTATACTAAGTGTTGATGATTATGCAAATCGAAGAGTTAACGAAAGAATTACATCATGGGATTTGATGTGTTTTGAGTTGGATCTTAAAAAGGATCATGTCGTACGTCAGGAATGACTTGGAGTAGAACTACAGGTCGGGCATGCAACATGTAGGTTTGTCGGAGGGAGCCCGTATTGGCGTTGGTGGTACATGATTGCCTGTTATGATAAGTGCGCACGAAATGAATGATTTGCAATGCGTGATACCAGAAGCCAATATCTTCGGGTTGAACGACAGAAGATGTAGTCATGCCATGTGGAGGTACGGGTGGTTGGATAGCGGTTGGGTAGTCACGATAACATATATTTAAAGCCGCTAGGTTATATGATTAAATTTTACCCTGAGGTTTTAAGTAACCGAGTCCCCGAGGACAGTGTGCTCCTTTATTTGTCAGGCTGAGGGTTTGAGACCCTGATTAGTAAAAGAAAAGGAAATTGTCAGGGTAGTATTGAAGGATTGGTTGAAGCGACATGCGACGACATAAGTTTACCAGATCAACGCAATCTCCAATCCCGAAGTGTCCACAACTTCGGAGTCCATATAATGATGAGGTAATTCCCTAGACTAATACTTGACGTGGAATAGAAAAGAATATGAATTAAACTAATGAGAATGAATGAATCTTTTAATGATAACAAGTTTTGAAAATTTACACATTTGCTTGCCTTTCTCTTCTCCACTGCTTAGCACTCGCTAATTGTTATCCTATGATTTATTAGAAAACCCAACAGGTATCGGTGAGCCATTGTAAAGACTTAGTTATCCAGTCAGCCACAGTAGCTTTACTCTCTAAATTAGTTAATAATATTTTTGTATTTCCTTCCAGGTGATGTACATGTAAATGGTTTTAGTGGGACAATGGATCATGTAAACTTTATTTTGTGAATGAAAAAGTATTAAATACTTCTTTCTTAATATTTTTATTTGCAACTTATTTCTCTATGTTAGTTGTGATTGCTGGATAAATTATTACTGAGTAACTAGATCCGGATATGGGAGGATCCAACGGTCTAGAATTGGGGCCGTGATACTTTGGTATTAGAGCCCAGTTACTCCAGTAATTTACTCAGTAATTAATAATTATGAGCGGTGTTCAGAAACTAAGGTATTCTTAAGATCCTTTGATCTTAATAATTGATTGCAATACCAGTCACACGTCATTTTCCCTTATGTACATCATGCTAAAACGTATAGGACCAATCCTTTAGCCGTAACTCATCTCAGGATCATGGCAAACCAAGACATGTCTAGGCAATTGACGGCTATGATGATAATGCTACAAGAAATGGGGCAAAAGCAACAGGAATTCGAGCAAAGACTCAACACCACAATGAGAGATCAAAGTCATCCAGACCCGTGGATGCTAAAGTTGAGGGTTCTATTCACCCACATGAGAGAGAGTCTAGATATCATAAGTCTATAGAATTTGTTTGCCCTACTCTATTTGGAGAAACAATGGAGGAGGTGCTTCGTAGGCACACACAAAAAAGAAAAGAAGAAGAATATTCGAGTCCTATTATAAGGATAAGATTTTGATAAAAGCACAAAACCATTATCTGAGTAAAGAAGCAGGAAGTTAATTATGATTCACGAACATCTTAGACAATTGTGTGGGACAGATTGCAGGACATCAGTCACCTGCTTATCTGCTACTTATCGAAATGAATTATTTTGATCTCATCCTGGAGATAGACTGGCTAGAAAGACATCATGCATGACTTGAATGTTTTCATAAGACAGTAACTTTTCAACTTCCTAACTCGATAGAGTTCCAAATCATTGGAAAGACATCCAATGATAACGTTGAATACATCTCTACCTTAAAGGAAAAACAGTTACTAGAGCAAGGGTGCCAAGGTTATTTAGCTTCTGTATCCACTACATCAGGGTAGATAGAATGATAGAAGATGTGCCTATAGTGTGCGAGTTTCATGATGTATTTCCAGATGAATTACCCAAATTACCACCTGAGCGAGAGATTGAATTTGAAATCTCTCCCACACATGATACTCAGCCTATCTCTACTCCTCCATATAGGATGGCACCGGCGAAGTTACGGGAGTTAAATGCACTGCTACAAGAACTGTCAGACAAAAGCTTCATTCATCCTAGTACTTCACCATGGGGTGCACCTGTTTTATTTGTAAGGAAGAAGGATGGGTCGATGCAATTGAGCATTGACTATAAAAAGCTAAACAAGAGGACAGTAAAGAATAAGTATCCTCTATCAAGAATAGATGATCTCTTTGATCAGTTGCATGGTTCAACTGTGTATTCCAAGATTGACTTAAGATCTGGATACCATCAGTTGAAGATTAAAGATGCGGATATCTCCAAGACAACCTTTCCAACTATATATGGACATTATGATTCTTAATTATGCCTTTTGGACTGACAAATTCCCCAACAACCTTCATGGATGTCATGAACAGAGTATTCAGGGAGTTTGTAGATCACTTTGTAGTAGTTTTCATTGATGATGTGCTTATTTACTCCAAGGATAAGTACCAACATGAACACCATCTCAGGCGGGTACTTGAAACACTAAGGGTTCGTTTGGTTGCAAGGTTGGGCAGGGTTGGGTTGGCCCAACCCAGGGTACCCCTCCTTCCAAACATCCCAATCCTCCTCACAGTTTACTATCCACAGGGGTACCCCAACCCAACCCTACCCAACCTTGCAACCAAACGAACCCTAAAGAAGAACAAACTGAATGCTAAATATAGTAAATGTGACTTCTGCTATCTGAAGCATCCTTCTTAAGTCACGTTGTTTCTGGGGAAGGTATATCAGTTGATCCTGCAAAGGTTAGTATTGTGATAAGTTAGGAATGCCCGAAGTCTGTCACAGAAATACAATCTTTTCTGAGTCTAGCTGGGTATTATAGAAGATTTGTAAAGGATTTCTCATGAATAGGATTTCCAACAACTAGGCTGACTCAAAAGGAGGCCCCATTCATATGGTCCAATGCATGCAAAACCAGTTTTCAGACATTGAAAGAATGTCTAACATATGCACTATCCTTTCTCTACCTTTGGGAGTGAAGGGTTTACAGTGTACACTGACGCATCTAAAGAAGGACTTGGGGGCAGTTCTTATGCAACATGGTAAGGTAGTTACGTATGCATCGCGACAGCTCAGGACACATGAGAAGAACTACCCGACACATGACCTTGAATTAGTTGTCATAGTTTTCGCTTTAAAGATATGGAGACTATCTCTATGGTATTACTTTTGAAGTCTTCACCGATCATAGAAGTTTGGAATATCTATTTGATCAGAAGGAGCTCAATATGAGATAGAGATGGTGGCTGAAGTTATTGAAGGACTATGATTACACCATCTCCTACCACCCTGGTAAAGGGAACGTCGTAGCAGATGCCCTCAGCAGAAGAACTTATTTTCTTGGGTTGGTGAGTGCTATCAATTTCTGAGTTTACTATCAACGTTGAGTGACTGAAAACCATTTGATAGTAGTGTTGATACTATAACTATTCCTCATCAATACAAACTAGGATCTGGGATAGAATAAAGAAAGGACAAGAGGATGATCCAATCCTTAAAGACTTGAGACAAAAACTTGAGCAGAATTGATAGAGGGATTCCACATACAAGCTGGGATATTGTATAACCATCATAGAATTTGTGTACCAAATACATTCAAATTGAGGAAAGATATCTTATGTGAAGCACACTGCTCAAGATTATCTATTCATCCAGGAATTACGAAGATGTATAAGGATCTTCATTCAAACTTTTGGTGGCCAGGAATGAAGAAGGATATTGTTGAGTTCGTGAATTCATGTTTTACCTGCCAGCAGGTAAAGGCTTCGCACCAAAAGCCATCAGGATATTGCAACCCCTCCCTATACCTGAATGGAAATGGGAAAGCATTTCCATGGACTTCGTTATTGGCTTACCTCAAACGACTGGTGGCGAAGGTAGCATATGGGTTATAATAGACCGTCTGACCAAGGTAGCACACTTCGTTCCAATAAGCTTATCTTTCACTCCATACCATCTTGATGAGTGATGAATCCACATTTCATCATCTTTATTCTATCATTTTGGCCTCAAAAACCCTGGCAAATACGTGTAAATATCATTAATTCCAACATCTTAGCATCCATGCATGTGTATATAAATAGTATATAAAATACAGTTTTTAAAGCCAAAATTATAGAATAAATAAAATAAAAGAAAAAGAGTAAAATATTGTAAATATTTTATGACCCGAAGCCCTAAGACCTAGACATCTTGATGAATAGGTCGACCAGGAATAAAGTAGGGGGAGATAAGGGTCAGGAACAATAAAGATTCTATTCATTCTTTGTTCATTTTGGGACCTATTTTTGGTTTCACTTTTTATACTTCAAATAAAAAAACTTTGTACATGAAAGTTGTAGATAGTTAAATAAAGAAAAATAGAAAATTGATTTCATACAAAAATAATGTACAGATAAAAAGTTATGGTCTGAATAAAATTCCAAAATCCAAATTTCCCAGACTCGTATCTCACAAATAAAAGCTCGAAATACAGAAACTCACCTTTAATTGTATATAACTCAAAATAAGCTATTTAATGAAGGTGGTTTCGCATTTGGCGGAGCTATGGTTTGAAAGTTGAGTTTTTGACCCGTATTGTATACTTGTACAGATTAAATTATTCATTTTATTATTTATTCATTATTTCCATAACTTTATATTTTATAATTTCGTAAATATTACTTATAATATATTTGTATATTAAAATCAGAATAAAAATACAAAAGAAACACAAAATAAAATGTTTGTATATAATACCTAGGTATAATACATGTATATATACCTATATAATTAATACTTTTATTTTATTACATGTACAAAACACTTAAGAAAAATAAAATAAAAATATATTTAAGTGTATAAAAATATTTTGTAACTTTATAAAATAATAAACAAAATTAATAAAATTAAATACACTAAATAAAAATAAAAATATTAAAATATATAGATATGTATACCTATATAGCCTATATATGGTAACTTGTAAATTTATAATTCATAAAAATAATTAAAAATCATAATAAAATAGCTTATCAAATAATAAATATTTTTTATTTAATAACCTAAAAATAATAAAATTGTTTACTATTTTAAATGAATTTCTAATCGTTTCTCCCAAGGATTTTTCCTGGTTGGTCCACGTGGACCAACCAGGCGCCGGTCCAAGTTGACCTCGGTCAACTGATCGCCCTCCCTATGTGCGCCTGTCAGAGCCTCGTTTGACCTCGATTTCATGATTTTTTTAGGCTTTTCCTTGCATATTCTCGTGATGGACCCTTCATGACTTTTTATCCTCGAGGATTGGTCTTGCACGCCCAGATGAAATCTCGATCAGTGGATCAACGAGATAGCCGCTGCGTCTCAATCTTTGAAGCATCAGAACCACATGGTCAAACCCCATATAATGCATCCCCGACTTTCGAGCCGGATTGGAACCCCTCTTCGACGAGCTCCACTCTCCTTCTCGTGCCCAATCAACCAAGGAAGGTGACAGCTTCCCTTGGAGACCTTCAGGCGGGTCGAGCGAGCACTGAGGCGGCTCCACCACCTCCGCCTTTCGCCGACGTTGAGGTACCCTTTCCCTCTGGCTCCGGCCATTGAGGTAGCATTTTATCCTCTTTATTTCCCTTGTATCTTCTTCGCCATATCCTTAGGATCATTTCCCCCAAAGATTTTCACATTTCGTCATTCGATTCGCCTTTCACGTGACCCTCGCCGGAGTGCATGATGAATCTCGAATTCATCACTCTAAATCTCATTTAATAAGATCAAATCATTTAAAATCAACATCATTCTTGCATCTATTCTGCATAATTAGCATCCATGCATGTTTTCATAAGAATTACATTTTAGCACTAATTTCTGCACAAAATAAGAAGCCAAAAATCCAAGCCAAAATTGACCTGTAAATAGCCTAACTTCCCCGATTTTTTAACTCATTCATGCTAACTCCAAATAAGCCAAAACCACCTCCACTGTGTACATCTCACTAACAAGAATAAAGGAAAAAATACAAAAAAATAACTAACCCAAATAAGTGGACCAAAAACCCAAACCCTAGTTTCAGGAATTTCAGACTAAAAACCTCATATCTTCCTCATCCAGTGTCTGATTTAATCCTACTCACTTTTTAACTAATGTACATTCAATTACCTTCAAAACAAGACCAAGTTCAAATGAATCAGAGCTCATATGTGAAAGCTGGGTTTTGGGCCTCTTTTGTATACTGTACATTTTAGCGGTTTTTGACCTAATATTTTATGTACATATTTTATTGATTAATAAAAATCTAAAAAAAACTAGATTACTGTGTAATTATTTATCTCTGATTTATCATATTTTTTCGTATTTTTATCTGATCTAAAAATGACATAAAAATTACAAAACCCCAAAATCAAGGTGTTCTATGTACATGGGATACCCCAAAAATACCACTTTGTGCAAATGACTGATTTTAATGTCTTCATAAAAGTTGTAGATCTCATCGAGACGAGCAATTTTTATGAAGAAACTTTTTTGATACGAGATCATTTACTATTTTTTATCGATTTTACAAACGTTTTATTCGCGGAATTTTCTGGTGCTGACACGTGGCCGCACCTGGTGCCGCAACGTGTCAGCCATTTTTCGTATATTTATAATCCATTTTATAAAAAAAATAATGAATTAAAACCACGCACGTGCGAGGCACGTGCCACCCAGGCACGCACCAAGCACGTGCGCGCCATCTCCCTCTCCCATCTGCCACGTGTTTCATCCTGGGCCGTCCGATCTCGGCCGATCGGACGACCCATGGTCGTCTTCCTCCCAGGTCATCTTCTGCCTTGGAAAACTCCGCCGCCGCTCCATGATTTCGCCGCTAATCGCGCGCCGCCCTCCTCCCGTATCTCATCCCAGATATGCCCCCTTGCAATCAAATCTCCCACGATCTCGCGTCGCCAAATCCAATCGAATCCTGGATCCCCTTCCTCTTTCGGTCGGCGACCTCCAACCCTATAAAACCACAGTCACCTCCGACGCACTACGCATCCGCCTTGTGTCTCCTCTGTCTGTGACAACCAAGGATCGGCGAGATCCGAAGTACCTCGCCGTGCTTCGCCTACAGCCAAAGCGCCCCTCGTCGTCGCTGCTCCGCTCCAGCCACTCCCAACGTCCTCGAGCCCTATTCTTCTCCCAGGTATACTCTCTCTCTCTCTCTCTATCTCAGGTTACACCGCCGCAAAGACGTCGGCCTCTTCTTTTCTGGTCAACTCCGTCGAGCCAAGTTCTTCCCTTCGACTCCAACAGACCGCCCTTCACCGACAACCACTACGCCGCCAACATCGCCAACTACACCGCGACATCTCCGCCACCAAGATCCTCCAACTGCAACGCCACCTTCGTCTTCACCTTCTCCGACACGGCCCATCATCCCCAATGCCTCCGCGTCAACATCTCCAACGCCGCCTTGGCCGCTAGCAACGCCCACCGGAATACAGCCGACCTCCGCTCCTCCTCCGCAACGCACGAGGCCCACATCCGTTCCTCCCTCGCAGCGTCGGGCACGTAGCCCGAGGCCCCAGCACGTGCTACGCACGTGCGTGGGGAACGACCTCCAGTGCTCATCCCCATGGGTCACGTGCCCAGCACGTGACCACGTGGGTAAATTGCAAGAAACCCCCTAACCATTCTGTTATTTGCGCCGGTCTAAGCCACCCAAGGAGCACGTGCAAGGCAAGTGCTACCTTGGGTATTTTGCAGAAAACACCTCCTATCATTGGTAAATTACAATTAAATCCTCCCAGTGCATTTTATTTATTTTATTTAAATTGTATTTATACCCCCTATCTTCTCCCTCTATTTTGAACATCTTTTCTACATTATTTTATCAATCCAAAATTAGCATGATGTTTGTTAATCAATTCTCTACATTTTGACATATTGTGGACATTTTTGTGATTCATGATTAATTAATAATTAATTGGTTGGTGATAATTTACATATTTTCCCCAATTTGTGCTCTGAAATTTGTAGTTGATTAACCGTCGCTATAAAAACTCTCGAAAAATCACGTATTGTACAGTTAAATGTGCTTGACATTGTTCCCTAAAAGAATTGCATTTGCATGCATAACTTGCCCTGTAAAAATCATTTTACATATTTCAATACTTGATTTTTAATAGGTATTAGATCTCACATTTTCGAGAGTTAGGATTTTTCTTAGATCAATCACCTAGTGATAGATCTTAGATAATTTTATCCCTTGAAAATAAGTAGGTTTAACATTTATTATAATTAAAAATTGAAATTCATTCTATGAGCATTTAAAAATTCATAAAAAAATTCATATTGCATCCAAAAATCCCAAAAAAAATTACAGCGATTCATTTCATCATATTTTACATTATGGCCAAGTTTCGTATTTTTCGGACATCGTTTGATCGAACTTTACGCTTTAGTCCCTAAAATAGGCCAAAAGTGCATTTTGCATCCCTTAATTGCGTTGAAAATTCCAAAAAAAAGACCACCTTGAAAACCGTGCACGAATTTTGATAGACATAATTCTAGGTTGTTTCTTTGCCTCCTTGTGATCGACCTTGGGACTTGCCCAAGTAAAATAAACATAAAACCAAACGATTAAAAATTGAACATATTATTTATGGTTATTTTATTGACCATTTCCGATTGCAGCCTACAACGCACGACAAATAAAAACAACTTCTTAACTCGGCATTTTCGATTTCGTCAGATGGCGCCGTTGCCGGGGAGGCAAACGGCTTAGATTTTTATCTTAAAAATTTTCGTTCGGTTTTCTGCATTTGGGTAGTCTGACCCCCGAATTTTTCGTTGTAAATTCAATTTATTTTCAGCATTTATTTTTTTCTTGTCTATTGTATTATTTTTGAGTCACTCTTTTACACTATCTCTCTTATTTTTCTTGTGAGGTACCCGGTACGTGGAGTGGTTTTTCAAGAACCGACGCAACTTCACCGACTTCCGCAAAAGCCGCAATTAAAATTAAGATCGAGTCGAGTCATGAGATAGCGTAAAGTCTAGGATTTATTTTTCTGAACTTTAAATTCTGTAATTAATTGTACATTTACAGCGGTGTCTGTTTGGACTCTCGCGTGTGTAACAAGACCTCTAACTTTTTCTGTGGTGTGTCGTAGCTTGTTTCACTCTCCGGTGAGGGTCGGGTCCGACTTGAGTGGCGATTAGGGTAGACCTACACCTACGTCTCTCAAGAGCATTTTAATTTTTGATTGCGCTCGTAGGATTAAGCCACACTTCACATTAACTGATACGCACATAGGTCATTCAATTTAGCCAAAAATTTAACTCATTTCTTCCCTGCTAATAGAACTTTATGCTTAGGTGCGGTTTTTCATCGGCGTGCATTTCATATAGAATAATTTTCAATTCATGTCTAGCATCCCACATGAAGATTGTAAGGATTCACTGTAACTCTTCTACTTGAGCATACATCATTGTTTTCGCGTGCATCAGCTTTTCCCGAATTTCTCCCTCTTATTTTATCACATAAATTTAAAAGGAAATTGGGACTGGACGGTAGAAGTGCATTTCTGCTCATTTAAATTCTTCAGTGATCACCTGATTAAAATTGGGACTGCTAAATATAGCCGATTCTAAATTAACCCATAAAATCAAGAATTTTTACGGGAGAGTAACCTCGACCTTAGATTCTTTTATTTTTCTGAGTAAGCGAGAGACGACACATAAGGTTAGAACCGAGCTCCGATATTTTCATTCAGGCTACTGATTTTAAAAATGATTAGCTACTTCTCAGTGACGAATATGGGTAGTCGGTAGTCGGTTCGGACTTCCTTAGCAGAGTGGGTGGTTTAAAGGACACCGCGTAAGGCTCCATCTTTAAGTAACACGAGTAGTCGTTTTACGGTCCGTACTTACACCTATACTGGCTGAAAGTAGATGCAACTAGTCGTACGAACTCGGGACAGTCTGTAAGGAAATTTCGGCACCTAACAACTCGCTAAATTTTTGCCAAGATTGATTTATCACCAACTAAAATTGAAAAGATAATAGCCGAACTCTCACGGCTTCATTGTGTAAGTTGGTGAACCTGGGGTTTGACTTGTGTTTACATTGGTGTGCGTGAACCGATTTCGAAAATCAAAAGCCGCACACTTGATAAAAATTCTTTTGACTATCCCGTGTAATCATCTCTCTCATCTCTTGATTTAGACATCATCATGGAACCTTCTCCAAATTTCAGATCCAACCCATTCTGTTCAACTCTTTCAAAAATAACCAAACAAGTATCCGACAATCCATCAATGCTCTACTATGAAAATGAATTTGTCTCGGTTAGGCCCAAATCCACTACATCTTCTTCTTTTAATCCTCCAACATTTGCGGAAAACTTTCACCCGCAGATGAATTCGACCCCCTCATCGAATTCTTACTCGAATCATCCGACCGCACATGACCACTTACCATCTTGGACTGAACCGCCTTATTCTCAGTTTCTCGCCAATGAAACATTTCAAAATCAAAATCCTTTCGAGTCTCATGACTGGCAGAGAAACCAAACCCAGATGGAAAGACACACACTTAATGATTATCAGCATTGGATTGACCATGACATACCCCTTGTCAGACATGACACTCATAAAGAGGACTGGACTGACCTCATAGACACACATAAACCCTGTATGCTGACTCCACAATATCAAGGTCTGACTAATCATGATCAAAAAATTGAACTCCACTCAGATCAAATATACATGCATGGACCTTATGAGCAGCCTCCTTCCATAATTTTGAGGAGAAATCTTCAGAAAATGATCATATAATGGATATTCCAAGAAACTCTCCTCTCCGCGCGCACAGAAAAATGGAAGATGAAATCATTGAACACATACCGACATCTCCCATGATTGATCATGAACAGAATTTTGAGGATAAAAACAAGATTTGAATTGATGGAGGATAGATTTAAAAAATTTGCCGACCGAGTAACCTCATTATATGGTGGCTCGGATATAAAAATGAACGAGGAAAGGATTGGATCTCATGATGAAAATTTTGAGGATATTCAAAGACTTAGGGATGATTCTAACATCAATACTTCTGCTCATTATTCCCCTAGGAATGATTATGTCGTTGATCCATACTCTAAATATCAAGGCCCCTTCTCATCTCTGGAAGACACCACATCACCGCACCACACAGAAAATACCAAAAAAATTGAAAATTTTGAAAACTACAAAAAATCGAAATCCAGAAAATTTCATAAAAATTGAAACTGAAGAAGATCTAAAGAATTTGGATCCTACTGTATGGGAAGCACTGGAAAAATGCTTGATTTTTGAACTTCCCATTATAAAGGTCATTGAACACTTCCTCGACCTTAAAAAATTTTTAATGGACAAATGAATGGTCAAAAAGTCAGGAAGGATTAGAACAAAAACAGAAAGACATATCTTGTCAATGGCCTCCTCCTTAGTGTTGAGGAGAAAAACTAAGAGCTGCATAGTGAAGCGGTTGCCCATATTCGATTGTAGAATCAAAGACACAACTTTCACCCATGCTAGGATTGATGACGATTCACCGATCAATATTCTCCCGACATTTGTTTTTCACGAACATAAACTCGGACCGATCAGAAAAATATGAGAAATTGTTCAATTAACGGACCGATCAATAAAACGACCGAGAGGAATCATTTCTGTCATCATGAAATTCCAAGGTACTCCGCTCAAAATGGAATTCACGATCATTGATATTGAGCATCAAGGAGAATTCACCCAGTCTCCAATTATTCTCGGAAAGCCATTCTTTGCATTGTCTAAGGCAATTATTAATTGTGAGACTCGACAAATAAATTTTACGGCATTGGAAACTGATACAATCTTTGAGGAACCACGATTTTTTGAGGCAACCCACAAAGTCCCCAACAACCGTAACTATGAAACTAGAAGAGCCCTACCCCGCTATGACACCTGAGATAGCAGTTGTTGATGAGACTATTGGTTTAGAGAATCTCCTTTGCTCCATTCCTAGATGCGCTCTCCACGGAAAATCGAACATATGAATCATATGATCTGGAGACTTATGCATGGTCACACTCTGGGTCAACCTATGCTGACTACATGGATTACATCAACTTGACACAGGAATACTCCAATGTCAAATCAATTGAGAATGAACATGTAGAGACTCTCCCCGGTATCTCAATTCACGCGGATCTCAAAATAGACAAATCCTTCTACTACGATCTTGAGACATATGCATGGTCGCACCCTGGAGCAACCTACTCTGATTATCTTGACCAAATCCTCCTAAATCGAGAGTGCACCAATATTCAGGAGACTAAGAACAAACACGCAGGTCGAACACCGACCAAGGAGAAGAATTCTAATGGCTATTCATCTGGATACTCAAGTGAACCGACAACTTCTCGAAACAAGAAAAAGAGAGTCAGATTTGACCTTTCGGAAGAGGAATCAGTTGATGATCCCTCATCAGGTCCGGAAAAGGTAGTCTACATGAGTGAAGTCTGTTCGGCAGCTCTAAAGCCATATCTTCGCAAGGATCCAAAATTCGATTCTCGTTGGACAACTCCCGATCTAATTATTACTCATCCAAAGCTGATGCTCCTAGCTTCCACAAATACACTGAAATTATTTCTTATGAGCTGACTGAGACCGGAGCTTCTGAGTATTCATCTGAGGACAAATCGATTGATCTTAAAAAGGAACGAATCTTGAGGAAACAATTAAAGAAACAAAAAGAAATGGATATCTTGAGTGTGTCCACTTTCAAATACTATTCTTATGAGGATAACTCTGATGATGGCTACCTTTCGTCTGACTCAAATATTTCATCTACTATCCATCATGATTTTTCTGAGGATGACATTGATAATGGTGGGGAATCATATGCTTCATCTCCGTCTCATCGTGACGATCTCCCACCACAGGCTCACAAAAAGATCAGCCGAAAACCGCCATAAATCATCGGCTACCCACCCTCCCTCCCGACCACATCGGTCTCCTTGTACAACTTCTTTCTCTACTTAGGCCAAGGCCTAAGTATAGGGGGGACCGATGCCATCTGTATATACTATTTTCCTGCATCACACTCTTTCTCCCGATCACTCCATATCCACCTTTCTCTTATACTTAGGCTGACCATAGCCTAAGTATAGGGGGAACCGACACCCATCTATATATACTCTCCTTATTTACATATCCCGACCGCCTCTTTTTGCGCTCTTCTTCTATACTTGGACTATTCACGGTCTAAGTATAGGGGGGCGGGCCATTGTATATAAAAATTTTTAGTCTCTTACGCTTAGCCCGAGTTATGTCTTCTTTACGCTCCTTGTGCTCTGGGGACACAACACTCGCTTAGTATAGGAGGTCTGTATATATACTGTGTATATATTTTAGTCATACCTCGTACTTTCACGTAAGTCTATATGTATTTACGGGGTGGGTAATTAATTAATTAAAAAATTTTTTGCTACTAACACTGACTAAGCCCAAAATTTTTGAAAAAAGGCTTCTTATTCATCTTTGCATCAAAAAAAAGAAGTGTCTGCATTACACACACCTGCACTTCATCCAGCATCACATTCATTTGCATCTGTGAAAAGTCATTGGGTTCTGAACCGAGTTATGAGCCGAAACCGAGAGTGGTCTGGACTTGACCTTAATCAACCTAATTTTCAGAGGAACTTCACCGAGAAATAGGATTTTAGAAACTTCAGGTCTTTGACTTAATCCTTTAAGTTCCACATGACAATGCGCAGAGTTTGACTCTTAGTGACTAACATGATCTCTTCATTTTGGGTACAACTCTTGAATAAGGAATTAATTTGTACTCTCGCACTATGCACTTAGCTCAACTCAGACGGGATGTTGGAAGACTGTGTGAGTTACTTTTCTGGTAGCGTGGAAATCTAAAGATCGGAGTACGGGTTGAAATAAAGCTTCGGAAAATGGATGGACGGCTGGTCACAATTTTTTTCTAAGACCCCAAAAAAATGTATGGAACAAAAAGTTCTATATCCGCAGGGGCACAATAAGATCCAAGCAGAACCACCAAAAATTCCAAATTAAAAGGAGCATTCTCCCAAATAAATATCTGACCAAAAAGATCCAATCTTCAAGAAACCTGCAGATCTTGGTGGAGACTCGGCTACACTGACCAGCTTCACAAGGAGAGGTGACTACACTGATCGCCCTCCAGTTCTTTTCTCATTCTTCTAACTTCTCCCCCAATTCGATTGTGAACATAGCACGACAACCCTTAGAAGGAAATACCTGACTCCCCGAGGATGAGTTAGAGGAGAGGAGGTTTGCGCAGTAGTCTGGCATTATGGGTGGGAAGAGCTAAAACCTTTCACACACATGAGTCGATTATTCAATGTTCATAGGGTATGCTTTAGGAAGAGGATTGATCTAAGATGACTTCTGAGCCAAAACTGTAGCAATGATTTGTAGAGCTTGAGGGCTGTTGATTTTGAAATTCTAAGTCTCACAGAAGTTCCGCCACACTAATAATCCAAAGGTTGAGTTTAGATTCATTTTCATATTCAGCTCACGGTCTTGGTATGGAACCCAATCTCATTTCACTTCATGTCATTTCTTTTTGATGCTCAGGGACGAGCATGCTTTAAGTATAGGGGGATGATGAATCTCGAATTCATCACTCTAAATCTCATTTATTAAGCTCAAATCCCTTAAAATCAACAGCATTCTTGCATCTATTCTGCATAATTAGCATCCACGCATGTTTTCATAAGAATTACATTTTAGCACTAATTTCTGCACAAAATAAGAAGCCAAAAATCCAAGCCAAAATTGACCTGTAAATAGCCTAACTTCCCCGATTTTTTAACTCATTCATGCTAACTCCAAATAAGCCAAAACCACCTCCACTGTGTACATCTCACTAACAAGAATAAAGGAAAAATACAAAAAAAATAACTAACCCAAATAAGTGAACCAAAAACCCAAACCCTAGTTTTAGGATTTTCGGACTAAAAACCTCATATCTTCCTCATCCAGTGTCCGATTTAATCCTACTTACTTTTGAATTAATGTACATTCAATTAACTTCAAAACAAGACCAAGTTCAAGTGAATCAGAGCTCATATGTGAAAGTTGGGTTTTAGGCCTCTTTTGTATACTGTACATTTTAGCGGTTTTTGACCTAATATTTTATGTACATTTTTTATTGATTAATAAAAATCCAAAAAAACTAGATTAATGTGTAATTATTTATCTCTGATTTATCATATTTTTTTCGGATTTTTATCTGATCTAAAAATGACATAAATATTACAAAATCCCAAAATCAAGGTGTTCTATGTACATGGGATACCCCAAAAATACCACTTTATGCAAATGACTGATTTTTATTTTGATGTCTTTATGAAAGTTGTAGATCTCATTGAGACGAGCAATTTTTGTGAAGAAACTTTTTTTATCCAAGGTCATTTACTATTTTTTATCGATTTTACAAAGGTTTTATTCGTGGAATTTTCTGGTGCTGACACGTGGCCGCACCTGGTGCTGCCACGTGTCAGCCATTTTTCGTATATTTATAATCTGTTTTATAAAAAAATAATTAATTAAAACCGCACACGTGTGAGGCACGTGCCACCCAGGCACGCACCAAGCACGTGTGCGCCATCTCCCTCTCCCATCTGCCATGTGTTTCATCCTGGGCCGTCCGATCTCGGCCGATCGGACGACCCATGGTCGTCTTCCTCCCAGATCGTCTTCCACCTTTGGAAAACTCCGCCGCCGCTCCATGATTTCGCCGCTAATCGCGCGCCGCCCTCCTCCCGTATCTCATCCCAGATCTGCCCCCTTGCAATCAAATCTCCCACGATATCGCGTCGCCAAATCCAATCGAATCATCCCGGATTCCCTTCCTCTTTCGGCCGGCGACCTCCAACCCTATAAAACCACAGTCACCTCCGACGCACTACGCATCCGCCATGCGTCTCCTCTAGCCGTGACAACCAAGGATCGACGAGATCCGAAGTACCTCGTCGTGCTTCGCCTGCGGCCAAAGCACCCCTCGCCGTCGTTGCTCAGCTCCGGCCACTCCCAACGTCGTCGGAGCTGTTCTTCTCCCAGGTATACTCTCTCTCTCTATCTCTGGTTACACCGCCGCAAAGACGTCGGCCTCTTCTTCTCCGGTCAACTCCGTCGAGCCAAGTTCTTCCCTTCGACTCCAACAGACTGCCCTTCACCGATAACCACTACGCCGCCAACATCGCCAACTATGCCGCGACATCTCCGCCCCCAAGCTCCTCCGACTGCAGCGCCACCTTCGTCTTCACCTTCTCCGACACGGCCCATCAGCCCCAACGCCTCCGCGTAAACATCTCCAACGCCGCCTTGGCCGGCAGCAGCCGCCCACCGGAATACAGCCGACCTCCGCTCCTCCTCCGCAATGCACGAGGCCCACCTCCGTTCCTCCCTCGCAGCACCAGGCACATAGCCCGAGGCCCCATCACGTGCCACACACATGCGTGGGGAACGGCCTCCAGTGCTCATCCCCACGGTTCACGTGCCCAGCATGTGACCGCGTGGGTAAATTGCAAGAAACCCCCTAGCCATTCCGTTATTTACGCGCCGGTCCAAGCCGCCCAAGGAACACGTGCAAGGCACATGCTACCTTGGGTATTTTGCAGAAAACACCCCCTATCATTGGTAAATTACAATTAAATCTCCCTAGTGCATTTTATTTATTTTATTTAAATTGCATTTATACCCCTATCTTCCCCCTCTGTTTTGAACCTCTTTTCTACATTATTTTATTAATCCAAAATTAGCATGATGTTTGTTAATCAATTCTCTACATTTTGATATATTTTGGACATTTTTGTGATTCATGGTTATTTAATAATTAATTGATTGGTGGAAATTTACATAAATTTACATATTTTGCCCAATTTGTGCCCTGAAATTTGTAATTGATTAATCGTCGCTAAAAAATTCTCGAAAAATCACATATTGTAGAGTTAATTGTGCTTGACATTATGCCCATAAAGAATTGCATTTGCATGCATAACGTGCCCTATAAAAATCATTTTGCATATTTCAATACTTGATTTTTAATAGGTATTAGATCTCACATTTTCGAGAGTTAGGATTTTTCTTAGATCAATTACCTAGTGATAGATCTTAGATAATTTATCCCTTGAAAATAAGTAGGTTTAATATTTATTATAATAAAATTTTAATTCATTCTGTGAGCATTTAAAAATTCATAAAAAAATTCATGCATCCAAAAATCCCAAAAAAAATTACAATGCATTCATTTCATCATATTTTACATTGTCGCCAAGTTTCATATTTTTCGGACATCGTTTGATCGAAATTTACGTTTTAGTCCCTAAAATAGGCCAAAAGTGCATTTTGCATCCCTTAATTACATTGAAAATTTCAAAAAAAAAGTTTGCCTTGAAAATCGTACACGAATTTTGATAGACATAATTCTAGGTTGTTCCTTTGCCTCCTTGTGATCGACCTTGGGACTTGCCCAAGTAAAATAAACATAAAACCACACGATTAAAAATTGAACATATTATTTGTGGTTATTTTCTTGACCGTTTCCGATTGCCGCCTACAATGCATGACGAATAAAAACAACTTCTTAACTCAGCATTTTCTGTTTCGTCAGTGCACCTCCGGCCACCCTTCGTTTCGCCACTCCTCGCCACCATTTCACCTCCGCGGGGTCCAGGCATTTTGCCCTGGACCCTTTCACATCTTTTTGCAGGTCGACGCGTAATTCACAAACACCTGGGAGCAATTTTGGAGGTCGTCGGCGTAGCCTGGAGCGCCTCCCTGCTGTTGAAGAACTCTGGCGAGATCCAGCCTCTTTTGCCGCCACCAGGACTTACAGGACCACTCCAGGAGGTGATCGGACCATTTTGAGAGCTTTTACACTGACGGAGGTCGGCGAGGGTGCTCGGAGAATTCTGCCCCACCGGAGGTCCTCCTTGTTCATCCAGCGCTGCCCTCCACCGTCGGTTCTGGCCGTGATCCTCCCGCGCAGCAGCTGCCGTTGGATTCGCTGCGCTACCTGTTGTCCGATCTCCACCAGTGATCTAATCGGAGCCATTGTAGACGAAGCGGTATCGAGCATCGGATTGGCGCCACGTGTTAAGTGAAACAGCCCCTGCCGTCCGTGCCCGATGAAGACCTGGGAAATTTGCATTCCAACCCAGGCAAATTTTGTATTTAGCAAACCTCAGTTAAACTTTTCTTTGTCGTTATTATATTTTTGTAACAATTGTGTAGCAGCCCCTAAGGTTTTGTAATATTCTATTTTGACCCTTGTCAGTCACGTGCTTTCGCGCACGTGATTGACTATTTTGCAGACGACCCCAGGGTTTTTGCATATTTGTTTTTAGTGCCAAAACATTCAATTGTAGTTATAATATTTCTGGAAATTTTGCACATTGGTCCTTGTATGTTTGCTTATTTACATTTATACCCCTGTCAGGCCTTTGTTTTTGTATGCTTTCCCTATTTATTGTGTGCATCTATAAATTGCTAAAAATCACCAAAAAATTATCTTAGGTTTCTGTTGCATTGTAGATTCAAGCAATATTTTTGTGCTGCTTTTTTATTGCATTTTCATAATTATTAAAAATCAAAAACATGTATTTTCAGCACTGTTTGCATTAGAAAATCCATAAAAATTAGCAAAAGTTTTTGAAAAATTCCAAAAAAAATATATTTTGCGTATCTTATCATATTTTATTATCAGTCCAAAAATCATTAAAAATTTCAAAACAAAAACCTTAAAAATTAGAAAACTCCAAAAATCTTCCTAAAAATCTAAAAAATTCTAGAAAAATCCTAAAAATACAAACTCAGTTTCTGTATTCACTTTGACTTATTCTCTTTGATTAACTTAATTTGAGAAATTTTGGATACTGTTTGTTATTTTTAATGCTCATTTTAATTTCGGCCAGTAGCTTAGTTCACTGTCTTCTAGTATTGTTACTTTTAAAAATACCAAAAACATTCAGAAAAATATCTAAAAATCACAAAAATATCATAAAATTATAAAAAGACCAAAAACATTTTATTTCCTGATTTTTGAGCATTTTCCCTTATTTTTATAAATCCTCCATCTTCTCTTTTCTTATAGCATATATATATATTATTATTGAAAAAGAAAATATTAAAATATAAAAGACAAAAAGAAACATAAAATCAGTAAATTAAAAATCAAAATGCAAAAATATAAAATTAAAAATAAAATTAAAAAATATAAAATAAAAAACCCACAAAATTTGCATACTTGTAGACACTTGATCACATATCACATTTTGTGCATTTTTGCTCGATCTATCCTGCTTGCTCCCTGAGTTCGATACTCTACACACTTGCACACTATACACATATTTGTAGAGTTAATAATAAATTTGACTCCACATTTGTTTCTCATTGCTTGATTTATATTGCGGGTTCATGTTGATTGATACGGGATTTTGAAGTGGTCAACACATAGACTGTTGATCCGCCTTGTGGATCGATACGACCGCTCGATTCCCGTGTTATCACCGAGTTATATATTACACAAGTGATCTGTCTCCATGGCATTCCAAAGAAAGTAGTTTCCGATCGAGATTCACGATTCACCTACACTATTACTATTGGGAGAACTTCATGAAAGCCTTAGGTACACAACTATGCTCGAGCACAACATATCATCCACAAACAGGCGGTCAGTCAGAACGTACGATTCAGACAATAGAGGATATGCTACGAGCGTGTGCCTTAGAATGAAAGGGATCATGGATTAAATATTTTCCTCTTGCATAATTCACCTACAACAATAGTTACTATACAAGTATTGGCATGGCACCATTTGAAGCACTATATGGATGTAGAAGTACTACTCCTCTATGTTAGAAAGAGGTCAGGATAAAGAACCTTTAAGATTTAGATAGACTTCAAGAGACACGAGAAGCTGTAGATCTTGCTTGAAAAAGACTATTGACTGCTTAGAGTCACCAGAAAAGCTATAGTGATGCCAGGCGAAAAGATCTTGATTTTGAAGTAGGCGACTTCGTATTCCTCAAAGTATCACCTATGAAGGGAGTTCAGAGGTTTGGTTTGCGCGGAAAGTTAGCACCTAGGTTCGTGGGTCCCTTTGAAATCATTCAGCGGATTGAAAAAGTTGCATATAGACTTGCGCTTCTTCCACACCTTTCGGCAATACATGATGTTATTCATGTATCAATTCTGAGAAAGTGCATTAGGGATACAGAGCATAATATAAGTTACGATTTACATGTTGAGCCAGACTTGACATACCAAGAAATACATGTGCAAATACTAGATAGAGATATCAAGAAATTGAGAAATAAAGAGGTGCCTCTAGTTAAAGTATTGTGGTGGAACCAAGAGTTTGGAGAAGCTACATGGGAACCTGAGGCGGAAATGAGAGAGAAATACCCCTATTTGTTTAAGCGATAACACTATGTGTTGTATATCTTCTTTATAAATGAAATAGCGTTCATTCTCTTTAAGGTTGTTATGTTTTCAATCCTCTTTAAGGTTGTTATACCAGCATTATAAGTCTCAAGGATGAGACTTCCTTAAAGGTTGTAATAATTGTAAATCCTTGAACTTAGCATCTCTCGGATCCGATATCGTAAGATCCTGCTCGTCAAGAGGAAATCAACGGAATTTGTTTCGTGTAAATCGAACCTTGTTTCGAATTGTTATGATTTTCAGAAGAAGGAAAAGGAGGCTTAAGATGTCATTAAACCTTAATGACTGTCATTAAGACTGATTAATCACGATTAAGAAACTAATGATGAATCAAGGAGCATTAATCAACATTAGCAAACACTAATCACATATCAACAGAAGTTAAACGTAAGTCGCGAAAGTTAAATTATGATTAACCAGAGTTAAATCGTGATTAGTGAAAGTTAATCATAATTAGCACTAATTAAGCATCATTAGTGAATCCAGAATATTCTGGAAAGTTCTAACTTAAGACCTAAGTTTCGGATAAGCTTTGGCCAAAACAATGGGCCAAAACCATGGGTCGCTAACAACAATTAAGGGCTAAACGATGGTTAGTGGTTTTCTGGAGCCTATAAATACCCCCTCCTCTACCCATTCATTCTCCACGATTTCCACTACCACCACCACCCAAGGGGCTAGGATTGAGAGGTTCGGAGGAGGAATGGAGGCGGGGAAAAAGCACTAGCGAAGCACTGTGGGGAGAACGAGGAGGAGAAATGTACGTTCCTCTTCTAGTTGGCTTCATTTCGATTCATGTTCTTTTTCCATTTTGATTTTTGATTCATCTTCTTTTCGATTCAATTTCTATTGTGGTTCGAAGAGTAATATGTGTAACACCCTACTTAGATGCTGGTGACTATGCACGTTAGTGAACCTTGTGATTCGTCCCACTTTCACTTATCTAAGGTGCGCAGTGTCTACCGATTCTCCATCGCTTATGGTTCTATTCTTTCCTTTTCGCTTTTATAGTTATTGTGATGGAGAAATTTGTGTAATACCCTACTTAGGTGCGGACGGCTATGCACGTCAGCGAACCCTGTGATTCGTCGCACATTCACTCACCTAAGACATGTGGTGTATACCGATTCTCCATCTCTTGTTGATTGATTATATTCTTTCAGTTTCATTATTGTTTTCCTCTCGGTGATTTTATAGAAGAAACTCTTTTCGTTTTTCTTTTAAAAATGTTCCGATATGAAGGGAAATTCTGTCAAAATTTTTCTAGAAATATGTTCTGATATAAGAGGAAACTCTGCCGAAATTTTCTTAAAAATATTACCTTAAATAAAGGGAGGCTCTACTGAAATTTTAAGAGAAAAATATGTTCTTCGTGTTCTTCGTTCGTTCTTCACGTTCTTGGCACGTTCTTAGTGTTTTTGATATGAAAATGAAATTCGATCGTTCAGGGGCTGTAAATCCTCCTTTTTGAAAATGGATCACGGTAAAGTACTCAATACGCGAGAGAGATTTCGATTAGGTAACGAAATTCTTTCCTTTTGTTGTTGGGTTTTCATATGAGATTATTGAAATTCCTGATTTTATGTTTTTCGTTATGAAGAACCCTAAATTTAGCTATTTTTGAGAAAATATGAAAAGTTACTTTGTTATTCCCACTAAAATAAGATTTAAGGATCGAACTGATGCAGTCGCTTGGAAAGTTAGGGTTTGGGAGTTAAAATAAACATAAATACGAGTATATATATATGTATATGAATAATATATATATGAGTCTATACTAAGTGTTGATTATTATGCAAATCGAAGACATAGCAAAAGAATTACATCATAGGATTTGATGTGTTTTGAGTTGGATCCTGAAAAGGATCTTGTCGTACGTCAGGAATGACTTAGAGTAGAACTACAGGTCGGGCATGCAGCCTGTAGGTTTGTCGGAAGGAACCCGTATTAGTGTTTCCCTACCCAGGTGGTACACGGTTGCCTGTTATGATAAGTGCACACAAAATGAATGATTTGCAGCGTGTGGTAACAGGAGCCAATATATTCGGGTTGAACGACGGAGATGTAGTCATGCCATGTGGAGGCACGATTGGTTCGATAGCGGCTGGGTCACGATAACATGTATTTAAAACCACTAGGTTATATGATTAAATTTTAGCCTGAGGTTTTAACCAACCGAGTCCTCGAGGATGGTGTGCTCCTTTATTTTCTAGGTTGAGGGTTTAAGCCCATGATTAGTAAAAGAAAAGGAAATTGTCAGAGTAGTATTGGAGGATTGGTTGAGGCAACGTGCGGCGGCATAAGCTTACGAGATCAACGCAATCTCTATTCCCGACATGTCCACAACTTCAGAATCCATATAATGGTGAGGTAATTCCCTGGACTGATCCCTGATGTGGAATATAAAGAATTAAACTAATGAGAATGAATGAATCTTTTTGTGATAACAAGTTTTGAAAAATTACACATTTATTTGCTTTTCTCTTCTTCGTTGATTAGCACTCACTAATTGTTATCCTATGATTTATTGAAAAATCCAACAAGTGTCGGTGAGCCATCGCAAGGACTTAGCAATCTAGTTAGCCACAGTAGCTTTACTATCTAAGGTAGTTAGTAATATTTCTGTGTATTTCCTTCTACCTGATGTACATGTAAATGGTTGTAGTTGGACAATGGATCACGTAAACTTTATTTTGTGAATGGAAAAGTATTAAATACTTCTTTCTGAGTATTTTTATTTGCAAATTATTTATAAATGTTAGTTGTAATTGTTAGGTAAAGTATTGCTGAGTAACCGGATCCAGATATGGGAGGATCCGACGGTTCGGAATTGGGGTCGTGACATGCATCAATACTTATTTGTATGCAAGTGTTTGTGGTTATTATTATAGAATGTATAAGATATCTATGATTAAGGATTTTCTCCTAACAGATGCTATTTAAGATACATGAAAGAAAGAATAGCTCTTAAATCTAATTAGATTGATCATGGAAAGAGTTGATTTGAGGATATGTTAGCAACTAGTGAGATACATGCTTGAGGTTAATTATAACCCTTAAGTATATAGAACCAAACACATTGGAGATTTTATGTGTAGGGTGTTAGTTTTTTGTTTCGCTAACTAGAATATGTGTGTATTCTCTTGTTACTTTTGTTTTAATGATGACAAACACTTATGGAAAGTTGCTTACGTAGTACGTATCTTTGACATGCAGATTTACATGGTGTTTCAATATCCAAATGACATCAAAATATCAAAGACATGATTCAAGAAGTTTCACAATCTTGCGGTAATTTGAAATTTAATTCTTTTGCAAAGTTTAATATTATTTATCTTTGTGAACTTAGGAGAGTTAGCAAAACTTCCCTAATTTGAACAAACTCGAATCAAGCTCCTGAGCGATCACTCTATGCTTCCTAAGTAACCAATAGTTGATCGATCATCATTCAACTAGCAGGCCATCACTAATAGACCAACAATCAATTCTAATTGAGCATCACTAATCAACCATTCAGTTGCTTATGATGGATTACTTCCTGATCAGCCACTTGAGAACTATGATCAATCATTTTTTGAATTCTATTCAATGGCTTTTTAATGACTACTTTTGATCAATCAACAAACAATGGTATGATCGACTAACCTTGCTTGATCGATTAGCTTATGTAGATTAATCTATCAGTAGAACCAAATATTCATGATTTTTGACCATGTTTATTTACAACTATCATATTTTCAAAAGTCCAACTTTAATATTATATATAGAACCATGTACACATTGTTGGAAGACACGCCACAGCTCACAACTACAAAGTAACTTCTCCCTCTCACTTTGTTCTTCAAGTTCTTGAGCATTCTTAGAGATATTTCAAGTTTCAAGATCTAATCTAGCTATTCCAATATGCTAAAGTTCTCCAAGCCATTATTTATTTGCCTCCGGGTTCTCAAGCTCCTCTGCGACTTGTCCGAGATATTTTCTGTAAGCAACAACACTACTTGTGATATTTTCCAAGTGATATAATTGTATTCACATGCACTACTTTTTCATATATATTATTATTCATTATACTTGTTTTGTATAATTTCTTCAATATATCTATGTTGTCGATATAAAAAAAGCTATTATATTGTGTTCTCTACATAACACTCTTTGTAGGAAATATTAGTGTTAGCAATAATGTCATATGATCTGACACTGATCTAACTTCATATGATAAAGCTTCTGAAGAGCATGCCATGGAAAGATGGGTGTTACCAATAATGTCTAAAGTAGACTTCATAAATAAGTGTTGTATATGGACCCTTGAGGATTGACCTACTAGGCTAAAACATATTAGGTGTAAATAGATCTTCAAGAGAAAGAGGGAACCTGGTGAGAAGGTAGAGACCTTCAAAGCGCAGCTCGTATCCTTAAGATACACACAGAAAGAAGACATCGCTTGCGATGAAACTTGCTTTCTAGTGACCATGCTTAAATTCATCAGATTATTGCTAACTATAAATGCACAACATGACTTTGACATCTACAAGATGGAAGTCAATATTGTATTCCTCTATGAATACCTCAACGAGGATATTCACGTGAAAAGTAGCTCGAGTGCTTCATAGTTGAGGAAAGCAAGGTGTACAGCCTCAAGAACTCCATCTATGGACTCAAATAAGCTTCTTGTAGTTGGAACATCAGATTTGATGAAATTATAAAAGTTATAGAATATTGATGAACCGTGTGAAGCCTAGTGGGAGTACCATTGCGCTCATCATGCTAAATGTAGATAATATCCTAATCATATAAGGATGATAATAAGTGTTTTATAATCTGATTGTTCCATATCTTGAGATGAGATATCAAGGATATCTCTTAGATCTTAGTTCTAAAGTTATTCAGAAGCAAAGAGAAGATGGCATTGGAACCGTCACATTAAGTGAAACAGCTTGAGCATATTCCATTCTTGAGAACCCCCAGGGAAGGCTTCCTTCCCTCAAGAAATAGTACTAACCTACCTGAAGGGATAACACCTCAAGGAGTTGAGGAAATGAATGCTAAAACTGCTTGCCCTTGTGCATCGGTTATGAGAAGCCGAGTGTATACCAGATGTGTATGAAAGCCAGATGTCTACCATACAGTGGAGTAATAAATTGTTATTATGTGACGTCCTCAGATCCGAGTGCCCATTTACGTTGCATTCGCACTATTACATTCACATTTCCATCGCACCAAGTTATTGAAGTTAAGGGAATTTTTTTCTTTCGCATTGTTGATGCATATGACATTCAATCCACATTTACAAATGACATGTGCCACCAAAATTTTTATTCCATTCATTTTCATAATATAAATACATGTACATCAGAAGCTGACAGTTCTTTCATACATGTGTGTCCCAACATAAATATACAGAAGAGAAAGAAACGCTTACATCATAACTAACCAAAACTGCAACAAAAGAAACGTATTGTTTGGTATATACATGATCACCAGAAAAGATCAATAACTACTACAGTGTTGCAGGCTCCTTTCCTGCCAAAATATGTAGGGAAGAAGGGGCATCAGAGAGCGCTGGTACACCCATAATCATATTAAAATAAGCATACATTTAATATGGATAAAAAAGAAACAAGTAGAAAGGCATAACAATCAAAAGTTACAACTACTTATTTGAAAAAGAAGTTTTCATGTTATAATAATGTATGCTTCAAGTTTTTCCCAATAACTCATGTATGTCACATTATATAGTAGTTAATGGCATATGCATGATTTCCGTAATTTGCCATATAGCCTTAAATGTATTCATGTAATAGTTGATGACTCATATGTATATATATACTTATAATTATTAATTTCTTATTATTATGAAAACTAAATATAAAGTTTTATAGTGAGGATGATTTAGGTTTTGAACTTAATCTTGATTCTATTTAAATTCTTAAGTCTAATGGATAGTATGTGGTCTTGGTCTTTGTATAACCTCACACTATGACTCTAAAGCATGAATAATGTTATAGGGTTAGGGTGCCTCCGTAAGCATGCGGTGTTGTATAATGTATCATACCTAAGTTCCCAACACGTCCACTAGCTTATAGGGATTTCAAATCCAATTATAGTCACGTTTAACAAACTCAACTTTGATTGTAACTCCTCAAACCTCAATTGCAACTGTCTCATGTGTGACCCTAGATGACCTAGATGTAAACATGGATGATTTGGATGTAGCATCGCCAAGTTTGCTGGCGAAAAGTTACCAAAAACTCAAGCGGTGAGGTAGCCTCATAAGGGCTCTTCCGTCTCACTCTCTAATTGGAAGGGCGGTCCAATAGAGGAAAATGTCTACTCCAAAACTACGCCATAGAGACGGGTGAGAGACTCTCCAGAAAAGTGACGAGCCCGAAAACGCCGAGTTAAGAATGTGTTTTTATCTTCGAGTGTGAAAATAATTAAGTGTCGTTCGTTGTAGGCGGCGATCGGAAACAGTCAAGAAAATAACCACAAATAATTATTCAATTTCAATCTCGTGGTTTTATGTTTATTTTACTTGGGCAAGTCCCAATGTCGATCACAAGGAGGCAAAGGAACAACCTAGAGTTGTGTCTATCCAATTTTGAGTTCGGTTTTCAAGGCGGTCTTTTTTTGGAATTTTCAATGCAATAAAGGGATGCAAAATGCAAATTCGACCTATTTTAGGGACTAAAATGTAAACTTCGATCAAACAATGTCCGAAAAATACGAAACTTGGCCACAATGTAAATGATGATGAAATGAGTGCACAGTAAATTTTTTGGAATTTTTAGATGCAATATGAATTTTTTATAAATTTTTAAATGCAAACAAATTAATTTTCAATATTTAATTTTAATAAATATTGAACCTACTTACTTTCAAGAGATAAAATTACCTAAGATCTATCACTAAGTGATCTCAAAAAAATCCTAAATCTCGAAAATGTGGGGTCTAATACCTATTAAAAATTAAACAATAAAATATGCAAAATAATTTTTACAGAGCAAACTATGCATGCAAATGCGAAGATTTTTGGGCACAATGTTAATCAAAACAATCTCTTCAATATATGATTTTCGGGGAATTTTTAGAGCACCGGTTCATTAAATAAAAAATAAAGAGCATAAAATGGGTAAAGTCTGCAAATTTCCACCAAATAAATAATTATTAATCAACCACTGATCATAAAAATACCCACAGTATGTCAGAATGTAGAGAATCAAGCGATGAACAAAGTGCTATTTTCGTATGAATAAAATGATGTCTAGAATAGGTCCAAAACAGAGGGCGAATACAGGGGTGTGAATGCAAATAGCAATAAATAAAATAAAGATAAAATATGCAGAAGGGGGCCTACAAGTAATTACCAATGATTCTGGGGTGAATCCTGCAAATTTCCCAAAGGGTCACGTACAGCGCACGTGACCTCTGGGTGGTTGGGCTGGACCGTGAATATGGGAATCTCCAGGGGGCTTCTGCAAATTAACCCACGGTCACGTGCGGAGCACGTGACCTGGGTGACGTAACGCTGACGAGGGCGGTCCCTCCTGCATGTGCCCCGCACGTGGGAGGGCCTCGGGACTCACGCGCCCGGTGAGCAGCGGAGGAGTGGCTGGGTTGGCGGAGCTCCGGTTGCCGGTGGTCTCCGGAGCGGCGGGAGGGAGATCGGCCCCTCCTGGCTGAGCCTGGTGGTGCGGCGGCCGTTGATGAAGGCGCGGAGACAGAGAATCTACTGGAGCTGCTGTAGTCGGTGAAGCGTTGGCCCGTGGGAGAGCTCAGGCGGGCCTCGTGCGCTGGAGGAATGGAGCGGTCGATGAAGCGGTGGCGATGATGTCGTTGACGCTCCGGAGATGCGTTGGCGGAGTCGGAGAAGAAGGTGGCGCAGCGGTGAAGCCGGAGGCGAAGTCGAAGCGAGGCGGCTGGCGGAGTCGATGGCAAAGTCGCGGTTGGCCGACACACGGCCGGGGGACGACGGCGAAGCTCGAAGCGGAGGGCGTGGCATAGCGAGGCGGAGCGGTGTGTGGGGGATGATGTCGGAGGTCATTGATGTAGAAGAAGGTGGATGTGTAGCCGATGGAGTAGGCGAAGTGGATTGGGACGAAGCTCCGAGCGGAGCGGAGAGCTCGGGGGCGGAGAGATAGAGAGAGATAGAGAGGGAGAGATAGAGAGAGAGAGATTACCGGGAGAGAAGAAGGCTCGACGGCGGTGCCGGAGCAAGAGCAGTGGCGGAGGCGTCGCTGCGGCGAGGAGCGGGGCTTCTCGGATCACGCCGGCGATAGAGTAGCTCGCGGGCTGTCACCAGCGGAGAAGGAGGACTCGACGAGGGATCGGCGGATAGCTGGCGTCGATGGGGTCGATGCCCTTAAATAGAAGGTCCCGGAGGTGGTTGGGAGTCTGTTGCGGCTGAAGCGAGGATAGCGGAGGACCGGTGTTGACGGAGCGGCGGTATCAGAGGAGGTTTGTTGGCGTGGGGATGACGGAGATAAGGGGAGAGCGTGGCGGCGCTTGCGAGAAGTCGTCGGCGGAGGAATCGGGGGAGAAGGTGCGGTGGTTGCGGGGATTGGGCGATGCGGTTGGAGACGATGTCCAGCGGCCGTTCGATCGGCCGCTGATCGAACGGTCGTGGATAGGCCACGTGGCGGGGAGTGAAGAAGAGAGGGAGCGGGCGCACGTGCAGTGCGCGTGCGGGGGGTGGCACGTGCGCTGCACGTGCGTGGTATTTTAAAATTTTTTTAATTAAAAATGATATTAAAAAGGGCGAAAAATCGCTGACACGCCTGTCAACACCAGAAAAATCGAAAGAAAAACCTTTTATAAAATCGATAAAAAATAGCAAATGACCTCGGATCGAAAAAGTTCCTTCACGAAAAATGCTTGTTTCGACGAGATCTACAACTTTCATGAAGACATCAAACCAAATCCGGTCAAATGTAAAAAGTGAATTTTTGGGGTATCCCATGTACATAGAATACCTTGATTTTTGGGTTTTATATATTTTTTTTATCATTTTTAAACAAGATAAAAAATCTGGAAAAATATGGAAGAAAACAAAGATAAATAAAAGACACATTAATCTATTTTTTTTGGATTTTTACTAATAAAGAAAATATATACAAAAAATACAGGTCCAAAAGCCGTGAAAATATACAATGCACAAAAGAGGCCCAAAACCCAACTTTCACATACGAGCTCCGATTCATTTGAATTTGGTCTTGTTTTGAAGGTAATTGAATGTGTATTAATTCAAAAGTGGGTAGGATCAAATTGGACACTGGATGGGGAAGATATGTGGCTTTTAGTCCGAAAATCCTGAAACTAGGGTTTGGGTTTTTGGTCCACTTAACAGGGTTAGTAATTTTTTTGTATTTTTCATTGATTCTTGTTAGTGATATGTACACAGTGGAGATGGGTTTGTGGCATTCAGAGTTAGCGTGTATGAGTTAAAAATAGGGGAAGTTAGGCTATTTACAGGTCATTTTTGGCTTGGATTTTTGGGTTCTTGTTTTATGCAGAAATTAATGCTAAAATGTAATTCTTATGAATACATGCCTGAATGCTAATTATGCAAAATAGATGCAGAAATATAGTTGATTTTGGGGAACTTGAGCTTAATTAATGAGACTTAGAGTGATGAATCCGAGATTCATCAAAAAGTCATTCTCGAAACTGGCCCTACCAGTAACGGGAAAACGAGTTTGTACGAAAAACTGAAAACCTAGGATCCCCTGCATGGGTATCCTAAAACAGAGGGTCAGCAGAACTGTTCAAAATTCAGAATCCCAATGAGGCGTAAAAACACTGCGAGCTCGCATAAAAATCGAAAAAAGAACTGGGACCCTAGACCCGCACCCTAAGCAGCCGCTGCCCAAACTGGACTTCCTAACTCCCGCCCAGTTGAGGGTCACCGTGTCATCGCACAGTCAGATGTAAGAGTCATCACGACCGGCATAATTAATTATAAGTCATCACTAGTTCGTGCTTCCTTACATGATTCACGATCATCACCCCTTGTTTATGTACTCATTTCTTTCTCAACACTTCCCGTGGTTAATCTTCTAAATCTAGATCTCTTGGTCAACGGTCTTATTGATATCACTTTATGGTAGGTTGAACAATCTAGGTCTTTGGTTATTTTAAAGATATATGATTGCTATATCATGATAATGAATTAATTGATGAGGATGAATTGATGCACATTTGATGCATCATTAATGGTTGATCAACATTTGTCCCTTCCTTTTCATGTTCATTGAATTCATATCCTTGCCCATGAAGCATGTCCTCACTATGATCGGCACTATTAACTACCATCACTGATTCATCATCTTTTACTTGATTCTTCATCCATTCTTCATCTCTAGTGTGGTTAACCTTACGAATCTAGACATCTGCTTAGCGATCTTACTAATAGCGATTAATAATTTAATCTTAAGTTTCATATTAATCACCTCAAATCTTTATATATTAATCATGAACATGCTAAATAAATAAGGCATTTGATTTTCAATTGTCACTTGAGTATATTTGTCATAAAATGACATAAATTTGTAACTAGATAAAATGGATGAACCCACAATGATATACTAGGGAGAAGCTTATGTAGCAGCGATAAATAATAAGTTGAAGGGTACATATCTAATATGCGGTGAGATTATATAACATAGACTATCACTGCATACCCCAATATAGAAGTGTGTTAAGAAGTTGGATTATAACCTTGGATGAAGTCAAGGAAAACCAAAAGAAATGTCACCATAAAATTTTTAAATATAATCATGAATGTTAGTATATAAGACACTAAATGTCATGCATATATATGAATAAAGGTACTCCACTAAATTTTCCATAAAAAATGTGACCCGTTGCTATAATCAGAAAACCTCGATTTCATATTCTTCCCATTTTTTATATTTAAGTTACAATTTGAAAATAATTTGTGTGTTTATATTTCTTTTAAGGTGATCTTATGACAGTTGTTGATAGCTACAATCTGCTTATACTACATGAGTAATAGTAAATTAATCTGCTTTCACATGCATGTGCAAATGGAATTTTTGTGCTTACAGTTGCATATGCTACTCTACTTGGACAGTTATCAATGTAAGTCATCCAATTCTAAGAAATGTTGAGGTAGAAAATACTTCAATAGAAATTATAAATAAAATGATGGAGGCATGAGTCTGAATTGATAATGTAAAACATGGAGAATCTCAAGGAACGAGAATAGCTATTTGATTAGGTCTCAACCCCTACTTATAATCTTAATGATATTTAAGAAGATTATGAAAATACCATTGCAATTCAAGTCGAGTAAGTTCATACTATGGTTAAAAAATATATGCAAAAAATTAAATAGATGCAAATAACTAGTCACAATCAAAGGTTAGTATGACTATATCCATGCGTGCTTGCATTTTTTTAAAAAAAGTTAATATGTCATGAATGACAACAAAAAGAAGGGATGAAATGCACATGCATGGCAGCAAGGAGATAGGGAAAGGGAATGTACCTTTTTTTGCAATTTTGGAAGAAGAACCTTTTTTTTCAATTTTGGAAGAAGAAGGATGCTTGATTTGGTCTTGTATGTAGTAACCTTCAAGAGGAGTTGCTTTTTGGCATCAAGAATATGATATCTAGTTGGACAACAACTAATAGCAGGGAGGATGAGAGCAAAAAGAAGGAAAGGGGCTATCCTTTGGTAGAAATTGGAGAAGAAACCAAGAAGGAAATAAGGGGAGAAGAGAAATGGGGAAAAGGTGGTGACCGTGGGATTAGTTTTATAGGGAAAAGGGGGAGGGGAAGAAGCTTCCTATGATGGTTCTCTCTCTTTTTTTTCTTGTGACATCAACCATGACATCAGCAGCTGATGTCACCTTTTTTTATATTCAAATATCAGGTAGTTCAGTTGCTACTGTTTATTGTAGCTCTAAAGAATTTAAAATTTATTTTTTTATTTTATTTTTTGTACTTAGGTACTATTTGTGTATAGTTTAGAAATTCAATATATATATATATATATTTATTTATTTATCAAAACTCTATTTACTTAACCAACTTAAAGTTGACTGCATATGCGCCTCGAGCTTCGGATTTTGATGTGAAATATCTCGTTTCGATCGTTTTAAAATGACGGTCAATATGAGTATAATATAGATATACTTTGATCGGGTTTGGATGCCCGGAATTTTCGAGATATAGTTTTGTTTTACGGTTAAATTTAAAATATCAAACAGCCTCATATTGACAAACGGTTGATTCCGTTGGTCTTGTTTCGTCGAATCGAATTTTATGATAGTCTCAGTTTATTTTGCAGTTTCCGAATTTACTCACTTTTTCGAACACGCATTACGATGCGACTGATTTTTGATCGATTTCCCCGAACGGCTTTTGATACATGATCAATTGATCGATTTAGGCTGTTTAGCATTGACGAACAACTTTATTGGGTTAATCAGACCCTATGCGAGTCGAGTTCGGGTTTGTTCACATCTGGATGTTACATATTAATCCTGCTAAGGAGATAAAATACTTGATTGCAGTGATAATAATATCTTCAAAGAGGACAAGATTTTTGAGATGGTGACCTCAAAGTCTTATCTTCAAGAAGTTGGGACTTTATAGATAGTGATCTAAAAGGTCTTAACTACAGATGCCTTATAAGACATAAGATTGGATCTTAGTCTTAAGAGATAGAGATCTCCAAGAATAAGGGCATTCTGATAAGGATAATAGAAACTAGTGTTAACGACACTATAATTAACAAGATTGAGTATTGGTTGCATAAGATGCAACATTCGCATTGGATGCGAGCACTATATAAGCAAGTGTTGTAAAAGGACTTGACGTTGTCTATCGAAAACAGAGTGGCTGATCAGCTTACCTAGATATATTAAATAGCTTATGATCAACACATGAGTGAGGGTTTAAAGATTAGTCCATTAATGGCTCTTTGGGCTAGTGGGAGATTGTTTGACATGCGAGCCCACGACGAGCCATTATGCAATAAATGTTATTACAAATATCATTATCTTATTTAAAATGAAGAATAATTAATTAATATAATTGGTTCCTTAGTACAACTAGGGCTATGTACCATGGCCATTTTCATGATCATACATCTGTTGATTCAATTGTTGAATCATAGAGGCTGGTGCTTGGATGAATATCTAAAGAGTTAGATTAAGGACTCATCAAGCATCGTCAAATGATTATTAAGAGATGATTTCCAGCCTGAGTAGGAGATGGCAATCCTGTCTTTTTTGGTTGATTTCTGACTGACCTCTTGATGCATGTCCTCTGCATAGGAATATAGATTCGGAGGTGTTAGATAAGTTTGGTCAAAGAGTTGACCTAATGAGATCGAGATAACCAAAGACCTATGTTGTATGATGTCACGATATACATCCTCCGACCAAAGACAAATGTCTTACTATATATCTGAGTATGTACATTTGGCAGACCGATAGGTTGATGACCTAATCAAGGTCTATACATCGACGCACTGGTGTGAATATAAGAGCATATGAGTAATACAACCTCTCAAAGGGATCATACATGCTCATTTACTGAATCGGAAGACATGAGCTCACTCATGAGATATTAGGATCAAATTCCATACACGGTCGTCTCGCTTTGGAAGCTTGACTGAATTTGTATGTTTGATATATGCTTTTGGAAAGTATACGATCAACACCTAGGTATGATATATACTTTTGAAAAGTATATGATCGATACCAAATCCCAATGATCAAATGAAAAACTTAGTGATAAAACCCTGAAGGAGACGGTCTAAATAGATGTAAAACTTCTGATTTAATCTAGATCTTTCAGTATGCAGGATGTACATGCATCGGGAATACTTGAGGGTGATGTGACAATAAATGATTGTATAACCATGATGCTTTCATTCCGAGGGAATGATGAAACATGTATGTATTTTAGTGTCTCCTTTCAATAGATAAATGATCTAATCTTGGTCCAAGTGCTAGACAATGATCTGAATGAGATTCAGATGCATTGAGAAGATTGGATCTACAGCTTTGATTTAATCAAACATCTATGGAAGGTCCCCGAGATCTGGATTTGAGATGTGATCTCAATATCCATGTCACTATACGTGCAACGTACAGTCACCATGTCCTTATCTCCAAGTATCCGCGGAGAAAGCGCATTATCCTTGAAAGAGTTCAAGGATAATTTCACTGTTGATATATGTATCCGAGCAGTGAGAAAATTGATAATTAAATGTGATTTAATTATCATGGATAATATGAATTTAATTTATATTATAAAGAGAGTTATCTAAGATAATAAATGTGATTTAGTTATCAAATCTATGAATAATGTGAATGTGATACATATTATTTGGGCACATGAGAATAGAGATCCAAGATGATTAAATGTAATTAATTATCATGGATACGAATAATATGGATATCTCTATCCATATTAATCATATATATTATAGATGTGATTTATAATATATTAGAGATAGCCTATTGTAATTTATATTTGGTGATTAATTAATGATGTGAATTAGATTTACATTGGATAATTAATTAAAAAATAATTTACATTTTTATTTTGAATTGTGAATGTGATTCACAATTTTCCATTGGCAAGATTGCAATGTTCACAAGATAATTATGAGCTATTTTTGTGAGATAATTTACAGCAAATGTTGTTGTCAATAATTGTAGATTTCATGAGATAATGTAATCTCATGAAGTTGGAAGAAGATTGCATGCCACCGCGTGCTCATGCACCACCATGCATGCGTGCAAATCTTGCATACAATCGTGCTCCATGGTCGTGCCTCGATTCAAGCACTATCGTCTTATGATTGTGTACCATCTCTCTCCATCATCTCACTACCGTTCGCGCAACCGCCCACCATGAGAGGTGATCCTCCTTAAATAGAGATTTAAAAAAAAATGAATTCTTGGAATCCGTGACTAGTGTCATTGGATGACAAGTGAGATTTAGATGCCATGATGGATGGGAAGTGGGACGCCATCAAAATTTTGGTTAGATTTTAGGCTAGGTCTTTGGGAAAATATACTATATCTCATAATACAATGATTTGGAAAGGCTTAGAAAAACCATTAATACTATTTTACTGTTTTTATTACACTATATTTATTAGATTACTAAAAAAGAATATGATATATTATAGTGCAAATTGAACTTAAAAGTTAAAAAAAGTTCTGAATGAAAACTTATGAAGAAGATCTACCTTAGTTGTTTACGATGCTAAGATATGTTGTAGTTTAAACAATTCATTCATGTACTTTTTACGTACATGAGGAAAAATACTTGGATAGGGGCGTCTATCAACTTCAATGAGTTGAATCGACCTCGATTTGAACTCAAACTCAATAACCAAACTCGAACTCGAGTTTGATTCGATAAGCTTCGAGTGCAAGAGTGTTGACTCAAACTCATTGAGTCAAATTTGCTCACTAGCCTCTTAACAAGCCTTTTGTAAGAGGTTGATTTTTTATTCCTCGTCTATGAGCTTTCTTCGAAGATGTAATTGAGTTGATTAGTAAATAGTAACCTCATTAAAAATAATAATGTTTGAGATTTTTTAGCAGTATATATAAATACATTTATTCATGTACAGAGAGTGATGGCTTATGGGATTTGTTACTTTCAATCATATTTGTACATAAAGAATTGGAAACTGGAGAGAAGTTAGAGATTAAGAGAGACGGTGCGTAAATATCACACAGCTCCAAATAATTTATCAATACAACACCATTTTCTCTTCATATTCATATATCATGTATGCTCAAATGGAATGGAAATTGTATAAAAAATTAATGAAAATAAAATCGAGTTATTGAGTTGAGCATGCCTTAGCTTGAACACGACTCGATAATCCTAACGAGTCATTTATCCGATTCAAACTGAAACTCAACAACTTTTCAACCTTGGATCTCGAACTCTTATCAAATTGAGTCCGAGTCGAGCTCATCGAGCCCGAGCTTTTCTGATGCCACTATGCTTGGTCCATTAACGTAGAGGGTGACTACGTACAATCTTCTTCCACAAAATCGAATTCACACAATGAAATTGCATATGATAATGAATAATTTTGATTAATATCCATTGTCATATTTTTCGATGTTAATTACATAAAAATGATATTATTCAGTATAAAATTATCTTTTGTTATCGCAACTTCCAACGAATTCAATCTTCATTGTTGAAGATTCATATAACAATAGTTATTCATTGATTTTCTCATTAAAATATCTGCTATGTTTTTAGTAGCGATTACAAGAAAAAGTCAATGAATGATCATTGTTATATTATTCATTTGCAAATAATATACCAACAAGTAGGGTTGGGAATTGGGCTGGGCCGGTTCGACCCGGCCCAAAACCCGACCCGTATAATCCGACCCAAATCCGAACTCGAAATTTAATGGGCGGGCTGTGGGCCCTAAAAAGAGCACATATTGATTATCGGGTCGGGTTTAGGTCTGAGAAGGCCCAAACCCGTTAGCCCGATAGCCCGACCCTTTGTAAAGCAAGTATATTCATATCTAGTACGGTATAATTATATCAATTACATTCATGTTCATTCCAAATACCATGTTCTGACTTTAATATCCTTCTTTGAGTGTAGAATAAATGCTTAGGCACATTAATAATCATATCCATTAACGTGGATTGAGGATATTATTACATTAATATACAAGATTATTACATTAATATGCAAGAATGGAATCTGTGTCCTCAAGTGTTAGAGCATGTACAAAACTATAAGTAACCAATCTGTATTGGGTCATAGTGCCCGCATCTACAATAGAATATGTAATGGTGAATTGAATGGTGATTTAAGTCACCATATTTTTACCACATTTCTATTTCCAACATACAACTAATGTTAAAATCACAAATTAGTTAGCATGCTTATAGTTTAAAACATGCACACATGCATAAGAAACAACCACACAAATGCAAGAAGAATGGAAGACATGATATTGGTATACACAGGTGTTAAATTGGGCCGACCTGACCCGAACCCGACCCATTTTGTTTGGGTCGGGTTTGGGCTTGGGCCTGAATTTTGAAAATAAAATGGGCCTAGACCCGACCCATTAACCCATATACTTGAATGGGCTTGGGCCGAACCAACTCAAACCCGACCCGACCCGGCCCGATGCCCGACCCTACCAACAAGTACGAAATTCATTACAAGTTTATAAAATAAAGCAACAAATATTGTTCGTTGTTATAAATTTAGCAACGGATAATATAACAATAAATATTAAAAAATCATTTCCCCCAATTTTATTGTAGTATAATTGTGTTATCTAAATCATTCTTAAATATCTTGAACCATTTTATACATTATTAGATCTAGTATTGATTTATCTAAAACTTGTCTTTCATTACAATCATATAGCATGTAAGAGGCTTGCAGCAACAAAGGAAAAATAAGAAGGAAATGAATCAAACCATAAACTCTTCTTGGAAACTATTTCCCATGACTTATCATTACGTTACCTTAAAATCGCGCATAGAAGCAATAACATTAATTAAATCACAATCTTCTTCATTTCCACTGACAACATAGGATTTGAATCACGACTTCTCGGCATAAAACGAACTATCAGAACCCACTTCAATGATCTGGTGGTAATGTTTTAGTCACTGTCAAGCGACAAGAAAGACCAAGCTGAGAGATGAGATCCAACAGACAAGAGGGCGGACCCGATATGTGGCGCCACTACTTTTTGTCTGCCGCAGTGCAGTGCCGCCACCGCCAGCGTTCCTACCGCCAGTGGACAGAAGCCTCGCAGCATGTCTCGAAACCGACCTACCATCTTGGTAAATGAGGAACTGATTAACCCATTGCATAAGTTTAGATACAGACATCTCTTCCAGAAATGATAGAATGTTCAGAGAAGGGAACAGACCGCGAGACTACTTGTGATCGATCAATCTTTACAAGTTAATCGATCCGCGTCGACAATTATTCCCAAGTTTGTGATCGATCATATGCTAGTTTTGGACCATCACGAGGAACGTGAAACTCGATGGCCTATGAATTCATTGTACCCTTTCTCAAATCAAAAGTTACTGTCAGAAAATCAATTACATCATCTATTATATCTATTTTACGTATTCTTCCCTCATCCCTCAGATCAATCGAACAATTGGTAACGATCTCAAGTCCGTATCATGTGTGCTTGTATGGAAAAAATTGTGTACTTTAGGAACACTTCATATTCAAAACAGCTCGTGATCTGAACATTTTGGAACCGGATTTATCTTTCAAAATAGACGCGATTGATCAAATAAAAAATTATCCTAATCAATCTATCTTATCCATTTGTTATGAAGTAGAAATACCGCGCCAGGTGCTGCTCTTCAAGATGTGGAATAAGTGGTAATTATTGTAAGATAAATAAAGCGAAAAATCAAGAAGGAAAAAATGACGGATTTCCGCTGTGAGGCACCGGAAGAGAGATATTGAGCACAAAGGGGCAATCGTCGATCGCAAACAAACTGACACAAAAAAAGGGTGATCAATGGTAAAAATGGAGTACCATGAGCGTCTTGCGGGAGCTGCAGCTGAGAAGCAGAAGAGGAGGCAAATCCCTCTGAGAAGAGCATGCTGATTTGCAGGAACATCAATACAGCACCTTTGATCTTCAGCATGTTCATGTTTTCAGCAGCAGGATATCAGGAATGGTCTGCGGGTTCGGAAAAGGTTTGCGTAAAAAAATTCGTCTGTAATCAGCTTGTCCTTCGACAGATTTCTCTCCCTAGTGATCAATGAACTGAACTTCTTCGATGTGATTTTATTACTAAATTTTCAAGCAGGCAAAGCGAATAAGCATAATGGTACCTGTTCTTACTTGACCCTTTATTCCACAACGATAAAGTCTGGAGGAGAATTTTTTTTGTCAGGAAAAAGGCAATGGAACCCCTCCATTAAAGATGCTGAGCACAGGATTCCCCTGGAATTATTTTACACCTCTAATTTAGTAGAGCTGTCGGTATTCTTGTCCTTGTATGACCTTCAGCATACTTGACCTCAAATGATCAAGTCAACTACAAAGGTATTGCAGTTTTAACTAGAGAAGAGCTATTGTCAGGGATGGTAAAGATGTGCAAAGCACACCATTTGAGAGAAAATTTTATCATATAAATAAGACCGATAATTTGTCGTTATAAATGGTCTTGCCTTTATCCAGGAACGCACCTTCGAAGAAAAATAACGTAAATCCATTACAATAGACCGCTATCACTTTCAGAAAGAAAAGAGATCAGTATCAACCAGAACAAGCGGGAACCGATCTTGATTCGGTTCGCTTAGTATATTTACAACTAGCATATCAATAATGTCAACTTTATAGTCATTTTTGCTTTAATCGGGTCTTGTTTGTGAACAAGCTTCAACACTATCTGTCATATACTTCTTTTTTTACGCCAATCAAACTTGAAATAAGGTTCATATATGCGACTCGGTTCTAAATATATAAGTTTTATGGTTAATAGCTAAAAAGTAGTAACTAAATTTTCATAATTTCCATTCTTGCATGTGTACATTTTCGTGCATGTGGCACACATAAATATATGTTAAATTTAATCGATCCTTTTTACGAACCAAATTTGAGTAAACCTGCGTTGTTATTAAGGTTTGGTTCATTTATATAAATAAATCTAAACTTCTGCATCTTGATTGGATTTTTTTGGAACTGATACAGTTCAATCTTAATTGATTTTTTAAAAAGTCGCATCGTAACGAATACCGGAACCATCTCCCTTGTCAAAAGTCCATAATGCATCAAGTAGGGCTAAATGGCAAATCACAATCCAATAAAAATTCTGAAATGGGAATGGATACAGAATCCAAGCTCAACGAATAAGAAGTTGACTTGATTCCCATCTAAGATAGGATGTGAACGCCTCCAAACCGATGGACGCAAACTTCAAATTCATCAAAGACAGATTCAACTTGACTCTCATCTACAGTGAAAGATGATGGACTCCAACAAATGACTATAGATTAGTACATCGGTAACTTCTTCACCGATCCTAGGAATACCGAGCAATTCCAGAATGTATTCAAAACCGAAACTGGGACTATGGGACTGTTCTATGGTATGGTAACAAGGATGACAGTAAACTACAAGCAGGAAAAAATGCAGAATAGGTTCAATGACCAGTGATTCATTTCAATCCATCATTGTTACAAAGTTCAAAGTGCACAAAAAAGCCTGGAAAGTATGTCCTCATCGATCTTACCTCGACGAGAAAGTGGTGCTAGACACTTTGCAAGCTGTCCGGCTATCCTCTCGATGTATATGATATACAGCCCATACCGGCACTCCAGAAGCTTGCAACTCTTGCGCACTTGCAAGATCGATCTTAGCCACTCTTCAAGAAGCCCTGTAGACCATTTTCTTTTAGTTTGGGGAAAGACAAGCAGGAAGCAAAAATATGGTCGTTTACTGGATAACACGATGTGATGTCCACTGTCCAGTATGGTAATAAGTAGGAGAGAACTGAGGGATTTGGTCCCATTTTAGATATCTATATATAGCTATCCATCTTTGAAAGAGGGCAATGAGATATTAAAGAACATGTCATCTGGTGCTGATCTTACTGTTATCAATATCGTCACGGTTCATCCATGTATGCATGTTGTCTGATATTAAAAACTCGATAAGCTGCATCCTGTAATCCGTCAGAAGACAAATGAGTATAAAAGATGATATCAACAGGTCAATTGTCACTACACAAAACACGTGCTTGTGTGCGCGTGATGGAAGGAACTACCTAGTATATTTAAAAGTGCAACAATCGAAGCTAATACCTTCTACGAAATGGGAAAACATAACGGAAAACAAGGAACTTCGAAAATATCACACACAAATCTAGCTCAAAACTATCATCCTTGTTTAAGATAATATGGATTATTTTCCAACTCGTATTGAGATAATAAAGAGCCTCTTCCAAAAGGATCTTGTTGAGATGGCACAAGGGGGATTGTATTGTATAATGAAAGATTGATCCTAAACAAAAATTCAAGCAACAGAAGAGCATGGGGATTTATAGAGGAAACCTTTGTGGGAAAAACCTCTTACCCAAATTTCTTGAACTCGGGATATAGCCCTTTTTTTGAGAAATGATGGGATGAACCTCCAATAGAAAGGCCCATCCAAAAATGTATTTAAGACAACAACAACAAAGCCTTTTCCCACAATTAAGTAGGTTCGGCAACATGGATTTTTCGCCTCCATTCAGATCTATCTTGGGCCAATCCCGGGGTTATATCCACAAAACTAAGATCCCTTCGTATGGTCTCTTTCCAACACTTCTTGGGCCGTCCTCGCCCTCTCTTAGCCGGCTCAACATCCCAACACTCGCATCTCCTAACTGGTGCATCAGCTGATCTTCTTTGCAAATGTCCAAACCATCTTAAGCGGTTTTCTCGCATCTTATCATCGATCGGAGCTACACCAACTTTCTTTCTGATTGCATCATTCCGAATCCGATCTTTACGTGTGTGTCTACACATCCAGCTTAGCATTTTCATTTCTGCTACATTCATTCTCTGCACATGTCTATGGTTCACAGACCAACATTCAGATCCATAAAGCATAGCAGGTCTCACGGCTGCTTTGTAAAACTTTCCTTTAATCTTTAAAGAAATTTTCTTATCACATAGAACAGCAAAAGCTACTCTCCACTTTAGCCAGCCTGCATTTATTCTATTAGTAACATCTCCACCAATTTCCCCATCATATTGCAGAATAGATACCAGATATCTAAAAGAATCTCTCTTCTGAATGTTATCGTCACCAATCTTCACCTCGATTCCTTCACCATTACTTCCATCAAAGGTGCACTCCATATATTCCGTCTTAGCCCTACTTATACGAAATCTTTTAGTCTCCAACTCATGTCTCCAGACCTCAAGCTTCTCATTTACTCCATCTCTAGTCTCGTCAGCTAACACAATATCATCAACAAATTACATACACCAAGGTAACTCATCCTGAATGTGACTGGTCAACTTGTCCATAATCAAAGTAAAAAGAAATGGACTTAAAGCAGAACCTTGATGTAAACCAATGTTGATATCAAAATATCCAGTCTTCCCAGACGGGGTCCTTACACAAGATAAAGCCCTATCATACATGTCCTTTATGAGGTTAATGTATAGGACAGACATTTGTCTCTTCTCCAACACTCTCTACAATATCTCTCGTGGGACAGAATCATAAGCCTTCTCCAAAACAATAAAGATCATGTGGAGGTTCTTCCTTTTAGCTCTATAAATCTCCATTGTTCTCCTCATCAAATGGATGGCTTCAGTTGTTGAGCGACCTGGCATGAATCCGAATTTGTTTTCTTTTACATTGGAAATTTGCCTCAACCTTCTTTAGATCACACGTTCCCAAATTTTCATAGTGTGACACATCAGCTAGATATCTCTATAATTTTAACAATTTTGAATGTCTCATTTATTCTTATAAAGAGGCATCATGATACTCCTCCAATCTTCAGGCATTTTCTTGCTTCGTCAAATAACATTGAATAGATTTGTAAGCCAATTCAAACCACACTCACCTAAAACTCTCCATACTTCTACATGGATGTCATCTGGTCCTACACCTTTTCCAGGTCTCATAACCTTCAAAGCCTCCTCTACTTCCTTTCTTTGTATCCGTCTATAGCATGCACGATTCGCGTAACTTTCACTACAAGCTAGATCACCCAAAGTGATATCTCTATTTTCTTCCCCAATGAAAAGTTTATGGAAGTACTGCTCCCATCTAGTCTTTATATCCTTCTGAATAACAAGCACATGACCTTCCTCATCCTTAATGCATCTCACTTGAGAAAGGTCTTTGGTTTTTCTTTCTCTTGCTTTGGCCAACCTGAATATATCCTTCTGTCCCTCCTTAGAGTCAAGATTTTTATACAAAACTTCATAAGCTTTTGACTTAGCTTCGCTTACAGCCTTCTTTGCTTCCTTCTTCGCTATTTTGTAGCTTGTGACAGTTTCCTCTGTTCTATCCTTAGACATAGCTTTAAAGCAAGCTCTTTTTATTTTTAGCTTCTCTTGCACCCCTTCACTCCACCACCACGCCTCCTATTGACATGGAGCTCCTCCCTTTGACTCGCCCAGCATCTCTTTGGCTACCTTTCGAATGCAAGATGCTACTGCCTCCCACATCTCGTTTGCACCACCGCTGCAATCTCAAGATAAGTCTTGTAAAACCTTCTCCCTGAAGCTCGCTTGCTTCAGTGGAAGATCCCACCATCTAGTTCTAGTTATCTTAGAAATCCTCCTTTTCTTTACCAACCCTTTCATTTGTACATCCAAGACTAACAACCGATGTTGGGTTGTCAAACTCTATCCTGGGATTACTTTGCAGTCTTTACAACACAACATATCTCTTCTCCTTAACGCAAAGTAATCTATATGTGTTCTAGTTGGCACACTCTTATAAGTAATTAAATATTCCTCCCTCTTCTTGAAGAGAGTATTTGCTATGAAAAGATGATATGTCATTGCAAAATCCAGGATGGTTTTTCCCTCTTCTATCCCCAAAACCATGTCCTCCATAAACACTAGCATACCCTGAAGCATCTTTTCCCACATATCCATTAAGATCTCCACCGATGCAAATCATCTTTCTTTATGGGATTCCTTGTAGACTCTTATCCAAATCCTCCAAAAAAGCTTGTTTAGTCATTTCATCTAAACCAATTTACGATGCATAAACTGAGATGATATTCGGAATTTCTTCTTCAAGCACCAATTTTAGCAAAATAATTCGATCCCTGAATCTTTTCAACTCAACCACACAATCCTTCAAATCCTTACGAACAACCACTCCAACACCGTTTCTACCCTTATCTTTACCTCAATACCAAAGTTTAAAACATGTCTTCTCAATCTCCCTTGCTTTCTCTCCAACCCATCTAGTCTCTTGAAGACATAGTATATGAATCTTTCTTCTATCCATCGTATCCACTATCTCCATCAACTTTCCAGTTAAAGTGCCAATATTCCAACTACAAATTCGCAACTTTCGTTGTAATCTCTTTTGGACTAACTTCTTTACTCGTATGCGTCCATTATGCGAGAACCCTTGTAAATTTTGGACTGCATTCGAGCAGTGATGCAGCGGAACTAGCTTAATTACCCGCATACATTCCTCATGCGAGAACCCTTGCAAATTTTGAACTACATCCAGGCTGTGATGTAGCGACCCTTGCCAATTTTTCATTGCATTCGGGCGATGAAACGCGTCGCAAGCAGGGAACGCCCCAACAAAATCTATATGTTTGCTTAAACCCGTGTTGAAAAGATCCGACTGTCGTGAGGCAACTTCTTAAATAGTATTTTTTAAAAAAATACTATCTAGGAAGCTGTCTGTGACTATTTTACGCTGGTTGTCGGCTACCTAACGCAACCCTCCTCATTTACCCGAGCTTGGGATCGGCTATGGCTGAGTTCCAAAAATGTATTTAAGAATTATCAATAAAATTTGCATGCACCAAATTTTATAAAGAGCTTTGGCATGTTCAATTACATTCTCACAGTGAAACCTCCCCTCGAAAACAACGATGTTCCTGGCCAGTCAAATGACCCAGATATGTACACACACCCTGATCCTATCTTCAACTTAGCCCGCCCAATCTCTGCTAAACAAGCTCCAGAATGAAACCACTGTCCCACTGGATGCCAGGTAGGTCAGCAATAGCCAAGATCTCCCTTGATCCTGGGCATCTAAAGAACATGTGATCTATGTCTTCCGTCGCTTCTCCACATCTCCAGCATATCTCATCACATCCAGGGAATATCATGGTCCACCTAGCTCCTGTCATAATCCGTCCTCTTCTAATTAACCATGTGAAAACCTTAGTCCTCACAGGAACTCTTCATCCATAAGCTTTCAAAAAAACTCTTCATCCATGTATCCTTGTGCAATCGCTAGATGCCTTGTCATCTACCGGCGCAACACAGCCAGAAACAATGCTGTATTTTTTAATAAAAAAAGTCATGTCTATCTAGCACCATGAGTCCCTTCCTTCCAATGTTTCCTCCATCTTTACCAACCTGCGTGACAAACATGAAATTTTCTAATCTTCCTTCATGCGACTCCGCCACAAAAGTAGGCATTCACGATCCCCCAGCCCACGCCTCAACTATACTTGCCTCCTTGTGTGAGGCCAAAGCAAATAGTTTAGGAAACAAATCGCATAGGGCTCCCTCCTCAGTCCAGTTGTCCTTCCAAACAAGAAACCACTTCCATCACCTAGAATTGGTTGAAATGAGGTAGCCACCTCAGGCACAACTGAACAAATACCCCTTCCAAAAGTGGTAAGTGAAGCCCCAATGTCTACGTGTGCGCACAAACTGGGTGAGATCGTATAAATGGATCTAACCATCCTGGAGAGCAAGCCATTCCCTTCGCCCTAGATCCTCATTATCCACTTTAAAAGTAACCCCTTGTTCATAGATCATTGCTGCCCCGGATGTGTCCTTTCTCTATCTAGTCTCAGCCGGATGCGAGGTCTGTCTCTAAGATTGCGGGAGGAGGGCCCTTCTGCTTCTCTCTCAGCGGGAAGCATGAACTAGATAGAAAGGCTTTCTTTATTCTTAAGCGAGAGTGGGATGACTTTCTTAGACTGAGAGGCATGTCTGTAATGGCCTTAGGATTGCTAGTAGGGAATTCTATGCTACTTTTCGGTCTATCTTAGCCCCCTTCTCTCCTAGCCAAATGAACATCTGCCTTCGAGTCGAGTCGCCAGAATCTTACCGGCTCGGAATGCGAAGCAAGCACTTTCCGGATCCCAACTATAGCTAAGGCCCAATGTAGTACCCCCTCAACCTATCTCCTATATGTAACACCTTGAGACCTCCTTGATGGGACTCCTCACTGCCTCCCAATCCACCAACACAACACCTTAACCATCATCAGATGATGACTAGAAAAAATGGCGCATCAACGCCTCTAACTGCTTAGAGATGGCAACCGATAGCACATATATGGAAAGAAAGAAAACATGAATTGTTGATAGAATGACTTTCACCGAAACCAATATTCCTCCCCTCGACAGGCAAGACGATGTCCGTTATGCCAACATCATTTCCAACTTCTCTATAATAGGTAGCCAATCCACATGCCTATTCTTCCACACAACAATGGCAGGCCAAGATATGTGATAGGTAAGTTGTTCCTCTGATTACCTGGAATGCCAACACCATCTTTAGAGACAAATTGAAGGGCACAAAAGCGAACTTTGCCCTATTAACCCTCAAACTTGAAAGCCCGCCAAAGATATCCAGGATCTCCCTGATTGCCTTGCATTCAGCCACTCCTTCGATGAAAAATGGTATCATCAACATATTGTAGAATTTGGACCAAGAAGTTGTCCCTCGAGTAACCCCTAAAGAAACCATCAACCTCTACAATCCATGCAATAACCATCAACACATCTACAGCCATAACAAACAACAGAGGAGGCAAGAAGCAACCTTACTTAACACATCTCTGCAGCTAAAAACCCCCTTCTTCTCTACCATTAATCAAGCTCGAGCACGATGTAATGATGTACCTACGCGTCCGGGAAGCCCCTCCAGACCAGTGACTTCCAAATGAAGTTCCAACTCATAATGCCGTATACCTTCAAAAAATCCACCTTGCAGAGAAACTCTGCCACCCCTTTCCTTTTCCAGTCGAAATCGATTTCTGATGTCATGACTACCCTATCCAACAACTAATGACTCGGGATAAAAGAAGTCTGAGCAAACAAAATAAGCATGCCAAGCACTCCCTTGAGTCGATTAGCTAGAATCTTGGTCATAATAAAGTATATAACATTGGATAAAGCAATGGGTCTAAAGTATTCCAACTATTTCGCCGCCTCTTTTTTTGAGATAAGGAAGATCAGGATCTATCCTACTTCTCTAATCCCATGTTCAAATTTCTAAACTCTGTAACCAATGTCATGACATCATCCTCTAGCACATCCCAGAGTTATGTAAAAAAGGACCGTTAGACCATCTGGCCGCTGACATCTGTTGGCATTAAGATTAAAAACAGTTGTGCATACCTCCTCGCTGGTAAACTCAAAAAAAGTCCCTCATCCTAGTCAGGGCCAAGAGATCGAATCCCTCTCCCAAGTCATCTGGCTCTAGATATCGGATCCTACTGACATCTCGAAAGTGTGCCACCATTGATGTACCAATCCTACCATCCCCTTGGATCCTCCCACCCCATACTTGCAGATTATGTATCAAGTTCCTCCTTCCATTAGCCGCAACATGGAAGCATATTTTTCAGAAATGGTGGCATGGATCTCCAATAAAGGTTCATCCAAAGAATATAATATACTAAAAATAAATAAAGTAATTACATCTGTCAAGTTTCAAAGAGGCACCAGCATGTCTGAGTACATTCTCAAAATAAAATCACCCACCCACAAAGACAACATTTCTGGCAAGCCACAGAGCACGACCAATCTCTACCAAGCGAAGCCCAAAATGAATCTTTATTATTCCATTGGACGCCCAAAATGTTCGTATTCTGTCATGAGTCCACTGATCCAAGGCATGGAAGTATGTTGTGTTTGCATCACCCTCCCTCACCCACCTTTGCCTTGATCTTTGTTGCCACTCCACCTCCTTCTTATCCTCCTCAGTCACAACCCTCTGATGCTCAGTTCCGACATGGCACTCTTACATGTTAAGCTCTCGCATATCCTCAACACCATCCAATCGATAAATCTCACTTTCTGTCTCTAAGTGTCGCTCCTCCCGTACTCGAGGTGGCTTTTTCTTATGTTTCTTTAACATCTACCACAACTCTATAACCTTCTAAGCCATCCTTTGTGCCATAGATCCATCTACTCGTCACAACAACCTAAATTCCACAAACAACTCTATAAGAGCAATCCCTCTCCTAAAACTCGCCAAATAGGTGTATGATCTGACCTCGATCTTGGAAGAACCTGAGCCGAGGACAAAGAAAACATCTCCAACAACTCCATCAATGCTAAGAAGCAATCCAACCGAGACCTAGACAAGTTATTTCTCTATGATAATCGTCTGTTTGTGGCATCCAGGGCCTCCAATGGCATATCCATGATGAAGTCCAAGAAGTCTGTCGACCTAAGCTCTTGTCCTTCCTTGTCATAGGGATGGTACAAGGAAAACAATGTTACGTTGAAATCTCCACCAACAAGCCACGAGATGCTTGGAAAATCCCCCCAACATATCACAACTGCTTCCACACGGCCATGCTACGCAGACCACCAGAAGGTAAATGCACTAAAGATAAAAGCACCATTCCTGCCCCGAATATGTTCTCCAAGACAATCGACATAGATTATATGCCCAATCTCTCGTCCAACAACTCAAAAATGTCCCCATCTCAAGCAAGCATCACATCCCCAAACACTCCTAACAACCGAGACCACCCTGAACTCTGAAAGTCGAGGGCCAGTTGTCGATATCTACAATGTCGTAACCTAAGACTCAATATTTGACTCATGTAGGAATGCTACGTCAGCATGCCAAGAAGCCAATAGACGTCCCACATCACTTATCTTTTCTCGATGCACCAACCCTTTGACAATGCACGTGGCAACCAGTAGGGATGAAAATGAATACATACATATATATATATCATATCCGTTCCTATCCATATTCCTCAAACATATGATATGGATGCCAAATCTTATATCTGGCGAATACGAATACGAATATGGATATGAATGAGTATAATATCCTTACTGTTGATGAATACGAATATTAAATTTTAGAGGATATGAATACAAATATTCATTTTTTTAAGGATATGAATATGACACAAATACAAAAAATGAATATGGATGTTCAAATTTTGGAGGATACCAATACTAATATGATACCAGACAAATAAATATAGTAATTTTTTTCTATTATTATTTACTTACTTTAAGCTTTCTCTTATTATTTAGTTATTTTGGTCCATATTCATTACTAAAATAGTTAATATACTTTTTGTATATTAGATATTATTGTGAACCTAAAATGGTTATACCTTTTAAGCAAACATGGACATGCTTGATTCCCATTCATTTGTCAAATATACAAATTCAAATTGTCAAATCTGTTTTGCATTCATATTCATATTTTGAGGATATGATTCTCAATTTTACACATTCATGTGATATTTGTATTTGTATTCGTATCCAAATTTTAAAAAAGGATAGGGAGATGATAACACCTATATTTGTATCCATATCCAACCATTTTCATCTCTAGACAACCTTCATCGAGGCATTGTTTCCCCCTCTTTAGGAAAAATGACTCCCATGCAGTTCGCCACCTGAGAGATCGTCGAGACCTTAAATTATTCTTTTGACCCCATGGTTGTGCTTGCTACAAGTCAATCCCGTTCTTCTGCAAGATCCATATCATGTTCCTAGCTTCTCATTGAAGATGCCAACTCAGAATCGTCTGCAAGCTCCCGTTCAAGCCAATCAAAGGCATCTGATTTTCGCCTTTTATGTGAAAAAGCCATGATGTAGTCTTTAATTTCTCTTTTACTTCTACTACTCTATGTCAGCTCCTTAGCCTTCCCTCTGGCTGCTTTTAGAATCTGAATGGTATCCCATACTGCTTGCTTCTTCTCCAGGGAGCCCCGTCCTTTCTTCACGCACTCCGATCCGCATATTGACATTCATGACACCTTCTAGTGTATCAGTTCTCCTCACCGACAGATCTTCCATGTGCGAATTGCCTGCCAGATCAAGCACAAATTCCTTTGTAGCCATGGTTAAGGGTAATCGTGTTGTTCAGGCATTGACTTCTTGTTACTTAGTTTGGTACCCTATGCGCAACCCATAGTCCTCACTCCGCAGCGCCAACCCAACTTCCAGATCGCTTGTACCCTTACATGAACTCAACGCACAAGGTTTTGGAGACAAACTCGAGCTTGTTGCCCTTAAAGAATGTATGCCACCATGGTTTACAATATTTTGCATATAAATCCACTGCAAACATGTCCAGTCAAGGAAATCGTTTGATTCGGCAAACGCATTGTCCATCTCTGGAGCATTCAGACCCAGGTTAACAGCCAAGCAGTCCACCTCCAACGTTTGGTTTGGAAAACCCATTTTAGTTGTATACTTGTCCAACGTTTGGTTTGAACAAAATAACATAAATTAGTAAACTAATATGAGATAAAAAGTAATATACACAGACGAAAGTGATATTTCATTTTTGTATATTTTTCCTGATCATTTTTCCGCATGAAACCATTGAATGGAAGTTTTCTCTTTCCAAAACTGACTCCCATTTTTAAAGAAATGATATAACTAGAAACCAAAATGGCAACCACATTGGTGCACTTCCAAAATCATGCTCCTTTGAAATAGACAGCTTCTCAATTACACATACACATGGATGGCCTACGTTTGGTGCTCACCAATACTCTAAAGGCACATGGCCAATTGGATAAGTCCCCTATATATATATATATGAAAAATAGGGTTGCTCCTTGTGGGCAGCCAACAGGCTGCTCTCGCTCCATTTTCGGTGATTTTTTTTGAAAATACTGTCATTTATATTCATCACTACATCCCTCTAATATGTCATTCCAATTTTGTCAGAAACATAGACTCATATACCCTCCATCTAGAATAGGAAATTTTAACGATCTCGAAATTGTTGTAATCGACTTGTTATGGAGGCATAGAAGTCTTTGTTTCTGACAATGTTCAGGAAATCGGCCGAGTATACCGTATACTCGGCCGCATACTCATACTCGGAAGCCTTGGCGCTCCGAGTATGACCAGATCGGCATCTAGGTGGGTCTGACCGCATACTCGGCCGAGTATGCGGTATATGTGGTCGAGTATGCGGCCCATTTTCAAATAAACATTTTCTAAAACCTTAACATAAACATAGACACCCGACCTAACGTTCTTTCAATAGATGTTTTTTCTCATTTGACTCTATTACTTTTTATCCCAATAGTTTTGTTCCTTATACCTTCAATTCTTTATTATTATATTCAAAAAATATAATATTTAGAAGATATTAACATGATATTAAAATTATATTTATATTTTTTATAATAAAAAATACCAAACCGCATAAAACCGCATACTCCCCACATACTCTCCCGCATACCGCATACTCTCTATGAAGTGACCCCTCTGACTGAATACTGCATACCGCCTTCCTGAACATTGGTTTCTGATGAAGTTGGAATAACATTAGAGAGATAGAATGATGAATATGCATGGTGGCATTTTTCAAAAAAATAAAAAATTACTGAAAAATGAGGCGGGAGCAGTCCGATAGAGATCAACCCCATTTTCCTATATATGTAAGAAAATGGGAATGCTCCGCACCATTTTTCGGCTAATTTTTTGTTTTTTAGAAAGTATCGTCATGTATTTTCATCACTACATCCCTTTAATATGGATACAAAGCGGTCCTCTGTGATAAGAAAATTCCTTTAAAAATTAAAGGAAAGTTTTACAAAGCAGCCGTGAGACCTGCTATGCTCTATGGATCTGAATGTTGGCCTGTAAACCATAGACATGTGCAGAGAATGGCTTTAGCAGAAATGAAAATGCTAAAGTGGATGTGTGGACACACACGTAAAGATCGGATTCGGAATGATGCAATCAGAAAGAAAGTTGGTGTAGCTCCGATCGAGGATAAGACGCGAGAAAACCGCTTAAGATGGCTTGGTCATTTGCAAAGGAGATCAGCTGATGCACCAGTTAGGAGATGCGAGAGTTGGGATGTTGAGTCAGCTAAGAGAGGACGAGGACGGCCCAAGAAGTGTTGGGAAGAGATTATACGAAGGGATCTTAATTTCGTGGATATAAGCTCATGATTGATCCACGATAGATCTGAATGGAGGAGAAGAATTCATGTAGCCGACCCTACTTAATTGTGGAAAAAGGCTTTGTTGTTGCTGTTGTATCCCTCTAATATGGCATTCCAATTTCGTCAGAAATAGACTCATATGCCCTCCATCTAGAACATGTAATTTTAACAGCCTTAGAATTGTTGTAATTGACATGTTCTGAATGGAGGGCATAGGAGTCTGTCTCTGATGAAATTAGAATGACATATTAGAGGGATATAGTGATGAAAATACATGACGGTATTTTTCAAAAAAAAAGCCAAAATGGGGCCGGGGCATCCCATTGGTTGCCCCTTGGGGGCAGCCTCATTTTTCTCTCTATATATGTGTGTGTGTGTCTTGGATGGATCTTTAGAGGAAATTCATCCCAAAGTTTCTAAAAAAAAACTTCCGCCACACAACCAAGTAGACAAACATCGCAGAATTTAAATTGGGAAATTAAGAAATAACTTTGGAAACTATTGGTGAATTTTCCATTTTATAAATTTTGGATATATGCTTATTTGAGCAGACCACCACGCATATATGACGTCACTATCTTTACTGGGCATATTTTCCCAAAAATAAGAATCGTGCAGTGGACGGAATAGGGGTTGCATCCAAGAAGCATAATTAAAATATGTAAAGACAGTAACAATGATCTGGGGGTATCAAAAGGAATATAAGGTGTCAACTCTATTTACATTTAACATGAAATAATCTAAAGTAGTGCCGTGAGATTAACAATATAAAAGAAGGTATAAGTGGGAAAAAGTAAAGTAAATAAAAATGATGCAAAGCACACCACGTGTAGAACATTGTAATTTCTGACATTTTCAGCTCTTTAAAAGATGCTTTTAAGTAAGATGGAATAAACCAGAATTAAATGTTATAGAAAACACTTTTCTATTGCTAAAACCAAAACTTGCAATATTGGGGGCTTACATCATGAACATCGAGTCGTGCATATCGGGAAAGGTATCATTAAAGGGATCCATCGTGAGAAAATTGTCAGCCAATGCACACATTCTTTGAGAAACCAAAAGCATTATGTGCTGACCGATATAAGCCTCATTTGCAAGCTTGCGGATCAAATGCTGAACAGAAAATTGATAATCTGAATCTATAGATGTATCTGAAATTAAATTAAATATATACCAGATCAGAAAAATCAAGGAACCAAATGATATTACTCTCAATAAGACTGTTATTAAGTGTGGTCAAGAACAGAAAATCACTTAGTCTACAATTAGAAAACCGCTAAAGTCATGTAAAGCTATAAATTTCGCAAGTGTCCACCAATCCACCATGTATTTCTTTCGTAACAGGGGTTTTCTTGTCTAACAGATAAAAATAAAGTTTAATAAATTCCGTTTAAACTTTCACTGTGCAATGCAATACAAAACAAACTTGCTTGCTTCCTTACATGGGTGTTGTTGTGCCAGAAGTCTCAGTCATTGCTAGTGGTTTTTGTAGAGATATATTTATGTTTCATTACTATTTCTTTATGTTCATCTTATTTAATTTATCCATAGGTCTCTCCACTATATAAGAGAACCTAGGGTTCCTGGGAATAAACAACTTCCATTCTTTTTCCCAACAAGATATTAAAGCAGCAGTCCTAGGCCAAAACTCTCGTACTCGAGAAAAACCCTAACCCCACCTGCCAAGCCCTCCCTCTCTCTCTTGCTATACCCATGTGACGCTCGGGATCCGAGGTACCCATTTACACATTACTCGCAGCATTAATTTAATTAAAGATCGGATTAGGATTCCGAAAATTAGGGAAAATTTTTCACGTTTCGAAAGGACATTCACGTTTAATGTAAACAACCATAGAGCCAACAACAAATGCCACCAATTTATATTTTATTAATTTTCATATGTATATTACATGTAACAAAAAAACTGCCTGTGTATACATGTATATCAAAATATATCAGAAGAGAAAGGAAAGCATATACAACATTCTGTACATAAACTATAACAAGTGTACCGTCGTGTACAACAACGAATGTTCACGATCATCAGCCAACTACTGCGATGGAGGCGCTTTGCCTGCCAAGCATGCAAGGAACAAAAGAATATCAACAATTGTTACGTACAATCCATCATATTAAAAATACAAGGTAATTTAGTGATTTCAAAAGAAAGCAAGTAGAATGACGTTGATATCTAAAAATTTACAAGCTACTTACATGGAAAATGGTTTTCAAGCTGTTTTGTATGTACATCTCATGTTTACCCATCACCCCATAACCATTATTATATAACATTTTCATATACTAGCTAAAGATCCATATGCATGTTATTATCTTTTTATCATCATTTAAAGATCATGTGGATGTATTTTGATATTGAGGATGATGAATCTCTAATATGATCTTTATTTCTGTTGAATTTCTAAAGTCTGGTGGATAGTATGTGGTCTTGATCTGAGTGTAACCTCACATTATGACTCTAAGACGTGAAGAATACCATTGGGTAAGGGTGCCTCCGTAGGCATGCAATGGAGTATTATGCATTATAAGTTCATAACTAAGTTCCCAACACGTCCACTAGCTTCTCCTGACATCTACATCTGTAATACTAGTTCTAAGATCTGATTAAATGTTGATGATTGATTATTAATGATGATTGATGATTTCTGCACCAAGCTCAACTGCAACTAACTCAGCTGTAACCAAATCAATTGTAGCCAACTCAAATGTAACTAAACTCTCAACTGTTAAAGCATCGCCAAGCTTATTGGCAGATCAATAACCAAAACTCAAGAGGAGAAGAAGTCTCCTAAGAGACTCTTCCGTCTCGCCCTTTAAGTGGAAGTGTGATCCGGTATAGGGCTAGGTCTACTCCAAAACTACGCCTCTGAAACGGGTGGAAGAGACTCTCCCAATGAGTCACTCCTAAAATCTTCAGCAATTGCTCACCCATAAATAGATTATGACAGATCCCTTTTTAAAAAATATAAGAATTCCTTATGATTACAAGTTCCCCATCCCAGTTTTTTAAATAGAATGCCTTAGAATTACACGTGAAACATGCCTTCATGGTAATAAAACATTAAACCTAGGATAATTTGTAGGTTAAAGTGAAAAATATTCATTATTTTCTCTTTAGGAACTCCTCATTCTCAAGAACATGAGGAAGAGATACTTATAACACACATTCTTTGTTTACGTGCATTAACCAAATCACAGAAGAAACCATTGGCATTTTCATTTTCCTTTTTCTGTATTTTCCTTTTTCTGTCACTCCTACTGCAGCCTTATCTTTTGTGATATTGGGGAGATCTCTGACATAATCGGATAACTGTGAAATTTGCTTAAGGTAACTACAAATGCATGCAAGCTAAACCCCTTCTTTATACTTAAGGCTTGGTTCAGTATAACCAGCATAAGAAAAATACAATAACTGTAATTATTTTGTTGATTGCATTGAAAAGTATACATATCTTATTAAATCATAATCGATGGCTATTTAATATTTGGCATTAGTTCCAATTCACATGTTATGAGCAAATGGGTCTAAAGACCTTAGCAATATTTTTTATAAGAAAGAACATACAACTCAGACTCCTAGTTCAGTCACCAATAGCATAGAATAATAACTTAATTTACAAAGTAATTAAGAAATTTAATTTTTTTAGAGCTTGAGCAGAGAACAGACATTAATCAAATTTATAATTCGATAAAAAATCAAATCTTTTAAATTTAGAGCATGAGCAGAGAGAACAGTAAGCACATTTATAATTCAATAAAAAATTAATTTTTTTAATTTAGATCTTAAGCAGAGAGAGAATAGTAACCAAATTTATAATTGAAGAAAAATAAATATTTTAATTTAGAGCTTGAGCAGAGAACAGACATTAACCACAATTTCCCGAATATCATTCTAAGTTTAAAAAATTCAAGAGCTTATCAAAAGCTTATAAACTTCATTCAAGAACCATTAATTTCCTTCTATTAAAACCTAAGATGAGGAGCTAAAATTCAGGAACTTAGATTTGGAATCAAATTGTGTGAATCTTACACAAATGGTAAGATAAGAGAGGAAAAATTATAATGCATGGCAGCAAGGAAGAGGAAAATAGGATTGTATCTCTTAGACCATTAATTTGGAATATCAAAAATGCACGCAGCTCCCATTTGGGGAGAAGAGCTGCAGCTGGAAAGGAGTTGGAGGAGAGCAGCACCTCCAGCAGAGCTTCTTTGGCTGAGGAGGACAGCAAGGAGGAGGCCTGGGGAAGCAGCTCCTGTTGATAGTTGTAGCTGCAATACAGCAACAACAGCCAAATTCCCGAGGGAGAGGCTCCTTCGGTTGGAAGATGAGAGTGAGACCAAAAAAGAAGAAAAGAAATAGGAAGAAAGAAAAGAAGGAATGGTGATATTTATAAAGAAAATGGAGGCTTGGGTGTAGCCAAATGGAAGGAAGGAGCCCACGTGAGGGTTGTTGTAGCTGTGGTTAAAAAATATTTATTATATTTTTTTTGAAAACTGTATTTCCTTTTATTCAAACTTGTGTGAATATTAAAGTCATCACCAATTTCATCTTGAATCTTCGATTTATGAATAGAAGCTCATTTGAACCGTCTCTTAATGACGATCAAAATGAGTATAATATTCATATTTTTCCGATTTAAGATGAATTCAGAAATTGACAAAACATGGTTCTGTTTTATGCTTGAATTTTGTGATTTAAAAATATCAAATGATCTTTAATCAACGAACGGTCGATTTTGTTGGTCTTATTTTGTCGAATCAGATTTTTAGGTGATCTCGGTTTGTTTTGCGATTTTTGAATTTGTGTCGCGACTTTTCCAATGGCACGCATTACTATGGGATCGACATTTTGATCAAATTGCATCCGGACGAGTTTCGATTTGTGATCTATAGATCGAATTGAAGTTATAAAATATTATTTGAATATTAAATGAACTTTCGTCAGTTCATTTTATTCAGATCCGGATGTAATAAATTCAAATGTATAATGCTTTTCTTTTCTTCTATATTTTGGGATACCAGTACATATTGCAGTTTCTTTTGTTACATGTAATTGTATATGGAAATTAATGAAATGTAATTGGTGGCACTCTTGTTAGCTCTATGGTTGTTTACATCATTATGAATGTCATTTCGAAGCGCTAAAAATTTTTCTTGAATTTTAGTAACCTAATGCGATCCATTGTGAATATAATGTTGCGAGTGTCGTGTAAACGAGCATGCCAGATCCATAGACGGGCGTCACACACCGCCACCCCCCCCCCAACCGGGTGTCACTATTGTTGCCACCTCCTCCCCACCGAGCGCCGCTACTCCCCCACACCTCCCCGTCAAGCGCTGCCACCGTCACAAGGTCCCATTGAGAATTGTCGCTGCCACTGTCGGGCGATCCTCTTCATCATCAGTCACCTTTGTCGTCACTGCTACCGTCGGTCCTCTTCTTCGTCGACGGCAACCCTATCCAACGTTGATGGATTTGAATGTATAGGTCTACACATGCAATCAAATCTCTGTATCTGTGTAGATAAACTTATATTAGTCTACAAACCCTAGTTTTCATCATCCGGCAATATGTCAGAGAGCAAAGTTGATATCCCCGCCACATGCACTTTCAAAGGTCCATCGTCGATTGTCAAGATGGACGAGACGAACTGCGAGCTCTGGGCCATGCAGTTCATGAGCCTCATGAAGTCTACAGGTAAGGAGCATATTCTTATCGAGGGTGAATCGGTTGAGAAAACTGGGATGAATGCCTCGTGGGAGGCAGATGATGCGTATGCCAAGATTTGGCTTTCTGGTACATTGATGATAGAGATTGTCAATGATGTGTTGCATCAGCCCCGCGACAAGGTGATGTGGGGCAATCCTCGCAGCCACTTATTCCAAGAGGAATGAGACAAAGATCTTGCAGCTACAGCACGATGACATAGGAGACTGGGATGGTGAGGGAGATGATGAAGGTGGTGGTGGTGATAGAGGCGACGATGGAATGTGTGTTTCATTATCAAAGTCTGAGGGAGTCAATCGATCACTTGTCCGAGAAAAATACATTACAGACTCAAAAGGTGGCATCTACACCGATATAGCACTTCATGTGCACGGGATCATAACATCTATATCCCTTCTGAGTCCTAGAGTATCCCACAAGCACACATTTGACAACTCGAGGAGAAAGCTTGTCAAATCTAGGAGAAAAGCTGTCGACAAAGGCAACTGATAAAAAAACACGAGGACCGAGAGAGAATAACTCCTCTGGGAATACGATTGAGAAGAGAACTTTCTATCCCAAGACAGATGACAGCATGCGATTAATAAGATAACAGGCCGTAAGGACCGCATCACCCCAGAACGAGTGAGGAGCATGACTTTGGATAAGAAGGGTACGAGCAACAACAAGAATATGGCGATGTTTTCTTTCAACGATGCCATTTTTTTGGGACGTGTAAACATATGTTCTTTGATGAATTACACCGTGCGAGGAGAAGAACTGAGTAAGGACAAGAGTACAAAATTCTAAAGCAATATCAATCCTCATAATCTTGTCTTGACATTGGTAGAAAAATCATTACGAGCTTCATTGATAAATGTTTGAATTAAGTTTCCCGACTTATTTTTCATTAAAAACGCCCATGATATACAGGAGAAATTATCAACAACTAAATAAAAACGATGTCCCTGATGATCAGGAACCCGACCCAGACTCCAAATGTCAACATGGAACAACTCAATAGGGGAGCTACTGCTCCGACTCTGACAACTGGAAAAAACAGACCGATGATGCTTTCCCAACTGACATGCCTCACATTTGAAGGACGCTCGAGGCGAGATCTGAGGAAGAATAAGGCGTTACTTCTGGAGGGGAAGATGACCAAAACCCAGGTGCCAAGTGAACGGAGAAGTAAAGCTGGAGGATTGAGATGATAATCCAGTACATGGAGCATAAATTGGTCTACAGAGGCCTCCTTGCTCACGGCCATAGACAATCACCCTGCCAGTTAGAATATCTTGAAATACAAGAGACGATGAGTCAAATATAGCATGACAGTTCAAAGCTTTAGTAATCTGATTGATAGACAATAAACTCAGAAAAATCTAAGGCATGCAACACATTCTGCAAACGTAAGGATGGCGTCAAACTGCTCTCCCTATGTCTTGTGATTGGGGAATGAGTATCGTCGGCTATGACAACAGATCGTCCTGGAGGAATTTGTCTGTATGCAGTAAGTATATCTATAATTTTTAAGAGCGTCACCTCGAGGCGTAAAGGTGTATGCCTCGAGGTAAGGCATGTCAACATCGCCTCGAGGTGCACGCCCCAAGTCCTCTGGGTGAGGTGTACGCCTTGACTTGGCATGAGGCGTTCAAGGCGCGAGGCACTTGAGGCGAGGCGAAGGCATAAGCCACAAGCAAGAAGCTTTTTTTACTTTTTGGTTATTCGTTTGGCACCCAACCCTATATTTACCTAACCATTATGTTTTTTTATGTTTACGTTTTCATGTTAAACCTGGCATAGTTGCATATTTCTATATATAACTTCATGTAAAAAAGAAAAGATCGCCTGAAACAAGTGAAGCTCAATGATCCTCTATATATCATGTTTAATTTATCATACATCTACACATTAGTTCTTGCACATAGATTTGAGTTTAAATCGTAATAAATTATTTATATTAGTTCAAGTTTGCAACTTAATTTTGTTACTTGGTTGTACGAGTTGTGAGATCCCCATCTTCTTGGGGTATGATATGGCAGGAGATGCATATGGCGGTTCTCCAACTACATCCAGCAAGACATATGGTTGGGATTCAAGCCATATCAACATTTTTTTACTTTACATTAAAAAATGTGATTTCTATTGTACTTTTAGTATTAAGTATAAGCTTTCGTTCAGTACTCATATAGAATCGTTGAAGTTGGAACTTGATATTTCGTATATTAGTGGCTTAATATTAGTTTTTTTGAACATCAATGCTTTCATCGCTTATGCATTGTATCTTTTACAAGTCTGAAATTATTTTTTAATGTGTTTTTGGCATAACTTAATATTATTATATATTTTTAAGGTATTTTGCTTTATATTTATTTTTTCGAAAATTGAGGCTTACGCCTTGCCTTAATTTCAAGGGAAACGCCTTGAACCGTCTCACACTTTTTTGAACCTTGAGCATATCTCTAAAGTAATGTGTTGCCCCAGAATCCATAATTCACTCTGTAATATCAAGGCCATGACAAGAAAATGCAAAAATGCTACCTGAGGCACTGGTTCCAGTAAAGGTTGTCGCATCGAGAGTAAATGAGTCATCAAAAACGACAGGAGGCATAATATCCCTCAAACAGGAAACAAGATCATCATATCTATGCTCTGAGGAAGACGAAGGCACTGGAGAGGTACCATGTTCCGCAACATGTGCAGATGCTGGAAAATCATGCTTGGAGTAGCATGTATCCTCTGTATGACCAGAGCGGTAATAGTAGGTGCAGGGTGGATGAACACGACCTCTACCATGTGGCCCAAGACCACGAAACTAAGAGGCACCACCATTCCATGGGAGGTTGCCATAGCAGATGAATTTGACATTGAAGCAGGGGATGAAACATTGATACAGCTCAATCTACAGAAGGCTTCCTCCATGGGAATAGTGTCTGCCAAGATCTGTGATGTTGCCTCGTATTGTGAATTTAGGGAGGCCATGAAAACATCAACCATTATGGCATTCTGATATGCATTCTGTTGTTCAGGAATCGTTGTGAGATGCATAAAACTATGGAGCCTTTCTAATATTCCTAGTAGGGTCGTGCAGTGTGCATGAAGGAGTCGTTCGTTCTGCTTTATAATAGAAAAATCATACTGACGTTGTAGAATCTCTGTCTCATTCTTTGCTTGTGAATAGGCTGCGGCAAGAATATCTCACATTCCTTTGCAATGGGCTGATACAGAACATCATTGGCTATCTCCGGTGTTAATGTACCAGATAGCCAGACCTGAGCATAGGCATCATCCGCCTCCCATGAGGCACGTGTCCCTGTCTTCTCCACCGACTCTTCTTCGGTAAGAATGTGCTTCTTACCCATAGACTTCATAAGGCTCATGAACTGCATGGCTCATAACTCATAATTTGACCCATCCATCTTGACTATCAACGTTGAACCACGGAAGGCGCACGTGGCAAAGATATCAATTTTGCTTTCTGACATGTTGCTGGATAGAGAAGACTAGGATTGTAGACTAGAAAACTTTTCTTTACATAGATATAAGGGGATTTGCTTGCATGTATAGACTCATGCAACCCACCCCATCAACCAAGAGTGAACTCCGATGCAGATATTGAATCTGCTAATGGTAACTCTGAGATCCCCGTGAAAAGCATACGTATTAGGGTGCATTCCCACGGTGGTGGGTGTGCAGTGTCTTACACACAGAAGCGAAGGCGGCACACCCGAGGGAGAGAGGGGTGGCGACGCACCTGTTGGAAAAAAAAAGAACTTGTTTATTCCAGTAATCCTAGGCTCTCTTATATATAGGAAGCCTATGGGTAAATTACATAAGGTGGATGATGCAAACGTGATTTCGGCGACGATGAAAATAAATTTTGAATGGTGGAATTATTGGTGGAAGAAGAAAGGAAAGGGTTGAGAAGAGAAACTCGTCGGAGACGAGGGGCTTGGAGGAGAGAGACGTGAAGATCACGTGAGGGGAGAGAGAAGGAGAAGGGAGAGGAGAGATAAAATCTCAAATTTTATAGATCATTGAACTGATCATAACAATAGCCCCATCATCCCTTTATATAGGAGGGATGAGATTACAAAAATAGAATTCAAATTCAAATTGAACTAATTATCCTAAATTGACTCTAACCGACTAACCGACTAATTTGAAATTCAAATCGTTAACTAATTAATTGAGATCACAGGCGATCTCGTTTATTTAATTAAAATTGCGACAATTCAAATAAACGTAAATAAAATTAATGGATAAAAATTAAATAAATATGTGGCCCTATATTTCTGTTCCACGCTGCATCAGTGGAACAAGGAAAATAAACATAACAAACGAGTACAAAAACTACTAGAAATATCTCTACACTTCCCCTCACAATGGAGCATAGATGTCAATCATGCTCATCTTGGAAGTGCATTTCTGAAATGGTCCTCTGAGCAATGGCTTAGTAAAGATATCTGTAATCTGCTCTCCTGAACTGACATGGGAGGAGCCTCTTATCCCATTTTAAAATTGGTTTATTCTGCAGCAGCAGATGCTAGTCATAATATGGGTTTGAACGAAGCTTTATTTTCATTTTTTTCTTTATTTATTATTGAATCACGTAAAATTTTGTAATCTAGCTGATTCTTCAACATCAGTCGGTTCAGACCTCCATACCCTTCTGAATCATATCCCTAGTATAGTGACAGTCTACCTTAATGTGCTTCGTCCTCTCATGAAATGCAGGAATATTAGCAATAAATAATGCTGCATGATTGTCACATTGTAATTGCATGGGTAGAGGTACATCTATATGTAGATCTTCTAATACGGCTCGAACCCACATCATCTCCGTACTCGCTTGTGCCATGGCCCTGTACTCAGATTCAGCAGTAGATCTAGCCACGATTGTCTGTTTCTTGCTTTTCCAAGAAACTAAGGGAACTGCCAACAAACACTGCAAAACCTGAGGTAGATTTCCGGTCTCTGGGACATCCTGCATAATCCACATCAGTACATGCAGAGATGGAGAGATTGGTTTCTTTCCTGAACAACAATCCTGCACCTGTCTGGGTTGTTCCATGAACTGACTCACCCGACTAACTGCAAAAGCAATGTCAGGTCTAGCGATAGTAATATAGAGAAGCTTTCCCACCATTTCTCTATATCTTCTTTTGTCAACTTCCTTTGTATCATCTCCATATAACTTCATACTAGGATCCATGGGAGTAGTGGAGGGTCGACACCCGATCATGCATGTCTCAACAAGTATATATGTAATATATTTCCTTTGGGTCATCACGACCATGTGCATTCCTTGCAAATTCCAATCCCAGAAAGTATCGTAGAGTACCAAGATCCTTAGTCGCAAACTGATGGCCTAAAAATGCTTTTGCCATCTTTATCCCCTGCATGTCATCTCCCGTAACAAGTATATCATCAACATATACCATAATAACAACAGTACCTCTGGGGGTCTTCTGGACAAACAAAGAGTGGTCAGCATTTGATCTTATGAACCCTTGCTTCTGGTTAGACTTGAAAGCTTCTGAAACCATGCTCGCGAACTTTGTTTAAGATCATATATGGTCTTGTGAAGTCGACACACCATCTGACACTTCCCCTCAACAGCAAACCCTGGAGGTTGCTGCATGTAGACTTCTTCCTGTAGATCCCCATATAAAAAGGCATTTTTTAAATCAAGCTGGAACAAAGGTCAATCACGAACCACAACAACTGACAGAAGAACACGTAGAGTGGAATGGCGTGCAACCGGAAAAAATGTCAAAATAATCCACGCCATATGTCCGAGTGAATCCACGTGCCACTAGCCTTGCTTTGTAGCGATCAAGGCTGCCATCCGCATTATATTTGACAGTAAAGACCCATTTACAAATGACCACAAAAGATCCCGGGGGAGCAGGAACCAAGCTCCATGTACCACGAGACCGCAGGGCAGTCATTTCCACCTCTATGGCTAACCGCCAGCTGTTTTCCTTCAAAGCATCCTGATAATTCCGTGGTATCTCCACGGTAGATAACGCAACAACAAATCTATGAAAATCACCAGTCGGACGATGGAATGAAGCCTGTGAAGCAAGAGGATAAGACGTACACGCCCGCTTAGACTTCCTCAAGGCAATGGGTACATCCAAATCATCAGCAGTGTCCACCCGTATCTCATTCTCCTACACTTGTGCATTGTCAACCCCATCGTTATTAATCTCACTTGGACATACCTGGGGCATGGTGGATGAATGACGGCCTCCATGAGCAGAATTTGGACGACGGGTATAAAATTTTGGTAAAGGTGGGACTGGTGGTGGCGGAGGTGGTGGTGGTGGTGATGGTGGTGACACAGTAGGAGTTGGTACGTTATCAGACTGACGCAAAGGAGGGGGCACATAAATGTCATTATCAGTATTGGAAGGAGTCATCCTGTCACCTGTAGGCGAAAAATACATCGCAGTCTCAAAAAAGGTGACATCAGCACTAACATAATATTTTTTGTTCACAGGATCATAGCATCGGTAACCCTTTTGAGTACGAGAGTACCCAAGAAATACACACTTGACAGCCCTAGGTAAGAGCTTGTCAATCCCCGGAGTGAATTGATGAACAAAAGCAATTGAACCAAAAACACATGGAGTTAGGGAGAACAATTCCCTGTCAGGAAAGACAACCGAAAGTGGAGCTTGTTCCCCCAACACAGAGGATGGCATTTGACTCACCAGATAACATGCCATAAGAACTGCATCACCCCCAAAGGAAAGAGGGGCACAACTATGAATGAGAAGAGTCCGAGTTATATCAAGAAGATGTCAATGTTTTCTTTCGGCAACATCGTTTTGTTGAGACGTGTAGGCACAAGTTATTTGACGAATAATGCCATGAGACAAGAAAAAATGTGAAAGGGCGTGAGTGCAAAATTCTAAGGCATTATCTGTGCGCACAATCTTCACATTAGAAGCAAAAACATTCCGAACGTCATTGATAAGATTTTTTATTACATCCCCCGCTTCGGATTTATTTTTCAAATAAAAAGATCCAAGACAATATAGAGAAATCATCAACGACCACTAGATAACACGACTAGGACCCCAAATGTCAACATGTAACAATTCAAAAAGGGGAGCGACTGCTCCGAGACTCATGACTAGGGAAAGTAGATCTGCGATGCTTCCCCAACTGACACGCTTCACACTGAAAAGAAGATTTTGGTGAAATCTGAGGCAAGATATGTCGCAGCTTCTGAAGAGGGAGATGACCAAAACGCAGATGCCAAGTAAGGGGAGAAGTAGTTCCCTGGACTGAGAGGAGACACCAGCATAGGAGGTGCAGACTAACCGATAGAGACCATCCTGCTCACAGCCACAGCAAATCACCCTGCCCGTTAGAATGTCCTGAAAAGAAGAGACGACGGGTCAAAAATAGCCCGACAATGCAAACCTTTCTAAGCTGACTAATAGAAAGTAAGTTCATTGAAAAATCTGGAGCATGCAAAACATTCTTTAGTCAGATGGAGGGTGTCAAACTGATCTCCCCCAGTCCAATGATGGGAAAATGAGCCCCATCTGCTATCACAACCGATCTCCTTGGTGGAACCTCCCAGTATGATGTAAACTTATCTCTGTCTCGACAGAGATGATGTGTCGCACCATAGTCCATAATCCATTCTGAAACATCAGAACTCTGACATGATGTAAAGGCATAAACACTACCTGATGTGCTAGTTGTGGCTGACATGCTGGCAGAGGTTGAAGCTGCTATATCTGAGTGACCTCCTGGAGAATCAGTAGTGGCAGGCGGCATGATATCTCGTAATCTGGCGACAAGATCCTCAAACCGCTGATCTGAAGTAGATGTCGTGTAGGCGCAACGTGCTCGGTTACACGGGTTGGTGCAGGAAAACCATGCTTAGAATAGTATGTATCCTCCGCATGACCCGGACGATGACAGAAGGTGCATGACTGACGAAATCAGCCACCTCGACCACGAGGTCCACGACTACGAAAAGAAGAAGATTTTTTTTAATATGAAAACGGGGGAGCCCTCCCAAGGCGGGAGTCACCACGAAAAGAAGAAGATGCACCTCTGTCTCTGGAAGCTGCCATCGCTGAAGGAGGTGGAGTAGTGGCAATAGAAGAAACTATGATTCTATTAAGCCGTCGATACACTTCTTCCACTGGAGGAATAGTAGCATCCACCAAGATCTGCAAGCGAACCGCATCATACTCCGGGTTAAGTGCCGCTAGTAAGACCCCCACCATCGTAGCGTTTCGGAACGTCTTCTGCTGCTCAGGGATCGCCGTCAAGGGAATGATACTGTAAAGCTTCTCAAACATCCCTCGTAGGGATGTATACAACGAATGCAATGGCCGGCCATTCTGCTTGACCGTAAATATGTCATGCTGAAGCTGGAGAATCTTGGTCTCGTTCCTCATTTGCGAGTACATCGCTGCTAGAATGTCTTACATGGCCTTAGTTGTGGGCTGATGGAGGACATCATTAGCAATCTCCATCGTCAGAGTGCCTGAAAGCCAGACCTTGGCATACGAATCATCAGCCTCCCAAGAGGCATAAACTCATGTCTTCGCTGTCGGCTCATCTTCGGTAAGAATGTGCTTCTTACCATTGAACTTCATGAGGCTCATGAATTGCATTGCCCAGAGTTCGTAATTTGTCCCATCCATTTTGACTATTGGCGTTGGACCTTTGAAAGCGTCGATGGAGAGCATGTCGACTTTGTTTTCTAACATTATTGCCAGAGACGAAGAACTAGAGTTTGTAGACCAATGAATAAATGTCTACATAAACATGTATGGAGTTGAGTGCATATGTAGACTTATGCACTCAAGTCCATGAAGAACAAGAAAAGCAAGTTAACGACGCCGAGTTGAGAGGAGGGGCGGAAGGTGGATCGACGCCTAGATTAGAGGGGTGGGAGCGGCGCGTCGGAGGGCTGGTAGGGGCGGCGGACCGTGGGAGAAGCGGCAGACTGGGGTAGAAGCGGCGGGTTGTGGGGAGGGGCGGTGGTTGTGGGAGAGGCGGCGGGATGAGGGGGGCACGGAAGAGAGGAGGGGCGACGGCGATTAGGGTTAGGGTTAGGGTGGAGGCTTTGATACCATGATGGAAGTAAATAAGAGAACTTGTTTATTCCAGTAACCCTAGGCTCTCTTATATAGAGAAAGCCTATGGGTAAATTACATAATAACAAAGAAAATAAACATAACAAACGAGTACAAAAACTTGCAGTGGTCTAGTGGTAGTACAGTGTGTCTACCACAAAAAAGACCAGGGTTCAAATCCCACTCTTGCAGTGGTTGTGTTAGGTAGTCGACGGGCAGCGTAAAAAATAGTCGAATCTTTCAACATGGATTTGAGCAAGAATCCATGTAGCCGACCCTACTTATAGTGGGAGAAGGCTTAGTACATTTTTTTTATTAAACGAGTACAAAAACTACTAGAAATATCTCTACAACACCCGAGGAAGAGGTGCAGTGGCGGCGCGCCCGAGGGAAGCAGGGGCAGCACGGTAAGGGGCGGAGATGCACCCAAGAGAGGGGACGACGCAGTGGGGTTAGGGTTTCTGGATATGAGAGCTCTGATCTAAGACCGTCGCTTTGATACCATGTTGGGAAAAATAAACAATTTGTTTATTCCAAGGAACCCTAAGCTCTCTTATATAGATGAGAGACCTATGGGTAAATTACATAAGGCAGACAAAGGAAATGAAGAATAGAGAATATGTATAAAACATAAATATATATCTCTACAAAATGATACCCAATAATCAAGTGTTTACCTTGTTATCAAATAAGCTTATGAAGTTTATAATGAAACTAGGCATCACATTTTCATAAAAGTCCAAAGTTGCAGAAAGCAGTAGTCAGTACTCGGTTGGCGGCGTCACTGACTAAGGATCAATCAGCAATCAGTATAAGTTTGCTTTTAGAATAAAAAATAAAAAATAAAAAATAATAATGTAAAAGTCGGTTGATTAGTCAGGTTGACAGACTAATGGCCGACTAGGACTAGTCGGTCGACTTTTACAAGCTTGTAAAAGTCCAAGCATCAAAATAAACATAAAAACACATATTTTAGCACAGATAAGCAACATATTTTTAAGCAAATTCATGCATATAGCATGGTGATTAAGCGAGACAAGATGACTAGATGGAAATATTTTCCAATTATGAATATCAATAGAACTTCCTCATAGCATGTACACACAAGCCTGCGGACGTGTACTTACATATGAGCACTCACCACCAGGAAATCTAGAAAGAGAATCATTAGCAGCAGAATGGATTAAAAACGAAATTTGGTAAAAAAATCTTCCTAATAAAAGAAAAAGACTAAGGAATTAAAAGTTGTCATAAATTCCATGAAGATTAAAGCCATGGAACATGTCATAAATTCCATGAAGATTAAAGCCGTGGAACAATTCCCTGTACGCCAGAAAAATAACTAAAACATAGAATGTAAATCCAACTAAGAAGTATATAACTACCAGCGTCTACAGGGTAGATGCACATTCTTTCAGTCAAACGTCTGATCAAACCATTTATTATCTCTTCAACAAGCTCATGATCCTTCTCCGTGGACATGAAACTCTTCGTAGCAGCTTCACCAGTTATGTCATGTAACAAGAGAGATCAAGTTGAACAAATAAATAATAACATCAAAGAAGAAACTTTATCTGTAAATGAACATGACTGGTATATAGAAATTTGAAGTAGGCCATTAACTTGATGCAAATAAGAATACACGAAATGGACATTTTATAGTTATTTCCAGTTAATGACGCTGTGCTATTGCATATAAATCCACAAAATTTGTTAGGGAGACACCTGATGTAATTGCAACAAAAGTGGTGTAGGATGAAGTCGCAGTTGTGAAAGTTATGCTATAGCAAGCGATCATATACCTAAGATAAAATCTATAGCAAGATGGGATAACGAGGCAAAAGAAGTGATGCTTTTGTCCTGCATGAAGAATCAATTTTAAATGATTACAATCTGCATCATTTGTACATGTTAATTAAAAGACAGCAGGGTGTGAACATACTGGAGTGTCAGCAAGCTCCACTAAGAAATCAGCTGAGGTGCTAAGCTGGTCTACATCATTTTCACCATCAAGCTCTGCACTCAGGAGAAAAATGGTTAGCATGTTTCGGATTTTTCTAATACCAAACCTTTGTTTACTAGTTAGGTACATTATAAGCAGCAAAAGGAGAATAGCCCAGCATCCATCCTCCAGAAGGGGGGAACATCCAAATGGATCTTCAAAATAAAAGCCGCAATAAGCAGAACGTGTTCCTATGATTCTGTCTCAACTAGGATTTGAACATGTGATAACTACCTCCAAATAGATCTATCTGGAATATGGCTTGACCTTCATACATACAAATAAGCTGAATATTTTTTTAGTCGTAAAAGGGCGGCATCACAAGTTGGAACACGCCGCAACTTGTATTAATAAAAATGGAGAAAAAGGTGCAATGTTCAATTACATTTTGTGAATAGAAACATTGGCCGCTGAAGATAAGCCCGTTTCGTGCACACACCAAATGACCCAAAGCATCGCAAACGGTTTGGTGTTCTCCTCGCGAGAGTTGCCACAGTACGTTCGAATAGAATCCCAGAAGCCCACACAATCAACCACATTGAGCCAAGAAATCGTTGCCGGCCTCCAAACATGAGCGAGTGAACAAATTTGAAAAAAAGATGATCTAGGTCCTCCACCTCCTCGCCACATCTGTCACATAAACTCTCATCAACCCGCAAGATCCTATGTCGCCGCGCTTTGGTAAGGATGCGTCCATGTACCACAAGCCATATGAAGACCTTGACTCTCTCTCTGTGGTATCCTGCTACCCCAAACCATCCTCATGTTCTGTGAAGTATCTTCATGTTGTGCCAAAACACCGTTTGCAAACAACCGATAGGCCTTCTTTACATGAAAAGGTCCATCCATCCAGAAAATTCAGTTACACAGGACGGAGACCACGTATTATGAGATCAAACCTGACTAACAGAAACCTCCTTGTCCTCGGCAATTGCCATTAACCGGGGGAAGCGATGCCCCAAGGCACCATTACCCGTCCAATCATCCAGCCATAATCTAAAGTTCTCAGCACTACCAAGAACTGGTTTGCATTTTCCATGCTAACTCAAGCGGAATATTCCTGATGCTCAACCATAATGGGGATGAAAATTGAATAGCCACAGCATGAGAAGATCCCTTAATGTCGTAAATCCTCCTCATAAGACGATAAACTAAATCATATGATTCGCCCCGCGGTCTAACCAGACATTTCCCAATTAAAGCCTTGTTCATACAATCATCCTTCAGGACTCCCGATCCACCATTCTTTTTAGAGGAGGTAATCACAGACCAGTCCACCAAATGAAGATCATTCTTATCATGTTTCCCGTCTAGCCAGAAAAACCTTCTCATGAAGCCATCCAACTTGTTGCGAATACCGTCTGAGAGCAACCTGGTTGAAATGAAGAAAATCGATATCATTGAGAGCACGTGCTTGAGAAAAATCAGCTTCCCACCCTTGGAGAGGGTGACTGCCTTCCATCCCGCTATCTTGGACTCCACCCGATTAATAACCATCTTCCAATCACTAGCCTTCAACCTTCCATTGATCAACAAGAGGCCCAAATACGCAAAGGGCAACTCTCCGGCAGGGTAGCGAAGGGTGTCAACCGCCGCCTGCGTCTCCTGCCCTGTCAGACCGAAGGGAACAAGCATAGATTTTCCTTTAATCTGCAACCAAGATATGTCATCAAATATGTCCATGATATGGGCAGCTCTTCTGATGTGTTCTAGATCCTCAAGGGATGCCATCGTGTCATCTGCATATTGAACCAAAGCTGAATAAATCTTAATAGTTCTCTTCCAACACTTCCTTGGTATCAGAATAAGGTCCATCACCAAACTTCTCACATGAACCATGACATCGAGAAGCCTTCTCTTGCGAGAAAAAACATATCATGTCTTATGTTCAAGCCACACCGACCTTTTCTCTATGATCTCACCATGAACTGTATGTTTGAAGTCCAAAGGAAGAGAAAAAAGCAATCCCTTAGCCTAAGGATATATTTGGCAGAGAGAGTGGGGATGAAGGAAACAGGAGGGATGGGGACAAAAAGGAACAGAAAGGGAAGGAATAGTAATATTATATTTTGACATTTGAAAGAGATGATAATTTAGAACGGATTTACCTTTAAGATTGCCTTCCAAGATTAACGACAATAATTATGCGAGCGGGTACATATGATTCATTCCCCGTCATAAAATCCATGTGAAAATTCATGTACCCATTGGGAACCCGGTTGGAAGCTTCATTATGCATATATGATTGCCAGCTTATTCTTATCCATTTGAAAATACAAATATGGATGCAATTACAAATATTGTTGTATAAGAAAAATGTACACAATATCCTTAAACGCAGATACGAATTCGACTAGGATACAGATAATAGAAGAAATACCTTGTAGGTTAGCTTAAGTATATATGTATTGGATGGCATATGAACAAATATACTAAATAAATTTAGTTCATATCAAGTATATCAAGTATACTTAAAGAAGGTACAAAATTTTGCTAGCTATATGTTGAGATACTCATATCTCTACGTCTTTATTTATGTTTTTTCTATTTTTCAGTCTATTTTATGTAATTTTCCCTCAGAGCTTTTCTCCTATATAAGAGAGCTCTAGGGCTATGACGAATAGAACTTTTCATTTCACATTTCCACATTGTATCAGAGCGACAGACCTGGACCGCACCTGTGCCCTAGAGACCACCTCCACCAAAACCCTAACGCGTGCATCGCTTCACGCGCACAGTCGCGCGATGCCGCCGGTGCTGCTCACGCTTCCGCCCTCGCTCCTCACACGCGCAGCGCCTCACGCGTATAGCAACGTGTTGTTGCTAGTGATGTCCACGCCTCTGCACGATCCCACAGTTGCATGCTGCCGCCGGCGTAGCCTGCGCTTCCGTGGGCCCATGTGATGTTCGCGTCGTCGTTTTGCCTGTGCACTGCCGCAAACTTCTAGTTGGCTTGCCTTCGGTTTTTTAGGGTGTGACATGATAATCTAAAACATCCTAGCTACCCAAAGGAGCCTTCAAAAAAAGGAAGTGGTTGTAGTATGAGTCTAAACCCACAACCATCTTCTTATATATCCGTGTAGACATTACTCGTCCAGGTTGCAACCCTAGTCATAGGAGACTGTTTTCATCATGTCAGACAACAAAGCAGATATTCCATCCCTAGGTGCCTCAAAGGTCCAGCACCCATTGTGAAGATGGATGGAATGAATTATGAACTGTGGATCATGCAGTTCATGAGTCTAATGCAATGTAATGGTAAGAAGCATATCCTTACACAGGAGGAACATGTCGACGAGACTGAGTTAACGCCTCATGGGAGGCAGATGACGCTTATGCATGTGCATGACTTTTTGGAACGGTATCCATGGAGATAGCCAATGACATTTTGACTCAAGCCATGGCAAAGGCTATGTGGGACATTCTTGCCGCTACATGTTCTCCGACGAAGAACGAGTCAAAGATTCTGCAACTTCACCACGACATCTTCACTTCGAAGCAAAATGGTTGCCCTCTCCAAATCCTTTACACTTCTCTAAGGGATATGTTTGAAAAGTTACATGGTTACATTCCCTTGACTGCCATACCAGAGCAACTCAAGGCATATAGGAATTCAGTGATGACAAGAGTTTTTCTAGTGGCACTTGATCATGAGTATGATGCAGTTACAGCACAAATTCATACTGATGCCACCATACCTCTGATGGAGGAGGCATACCACAGGTTGAGTAGGATCCCCATATCTTATGGTGGTACTCAGTTGTCTAAGACATCCTCAACCATGGCAGCATCCCGTGGTAGGGGAGTCCTACATAGTTTTGTGGTCGAGATGGCCGTGGCAGGGGAGGGGGTAGTCAGCCCCCTCGTTAGCCTTGTACTTACTGTCACAGGCCATGTCACTCAGAGGAGACATGTTATTCCAAGCAATGGTTCCCAGTTTCAGCAGGTGTGGCACAGCATATCCACCAGGATGGCAGTTCTTCACCTGCATCAAATCAGAGATGTAATGAACTTGTGGCGAGTCTCAGGGAGATTATGCCTACTCCTGGGTCAACCAGCTCTCCTTTAAGATCCTCAGAGGTATATGCTTCTGCATCAGCATCTACATCAGGTATAGCATACGCCTTTACTAGTTGTTACAGGGCAAATTTGTCAAAATGGATCATGGACTCAAGAGCATCCCATCATCTCTGTCGTGGCAGAGATAAGTCTAGTGCCTTCAGTCCAACTCAGACCGGACAATCCGTAGGGATAGCAGATGGGGCACATTATCCTGTAATTAGACAGGGGGAAGTGCAGTTAACTTCTGAAATGCAGCTTCAAAATGTTCTTTACGCATCTGAGTTTTCTATGGATTTACTATCTATTAGTCAAATCACCAAGGATTTACACTGTCGTGCCATATTTGATCCAACTGCTCTTGTGTTTCAAGACATTCTCAAAGGCAGGGTGATTGGATCTGGCCGTGAGAAAGGTCTCTCCAGACCGGTGCAATCTCCTTATGATGGTGCCTCTTCCCGTTGCACTGGGTCTGCGTCTTCTTATATATGACATCTTCGATTTAGTCATCTTCCTCTGCAAAAGTTGCGTCACGTTCTTACACAAATTTCTCCTCGTTCTACTTTTCAATGCGAGGCCTCCCAACTTAGGAAGCATCATCGGTCCACTTTCCAGAGTCGTCAGGGTCGGAGTAGTCATAGTTTGTTTGAGTTAATTCATTTTAATACTTGGGGTCCCAATATAGATTTTATCTTGTTGCAATTGATGAGTTTTCAAGATTATCATGGGTCTTTTTTCTTAAAAACAAGTCTGATGTTGGTCATGTTATTCAGACCTTTATTATCGAAATAAGGAATATATTTTCAGCAAAACTCAAGTTTATACGTTCTGACAATGCTAGAGTTTTGCAGTACTAAACTTTCTCAGTGTCTTGCATCCCATGGAATTGTGCATCAAACATCTTGTGTCGTACTGGGGGGATGAGGTTCTAACTGCTCGTTACCTGGTAAATCGTATGCCCTCTTCGATTCTGGGAGAAAAGGTTATGTTCTTGATTGTGTTTCCCAAGACCGATCTTTTCTCACTTACGCCTCGTGTCTTCAGTTCAATGACTTTTGTTCATCAGATGTCTCCCGGTCTTGACAAACTCTCTCATAAAGCTATCAAATGTGTATTTGTTAGGTACTCCTGCTTTGACCCGATTCGACGAAGGTACTACGTTAGTGCGGATGTCATTTTTTTAGTCTATTGTGTATTTCTCTCCTACAGGTGACAAGCTCATTCGTTCAGAGGAAGGGGAAGAGGTTTATATGCCCCTATCTCCGATATCCATTGTACCGTCATCGTCTCCACCACCACCACCTCCTCCACCACCATCTACCGCACCTAATTTCTTTCCCTAGGTTTACCAGCGTCGGCCTCATCCTCATGTGCCTCCTCCATCATCCAGCACGTCAAGGTATACTCTGAGCATTTGAGTTCTTCTAATGGCACTAATGGTTTGCATGTACAGTTTGAGGTGCAGGATGTCCCAAATGATACACCTTCTGTGGGTACTGAGGATCGGGATGTCCATATTATTCTATGGAAGCAGAGGCGTGCATGCACTATGCATCATTTTGCTTCACATGTTTCCTTGGATCGTCTCTCAGAGGATTTTCAGAGGTTTGTTGTGGACCTGACTGCCGTGGAGATACCACGATCCTATCATGAGGCACTGCAGAACAATTAGTGGCGTCTGACGATGGAGGAGGAGATGGCAACTTTACAATCTCGGGGTACGTGGAGTGTTGTACAGGCTCCTCCAGATACGTATGTTGTTGGCAGCAAGTGGGTGTTTACTGTAAAACACTGAGCTGATGGTATCGTGGACAGATATAAGGCCAGACTCGTTGCTCGTGGGTTCACCCAAACTTATGGGGTAGATTATCATGATACTTTTTCTCTTGTTGCGCATCACTTTATATTGTGGATTCTAATTGATGTTGTTGTGGTACGTGACTGGCCACTTTTCTAATTAGATGTCAAGAATGCATTTTCATATGGAGATCTGCAGGAAGAAGTTTACATGCAGCGGTCACCAGGGTTTACAACTAAGGGGGAGTCCAGGTATGTCGTCTCTACAAGGTCATATATGGTCTTAAGCAGAGTTTGAGGGCCTAGTTTCAGAAGCTCTCAGAGTTGATTGAATAGAACAGGTTCGTTAGATATATTGCAGATCATTCTCTCTTTGCTAAGAGAACTCGGTGAGATACAGTTGTTGTTCTAGTTTATGTTGATGACATCATTGTTACTGACGGTGATGAAGGGCATTCAGGAAGCTAAGGATTTCCTTGGACGACAGTTTGTGACCAAGGACGTGACCTTCTATCTGAGACAGGCATGACAGGGTGTAGACCTGCCACTACACCAATGGATCCCAATGCTAGGCTTTATGATGATGACTCTGAGGAGGTGGATAAGAGACAGTACAAAGAGCTAGTGGGGAAGTTGTTATGTGTTACTATACCATGCCTGATATATCATTTGATGGGAGTAGAGTCAGTCAGTTTATGGAGCAACCTAGACAGCCCACATGGATGTAGTTTGCATGATCTTAAGATATCTGAAGTCTTCTCCAGGTGCAGGCCTTCTTTTCAGAAGAGATACATCTCTTACTGTCACAGGATATGCAGATGCAGATTATGTTGGGTGTCGCAAGGATAGAAAAGCCACTTCAAGCTTTACTATCTTTGTTGGTAGCTCGTTGGTTTCATGGAAGACTAAGAAATAGACAGTTGTTGCCCGATCCAACGATGAATCCAAATATAGGGTCATGGCCCAAGGAAGCACGGAAATGATGTGGGTCAAGTCAGTCTTGACTGACCTAACTATTGAGGTGCCTTTTCCTATGCATCTCAAATGTGATAATCAAGCAGCTATGTTCATTGTTAATAATCTAGCCTTCCATGAGAGAACGAAGCACATTGAAGTAGATTATCATTACACCCGTGATTTGATCCAAAAGGGGCTTATTTCCACTTCTCATGTTGCGTCAAGCGATCAGATTGCAAACATGTTTACCAAAGCTCTTGCGAGGGGTCCTTTTCGATGTTGTTGTTCCAAGTTGAGCATGATAGACATATATGCTCCAGCTTGAGGGGTGGTTGTCGAGATACTCATATCTCTACGTCTTTATTTATGTTTTTCTATTTCTTCAGTCTCTGTTGTATGTAATTTTTCCTCAGAGCTTTTCTTCTATATAAGAGAGCTCTAGGGCTATGAGAAATACAACTTTTCATTTCACATTTCCACACTATAGTCTTTTGTGGAAAAATAGGATATGACGTTGAGGAGATGCCAACCCTTAAGCTTCTATGTATTCACATTAAAAATAGTTACATAGACCAAAATACCTTTAGGGTTTTTGCATGCTCGATTACAATCTCCATATACATATGCTCATCCCTGAATAAATATCCATCCACATAAGCTACAAAGACCATAGAATAGTTTCCACCTCGATCTTGGTGGGACTACTCCCATGGCATAAGGTGTCTAGGGACACCCAAAAATCAGCCCAGTCAGATGTATAGACCCCGTCAACAAGTGTCATTGCCCAAACCTCATTTGCAATAGCACACCCAAAAAAACATGTCCTCAATACTCTCCTCTTCTACCAAACAATGCTAACATGTGCCATCACAATCAAGAAAAAAACATGCCCATCATCATATGGTTCCTTCTAAATAACCAAATAATAATTCAAACCTGCAGTAGAACCTTCCACTTCCAAATGTCAACAAATTGATTGGAACCAACTATCGGATTAAATCCCTCAACAAGTAGAAATCCAAATATGCCTTTCGCATTGTGAAATGCCACTCAGCCCAAGACCAATGATCAGCAAAGTCAGCCAGTCCCCAGCATGTTCCAGAGTCTCCAGAAGCTGTAAAAGATCCAAAATATGTTGATCCAATAAGGAGCGAAAAAGAGGTAGACAGCCAGCAACAAGCGCGTCGATAAAAAACACAAGTACGGTCAAAAGAACCGCCTTCAAAAGCACTTGATCATCTCTCAAGAGACAATTTGCACGCCAACTCACTAGCTTCTTCTCTATCCTCTCAATAACCGGTAGCCAATCAGACTGTCGAAGCTTGCTTCCCTTGAGGGGCAACCCTAGAAAAAGGATAGGTAGGGTAACCCTCTACGTCTGCAAAGCAATCTCACAAAGCATCACATCCTCCTCATCTACTCCCAATGAAAAAAAAGTAGACTCGACACCGTTAATCTTCAAGTCCAAGACAAGCCGAAAAAACTTAACACAATGACCAACCATCTGTAGCCTCACCCCTCCATAAAGAAGATAGTATCATCAACATATTGGAGAACATGGATAGACTCCCCCCTCTAATACTGAATCTAACCAAGAAATCACCCTTGTGTGCCTTCAACACCATTCTGGACACGCCTACCACCACAATAAAAGCAGTAGTGCCAATGGGCATTCATGTCGAACCAATAAAGATTAATCTAATAGAATACAGTCTTATATATTATACATCTTTATTCATTAATTAACCAAATAAAAGTGCTAACTGAATTACAATAAAAGTGTAACTTTTACTTCACAATAAAGAAAGGTATATCACCCCATTAAATATTATGGAGATGAAAGAATGAATTGCATTACTGAGAGGCTCTAGGGTTGTCTTATATAGGAGAAAAATCGGCTAGGCAATTATAAGAAGACAAAAGAAAAGGGAAATACATAAACAATATAAAAGATAAATAATATCTCAACATTCCCCCTCAAGCTGGAGCGCAGATATCGATCAGGCTCAACTTAGAACAGCATCTCCGGTAAGGCCCTCGGGCTAGAGCCTAGTAAGAACATTTGCTCCTGGTCTCCAGAGTTGACGTGAGTACTGCAATAAGACCCTTCTGTATCATGCCATGAGTGTAGTGACAGACCACCTTTATGTGTTTGGCCCTCCCATGTAAGGCAGGATTATTTGTAATGAAAAGAGCAGCATGGTTGTCACATTGGAGGTGCATGGGCAGAGGCACCTCAATAGTCATGTCAGTAAGAACAGATCCGACCCACATCATGTATGTGCTAGCTTGCGCCATGGCCATGTATTCTGACTTAGCACTTGATATGGCAGCCACAGTCTGCTTCTTGCTCTTCCATGAAACCAGAGAACCCTACGAACACCGGAAGGATGAGGTAGACTTCCTATCCTTTGGACACCCAGCATAATTTGCATCGACACATGTTGTAGCTGAAAGAGATGTACCTCTGCTAAAAAGAAGTCTCGTGCCAGGTAATGTCTTCAGATACCTCAGAATTATGTGGATTGCATCCATATGTGCATGTCTGAGTTGTTGCATGAACTGACTCGCTTTGCTCACGGCAAAGGATATGTCAGGACTGGTAACGGTCACATACAGGAGCTTGCCAACAAGCTCCATATACCTCCTCTTGTCGACCTCCTCAGTGTCATCCTCATAGAGCTTCATGCTCGGGTCCATAAGAGTAGTTACAGGTCTGCAATCTGTCAGACATGTCTCTGAAAGAATATACGTAACGTACTTCCTCTGGGTCATCACAAGACCCCGTCGGTTCCTAGTAAACTCCAATCCAAGGAAGTAATGTAAACTACCAAGGTTCTTGGTCACAAACTGTTGAACAAGAAATTCCTTGACAATATGAACGCCCTGAACATCATATCCCGTAACAATAATGTAATCAACATAAACAAGAATGACAACAGTACCTCTCTGGGTTATGTGCACAAACAAAGTGAAGGATATGGGGAAATCCTCAAGCGCATCACGGAAGCGTGATCGTCGTATCGAATACGACGAAGAACGACTAGTCGTACTAGTTGTTCAGAGCAGCGGAATTTTAAAAAATTTTAAACCGATGAAACCACATGATCCGAGAACCATTCTCAAATCGTTTCATCTATAACCACATCAAGTATAATGCAATACCTCTTGAAGCGTGGTTGATCGAGTCTCTACGAAAAGAGACCTCCTGTCTCAAGTCCGATCGTCGGAGTAACGGCTTGCGAGCGCGGAGATGAGTCGCGGTGTCCTCGCAATCCAAGTTGATCCAAGCGCGGTTGCTCCTGATCTCGTCGCACGAGATCAAACGTCTCCTTCGTGAGTGAAGCACTCCAAGAAGACAAAGAACCGCAGAGAGTCGAAGCGGCAGCACGATGGCGCGGGCGTCGACGTTTCTCTCCACCAAGGTGGACGGCCACCAAGAAGAGAGGGAGAGAAGGGTTGTCGTGTATATGAGAGAGAGTTTGTGCTACAAATCATGTGTAAAGAGAGAGCCAAGTATGCCTCTCTATTTATAGGATTTTGGGATCCATGGATCTCAATCCATGGGACACATAGAATCAATGGATGAGATTGATTTATGTTCATCCAATGGCTAAGATTGTTGTTGTCAAAAGCAACAAATTTAGGTCAAAATATATTTGATAAAATCAAATATAATTCATTCCTAAATCAACCCAACAAATAAGGAGAGAAGACACATGGAGATTTCATCTCCATGTGCCTTCCATGTAGGCGCACACCCACTCCAATTAGGAGTGGTGTGCCGTCCATGGATTGCATGGAGATTGTAATCTCCATGAGATTGCAAATCTCCATGTAATCTCTCTTATTTATTTGCAACAAAATTATTTGGGTTTTATTTCTCAAAAAATAATTCACAATTATCTTTGAGAATATTGCAATCTTGCCATGGAAAAATTGTGAATCATATTCACAACCCAAAACAACATGTAATTCATATTGTTAATTAATTGCACAATGTGTATCCAATACACATCATAATTAATCAACACATATAAATTATAATTAACTCTCTCTAATACATTATAAATCACATTTATAATATATCATGAATAATTGGATATCTCTATCCACATTATTCTTATCCAAACTAATTAAATCACATTTAATCATATTGGATAATTTCTCATACATCATGATAATTAAAACACTTTTAATTATCAAATTCTCTTTGCTTAGATCTTATGGAATTGTTCTTAAACCATTTAAGAACAATGCTATTTCTCCTCAGATACTTGGAGATAAGGACAGGGCGATTGTATTGTTCCACGTATAGTGACTTGGATGTTGAGATCATATCTCAAATCCAGATCCTATGGACCTCCCACTGATGCTTGATTAAATCAAGACCGTAGACTTAATCTTCTCATTGCATCTGAATCTCATTCAGATCAATGTCCAATTCATGGACTAAGATTAGGTCACTTCTCTAATGAGAGGAGTCACTAAAATCCAATCCTGTTTCATCACTCCCTCGGAATGGAAGCGTCATGGTTATACAATCGTATATGATCAAATCACCCTTCAGGTATTCCCAATACCTGCACATCCTACATACTGGAAGACTCATGATCATCCTGAAGATAAAGATCACTTTTACACTGTCATCTTCAGGGTTAGATCATTAAGTTTCTCAATCTTGGTCATCGGGATTTGGTATAGATCATATGCTTTCACAAAGCATATATCTTACCTTCAAATTCATGTCATGCTTCCAAAGCACGACGACCATGCATGGAATTTGTTCAGTCCCAATACCTCATGAGTGAGCTCATGTCTCCGGTTCACAAGTGAACCTGTATGATCCCTTTGAGAGATCGCATTACTCATATGTCCTTACATGTACACCAGCTCGCCGGTATATAGACCTTGATTAGGTCATCAACCTATTGGTCTGCCAAATGTACATACTCAGACATATAGCAATACATCTGTCTCTAGTCAGAGGATGCATGCCTAAGTTGTGACAGTATTCATCGTAGGTCTTTGGTTATCTCGATCTCGTCAAGTCAACCCATTGACTTGACTAACCTGACACCTCTGAATCACTATTCCCATGCAGAGGACCTGCATCAAGAGGTCAGTCAGATATCAGTCATATGAGATAGGATTGCCATCTCCTACTCAGACTGGAGATCATCACTTAATGATCATTCGATGATGCTTGATGAGTCCTCTATCTAACTCCTTAGATATTCATTCAAGCATCAGCCTCTATGATTCATCCAATGAATCAACAGCTGTATGATCATCAAGTTGGCCATGGTACATAACCCTTATTGTACAGAGGGACCCTATAGTGCATTCATTCATTAATCTCAGAAAGGGGAGTGAAAAATAATCAATAATTTTCATTGATAATTTATTCATTACAATAACATTTATTGTAGAAATGGTTCGCCCGGGGCTCACATTGCTAACAATCTCCCACTAGCCCTCAGAACCATTCATGTACAATCTTTAAACCCATACTCATTACATGCTGGTCAAAAACCTTCTGTGTCAGAGGTTTGGTAAGAGGATCAGCAACGTTGTCGGCAGAGGCCACCTTGGTGATGATGATGTCACCACACTTTTGTATCTCCCGAATGATGTGGTATTTCCTTTCCACGTGCTTGCTCTTTTGATGCCATCTGGGTTCCTTTGCCTGGGCAATGGCTCCCGTGTTATCACAGAGTAACGGGATGGGAGTATCAAAGGAAACTACGCCAAGCTTCAGCACGAACTTGCGCAACCACACCGCCTCCTTTGCAGCATCTGATGCGGCAATGTATTCGGCTTCCGTTGTTGAATCTGCAGTAGTGTCCTGCTTCTTGCTTCTCCAGCTCACAGCACCACCATTCAACAAGAACACGAACCCCGATGTCGACTTTCGATCATCTACATCCGATTGGAAGTCAGAATCTGTATATCCCAAGACTTGGAGATCACCATCTCCATAGACCAAGATGTAATCTTGCGTCCGTCTTAGATATTTGAATATGTTCTTTACTGCATTCCAGTGTTGTTCTCCATAGCAGGATTGGTAACGACTTACCACTCCCACTGCATGGCAGATATCTGGCCTAGTGCACATCATGGAATACATTAAGATTCCTACGGCTGATGCATAAGGACATCCAGCCAGGGTCTTCTTTTCCTCAACAGTTTGAGGAGCCATTCCTTTAGACAGGTGGATACCATGTCTTAAGGGTAGGAATCCTTTCTTAGAACTATCCATACGGAATCGTTCAAGAATCTTCTTAATGTATCCATGTTGTGACAATCCCAAAATCCTCTTTTCTCGGTTTTTGAACAGCTTCAGGCCTAAGATGTAAGAGGCTTCTCCAAGATCTTTCATCTCAAAGGTATGGGACAGCCAAATCTTTACACTGGTCATCATCCCTGTATCATTCCCAATGATAAGGATGTCATCTACATAAAGCACAATGAACACAACGGCGCTCCCACTAAGCTTCTTGTATACACAAGGTTCATCAGGATTTTGCACAAAATCATAACTCTTTATGGTTTCGTCAAATCTGATGTTCCAACTACGAGAAGCTTGCTTGAGCCCATAGATGGATTTCTTCAGCTTGCATACTTTACCATCCTCAGTCATGAAGCCTTGGGGCTGCTCCATGTAGATATCCTCCTCGAGGTATCCATTGAGGAAAGCCGTCTTGACGTCCATCTGCCAGATGTCGTAGTCAAGATATGCAGCTATAGCTAGCAATGTCCGGATGGAATTAAGCATAGCCATAGGAGAGAATGTCTCATCGTAGTCGATGCCTTCTCTCTGTGTGTAGCCCTTGGCTACGAGCCGTGCCTTGAAAGTCTCTACTTTCCCATCAGGTCCCCTTTTTCTCTTGAAGATCCATTTACACCCAATGGGTTTTACCCCTTTAGGTGGATCCTCTAGGGTCCATACACCATTCTTATGCATGGAGTCAATTTCTGACTTCATTGCTAGCATCCATCTATCCATGTCTTGATCCGCGAGTGCTTCATCAAATGAAGTAGGATCAATGTCAGTTTCACCTGACACATGGAATCCATACCTTTCAGGTGGTGCAACCACCCTTGAACTCCTTCGAAGAGGTATGGGTGTTTCATCTTTATTTACTTCTTCAGTTTCTGGTCTGGGGAGCTCAGAATCCTCTTGGGATTCAATGAGCTCCTCTACTTCACTTTTATCTTGACCTTTAAGGAAATCATCCTCCAGAAACTTTACATCTCTAGAGACAAAAACCTTTTGGGTCTCAGGGTCATAAAGCTGGTATCCAATACCATCTTTAACATACCCAATGAAGTAACACTCACGAGTGCGAGATTCCAGCTTACTTGCGTCCACGTTCTTCGCATGGACCAAGCAACCCCAAACCCTTAAGTGATTGACACTAGGTTTGGTTCCATACCATAGCTCATGAGGAGTCTTAGGTACAGATTTGCTAGGAATCTTATTCAGGATATATATTGCAGTCTCTATTGCATATCCCCAGAAACTAAGAGGTAAATGTGCTTTGCTCATCATTGAACGGACCATGTCCATGATGGTCCTGTTGCGTCTTTCAGCAACACCATTAAGTTGGGGAGTTTCAGGAGGAGTGAGATTTGAAACAATTCCATTCTCCTTAAGGTATTCCTTGAATTCATCTGATAGGTACTCGCCACCTCGATCAGATCGAATTCGTTTAATCTTCCTATCGGTTTGGTTCTCAACCAAAGCCTTGAATTCTTTGAACTTTTCAAAGGTTTCAGACTTGTGACGTAATAGGAAGATAAACCCGTATCGCGAATGGTCATCGATAAACGTCAAATAATATCGGTATCCATTTCGAGTCGCGGTACTGAAGGGACCACATACATCGGTATGTATTAGGTCAATAATACCTTCGCATCTTGTAACCTTGTTACGGAAAGGCATCCTAGTCATTTTACCTCGAATGCAATGTTCGCAGGTAGGCAAAGGTTGGACCTGTAGGAAATCTAAAGGTCCATCCTTTATCAATCTGTTGATCCTATCAACAGACAAATGACCAAGCCTTTGATGCCAAATCATATTTGAATGATTTTTATTCTCCCTGGATCTCTTAGGGTTTTTATTAGTGGTTGTAACATTCATGACATTCTCATTAATGCACAATTCATAGAGTCCTCCAGAAGTTAAAACACCTTCTGCAATATATTTATCATAATGATTTATGACTAATTTATTACAGAACAGGAACGAATATCCACTTCTAACTAGCTTAGATACAGATATCAGATTCCTTCTAACTTCAGGTACATAAAGACACTCTTTAAGTACTAGGACTCTTCCACTAGATAATGATAGTCTGCATGTCCCGACGGCGACTGCTGCAACACTTGCATCAGATCCCATCTGGATGACTATCTCCCCTTCCTCAAGACTTCTAGTTTCCTGAAACAAATGCAACAAATTGCATACATGAACAGAAGCACCAGAATCTACAACCCAACTTCCTTCTCGTCCGACGAGAAAGCTAGTTTCAATGATGAAAGTAGATTTTATACCTGCTGGAGCTTTACCTTTGTCTGAGGACTTCAGGTAATCTGGGCAGTTACGCTTTCAGTGCCCCGGCTTCTTGCAGTGGTGACAGACGTCGGTTTTCTTCGACGCCATGAGAGTGGATGCATTGGAAGAAGAGGCAACACTTTGTCCCTTCTTCTTTCTCTTCTGGGACGGGCCCTTCCGAGACCCATGCTTCCGACCGCGCTTCCCTTTGACCTGTGCAACCATTGCACTGCCACTGGGACCATCCTTTTTCATTACGTCCTCTGCGGACTTCAATGCAGCAAGGAGAGCAGCACTTGTCAATTCCAACTTGTTCATGTGGAATGACACTACAAAGTTATTAAAAGACTTGGGCAATGACAGCAGAATGAAATCAGCTTGCATGTCTGCATCCATCGATGCCCCAAGAGTCTCCAGCTCCGACAGGTACCCAAACATTTTGAGTACATGTTCACGGACCGAAGTCCCTTCCTGCATTCTACAACGAATGAGGTCTTTCATAACATTGTACCGCTGAGTGCGGTTAATGTCACCAAACATATCCTTAAGATTCTGCATTATTTCCTGACAGGTATTCATCTCCACATGTTGCTTCTGCAGCACATTGGAGAGAGAACCTAGGATATAGCACCTAGCCAAGACATGATCTTCATCATACTTGTCATTAAATGCTTTTTCTTCCTTGGACTTAGGGTTCTCATGCTTGTCCTCGGATAGCACATAACTTATGCGCTCAGCAGAGAGAACAAGCTCCAAATTTCGGATCCAATCCGAATAATTTGGGCCGGTCAATTGGTTGACCTCAAGAAGCCTACTAAGTGGGTTCAAAGACTTCATTTTCTGAAATTAAGAATGCACTATATTAGAATATAAAAAATTATATATTCAAATTTATAATATTTGATTAAGGCATTTTAAATCAAATTGTTCTTGCTATGTCAACCTTGAAAGTTTATTCCCTCATTCACTTTCAAAGTAAGAGATATACTTACCAATATATCTCAAGCAAGAACTGGGATCTCCTCCTTATCTTTGTCATATCCCAATAATATGAGAACCTATGACTCTAATAAAGAGAAGCGGGAACACATTCCGCATTGCAAGTCCAACTTGCATTTCCCAATTCGGTCTTTAATACCCGGGCCCACCACCCCTAAGGCGATGTTGACCCGTTATTAATTGAACCAACCGTCAACAGGAATACAACTCGCTATGCGTAATCCAATATCACCCCAATAATATGAGGACCCGATATTGGGGTCACTACGCATACGTCCTTACTCTTTCGAGAAGCGACGAGCCCGATCCAAACGGATCGTATGCAGGAGCTGTCACTTCGTACAGGCGTCTCCTTCATACGATGTCTGGCGACGGAACTCTTCGCCTTGACGGGAGACCATGGATGTCACTTATGTGATCCTCCATATCATATTCAAATTTTAATTAATTATTATGAATCACATTCACATAATTAATTCTTCCAAGGGAATTAATAACTCTAATCATATTAGAGTATTTCAATTGGACATAATCAATTTAATCATATTAAATTAATTATCAATCCAATTCAATCAATCAAACTTGAATATTTTACTTGAATACATATATGGTAATATCTCAAAATACGTATTAATTCGAATTTTAATAATTAGAAAAATACATCTTAATCCTTCGGACATTATCCCGGCGCTACCCGCTGTCATGGCCAGTACCGACGAGAGTGGGACGGACCACATACGTTGCAACCCGCAACCCCAATGCTCTCCGACTAGGCACCATATCCGCCTCGGGAAAGGATAATGCCAAATTGATTAATTTGTACTTGAGATGATCATCGGTTTTTCAACCGAAATTGTACCATATAGTAATAATCAAAACATTTTTGATTATAAGGAAATTTGCTAGACAAATTCCCAAATCCTATTCAAGCATCAAGTTTGAAGATTGTTGTTTCCAATTTATGATTTAGATCACATCTTAATCAATTAATTGGTTGGGGCCATGTCAATTAGGCAAATAATCATGTCTCAATATTTCACAAATATTATTCAAGATTATTTCACGAAATTAACAATCAATTTCACTAATTGACAATCACTTGGTTCTAGATTAGGAATGCAATTTCAGTAATGACCCCTATTCACTAAAATTGGCATATCTCAATCAATTTAAATCCAAATTAAGCAAACTCAATTTTCATAGATTGCTAACTTGATTTACAACAGAACCTAAGTGGATTTGCACGCATTTCGAGGCAGATGATAACAGTAATTAACTCTTTAATCATGTTAAAATCTATTGTTCCCGCAACAGTGCATACATGTCCATTAAAACAACCATAATTAGAGCATACGAAATCCGATTTACGCAAACTCAGTTCCTATGGTTTCCTTATTTAATGGGGAACAAAATCCAAGTATTAAATTCGTGTTTAAACAATTTAAACAGTACCGAATTTATTTACTAAACAGATCTGCGAGATCAAATGCGATGAAAACTTTCGCGGCCTAAACGAACCCAAGTCGTCCTCGGTTTTTCGAATCATATTCGAAACCGTCGACCTAAGGCTCTGATACCACTTGAAGGATATGGGGAAATCCTCAAGCGCATCACGGAAGCGTGATCGTCGTATCGAATACGACGAAGAACGACTAGTCGTACTAGTTGTTCGGAGCAGCGGAATTTTAAAAAATTTTAAACCGATGAAACCACATGATCCGAGAACCATTCTCAAATCGTTTCATCTATAACCACATCAAGTATAATGCAATACCTCTTGAAGCGTGGTTGATCGAGTCTCTACGAAAAGAGACCTCCTGTCTCAAGTTCGATCGTCGGAGTAACGGCTTGCGAGCGCGGAGATGAGTCGCGGTGTCCTCGCAATCCAAGTTGATCCAAGCGCGGTTGCTCCTGATCTCGTCGCACGAGATCAAACGTCTCCTTCGTGAGTGAAGCACTCCAAGAAGACAAAGAACCGCAGAGAGTCGAAGCGGCAGCACGATGGCGCGGGCGTCGACGTTTCTCTCCACCAAGGTGGACGGCCACCAAGAAGAGAGGGAGAGAAGGGCTGTCGTGTATATGAGAAAGAGAGAGAGAGTTTGTGCTACAAATCATGTGTAAAGAGAGAGCCAAGTATGCCTCTCTATTTATAGGGTTTTGGGATCCATGGATCTCAATCCATGGGACACATAGAATCAATGGATGAGATTGATTTATGTCCATTCAATGGCTAAGATTGTTGTTGTCAAAAGCAACAAATTTAGGTCAAAATATATTTGATAAAATCAAATATAATTCATTCCTAAATCAACCCAACAAATAAGGAGAGAAGACACATGGAGATTTCATCTCCATGTGCCTTCCATGTAGGCGCACACCCACTCCAATTAGGAGTGGTGTGCCGTCCATGGATTGCATGGAGATTGTAATCTCCATGAGATTGCAAATCTCCATGTAATCTCTCTTATTTATTTGCAACAAAATTATTTGGGTTTTATTTCTCAAAAAATAATTCACAATTATCTTTGAGAATATTGCAATCTTGCCATGGAAAAATTGTGAATCATATTCACAACCCAAAACAACATGTAATTCATATTGTTAATTAATTGCACAATGTGTATCCAATACACATCATAATTAATCAACACATATAAATTATAATTAACTCTCTCTAATACATTATAAATCACATTTATAATATATCATGAATAATTGGATATCTCTATCCACATTATTCTTATCCAAACTAATTAAATCACATTTAATCATATTGGATAATTTCTCATACATCATGATAATTAAAACACTTTTAATTATCAAATTCTCTTTGCTTAGATCTTATGGAATTGTTCTTAAACCATTTAAGAACAATGCTATTTCTCCTCAGATACTTGGAGATAAGGACAGGGCGATTGTATTGTTCCACGTATAGTGACTTGGATGTTGAGATCATATCTCAAATCCAGATCCTATGGACCTCCCACTGATGCTTGATTAAATCAAGACCGTAGACTTAATCTTCTCATTGCATCTGAATCTCATTCAGATCAATGTCCAATTCATGGACTAAGATTAGGTCACTTCTCTAATGAGAGGAGTCACTAAAATCCAATCCTGTTTCATCACTCCCTCGGAATGGAAGCGTCATGGTTATACAATCGTATATGATCAAATCACCCTTCAGGTATTCCCAATACCTGCACATCCTACATACTGGAAGACTCATGATCATCCTGAAGATAAAGATCACTTTTACACTGTCATCTTCAGGGTTAGATCATTAAGTTTCTCAATCTTGGTCATCGGGATTTGGTATAGATCATATGCTTTCACAAAGCATATATCTTACCTTCAAATTCATGTCATGCTTCCAAAGCACGACGACCATGCATGGAATTTGTTCAGTCCCAATACCTCATGAGTGAGCTCATGTCTCCCGGTTCACAAGTGAACCTGTATGATCCCTTTGAGAGATCGCATTACTCATATGTCCTTACATGTACACCAGCTCGCCGGTATATAGACCTTGATTAGGTCATCAACCTATTGGTCTGCCAAATGTACATACTCAGACATATAGCAATACATCTGTCTCTAGTCAGAGGATGCATGCCTAAGTTGTGACAGTATTCATCGTAGGTCTTTGGTTATCTCGATCTCGTCAAGTCAACCCATTGACTTGACTAACCTGACACCTCTGAATCACTATTCCCATGCAGAGGACCTGCATCAAGAGGTCAGTCAGATATCAGTCATATGAGATAGGATTGCCATCTCCTACTCAGACTGGAGATCATCACTTAATGATCATTCGATGATGCTTGATGAGTCCTCTATCTAACTCCTTAGATATTCATTCAAGCATCAACCTCTATGATTCATCCAATGAATCAACAGCTGTATGATCATCAAGTTGGCCATGGTACATAACCCTTATTGTACAGAGGGACCCTATAGTGCATTCATTCATTAATCTCAGAAAGGGGAGTGAAAAATAATCAATAATTTTCATTGATAATTTATTCATTACAATAACATTTATTGTAGAAATGGTTCGCCCGGGGCTCACATTGCTAACAATCTCCCACTAGCCCTCAGAACCATTCATGTACAATCTTTAAACCCATACTCATTACATGCTGGTCAAAAACCTTCTGTGTCAGAGGTTTGGTAAGAGGATCAGCAACGTTGTCGGCAGAGGCCACCTTGGTGATGATGATGTCACCACACTTTTGTATCTCCCGAATGATGTGGTATTTCCTTTCCACGTGCTTGCTCTTTTGATGCCATCTGGGTTCCTTTGCCTGGGCAATGGCTCCCGTGTTATCACAGAGTAACGGGATGGGAGTATCAAAGGAAACTACGCCAAGCTCCAGCACGAACTTGCGCAACCACACCGCCTCCTTTGCAGCATCTGATGCGGCAATGTATTCGGCTTCCGTTGTTGAATCTGCAGTAGTGTCCTGCTTCTTGCTTCTCCAGCTCACAGCACCACCATTCAACAAGAACACGAACCCCGATGTCGACTTTCGATCATCTACATCCGATTGGAAGTCAGAATCTGTATATCCCAAGACTTGGAGATCACCATCTCCATAGACCAAGATGTAATCTTGCGTCCGTCTTAGATATTTGAATATGTTCTTTACTGCATTCCAGTGTTGTTCTCCATAGCAGGATTGGTAACGACTTACCACTCCCACTGCATGGCAGATATCTGGCCTAGTGCACATCATGGCATACATTAAGATTCCTACGGCTGATGCATAAGGACATCCAGCCATGGCCTTCTTTTCCTCAACAGTTTGAGGAGCCATTCCTTTAGACAGGTGGATACCATGTCTTAAGGGTAGGAATCCTTTCTTAGAACTATCCATACGGAATCGTTCAAGAATCTTCTTAATGTATCCATGTTGTGACAATCCCAAAATCATCTTTTCTCGGTTTTTGAACAGCTTCAGGCCTAAGATGTAAGAGGCTTCTCCAAGATCTTTCATCTCAAAGGTATGGGACAGCCAAATCTTTACACTGGTCATCATCCCTGTATCATTCCCAATGATAAGGATGTCATCTACATAAAGCACAATGAACACAACGGCGCTCCCACTAAGCTTCTTGTATACACAAGGTTCATCAGGATTTTGCACAAAATCATAACTCTTTATGGTTTCGTCAAATCTGATGTTCCAACTACGAGAAGCTTGCTTGAGCCCATAGATGGATTTCTTCAGCTTGCATACTTTACCATCCTCAGTCATGAAGCCTTGGGGCTGCTCCATGTAGATATCCTCCTCGAGGTATCCATTGAGGAAAGCCGTCTTGACGTCCATCTGCCAGATGTCGTAGTCAAGATATGCAGCTATAGCTAGCAATGTCCGGATGGAATTAAGCATAGCCATAGGAGAGAATGTCTCATCGTAGTCGATGCCTTCTCTCTGTGTGTAGCCCTTGGCTACGAGCCGTGCCTTGAAAGTCTCTACTTTCCCATCAGGTCCCCTTTTTCTCTTGAAGATCCATTTACACCCAATGGGTTTTACCCCTTTAGGTGGATCCTCTAGGGTCCATACACCATTCTTATGCATGGAGTCAATTTCTGACTTCATTGCTAGCATCCATCTATCCATGTCTTGATCCGCGAGTGCTTCATCAAATGAAGTAGGATCAATGTCAGTTTCACCTGACACATGGAATCCATACCTTTCAGGTGGTGCAACCACCCTTGAACTCCTTCGAAGAGGTATGGGTGTTTCATCTTTATTTACTTCTTCAGTTTCTGGTCTGGGGAGCTCAGAATCCTCTTGGGATTCAATGAGCTCCTCTACTTCACTTTTATCTTGACCTTTAAGGAAATCATCCTCCAGAAACTTTACATCTCTAGAGACAAAAACCTTTTGGGTCTCAGGGTCATAAAGCTGGTATCCAATACCATCTTTAACATACCCAATGAAGTAACACTCACGAGTGCGAGATTCCAGCTTACTTGCGTCCACGTTCTTCGCATGGACCAAGCAACCCCAAACCCTTAAGTGATTGACACTAGGTTTGGTTCCATACCATAGCTCATGAGGAGTCTTAGGTACAGATTTGCTAGGAATCTTATTCAGGATATATATTGCAGTCTCTATTGCATATCCCCAGAAACTAAGAGGTAAATGTGCTTTGCTCATCATTGAACGGACCATGTCCATGATGGTCCTGTTGCGTCTTTCAGCAACACCATTAAGTTGGGGAGTTTCAGGAGGAGTGAGATTTGAAACAATTCCATTCTCCTTAAGGTATTCCTTGAATTCATCTGATAGGTACTCGCCACCTCGATCAGATCGAATTCGTTTAATCTTCCTATCGGTTTGGTTCTCAACCAAAGCCTTGAATTCTTTGAACTTTTCAAAGGTTTCAGACTTGTGACGTAATAGGAAGATAAACCCGTATCGCGAATGGTCATCGATAAACGTCAAATAATATCGGTATCCATTTCGAGTCGCGGTACTGAAGGGACCACATACATCGGTATGTATTAGGTCAATAATACCTTCGCATCTTGTAACCTTGTTACGGAAAGGCATCCTAGTCATTTTACCTCGAATGCAATGTTCGCAGGTAGGCAAAGGTTGGACCTGTAGGAAATCTAAAGGTCCATCCTTTATCAATCTGTTGATCCTATCAACAGACAAATGACCAAGCCTTTGATGCCAAATCATATTTGAATGATTTTTATTCTCCCTGGATCTCTTAGGGTTTTTATTAGTGGTTGTAACATTCATGACATTCTCATTAATGCACAATTCATAGAGTCCTCCAGAAGTTAAAACACCTTCTGCAATATATTTATCATAATGATTTATGACTAATTTATTACAGAACAGGAACGAATATCCACTTCTAACTAGCTTAGATACAGATATCAGATTCCTTCTAACTTCAGGTACATAAAGACACTCTTTAAGTACTAGGACTCTTCCACTAGATAATGATAGTCTGCATGTCCCGACGGCGACTGCTGCAACACTTGCATCAGATCCCATCTGGATGACTATCTCCCCTTCCTCAAGACTTCTAGTTTCCTGAAACAAATGCAACAAATTGCATACATGAACAGAAGCACCAGAATCTACAACCCAACTTCCTTCTCGTCCGACGAGAAAGCTAGTTTCAATGATGAAAGTAGATTTTATACCTGCTGGAGCTTTACCTTTGTCTGAGGACTTCAGGTAATCTGGGCAGTTACGCTTTCAGTGCCCCGGCTTCTTGCAGTGGTGACAGACGTCGGTTTTCTTCGACGCCATGAGAGTGGATGCATTGGAAGAAGAGGCAACACTTTGTCCCTTCTTCTTTCTCTTCTGGGACGGGCCCTTCCGAGACCCATGCTTCCGACCGCGCTTCCCTTTGACCTGTGCAACCATTGCACTGCCACTGGGACCATCCTTCTTCATTACGTCCTCTGCGGACTTCAATGCAGCAAGGAGAGCAGCACTTGTCAATTCCAACTTGTTCGTGTGGAATGACACTACAAAGTTATTAAAAGACTTGGGCAATGACAGCAGAATGAAATCAGCTTGCATGTCTGCATCCATCGATGCCCCAAGAGTCTCCAGCTCCGACAGGTACCCAAACATTTTGAGTACATGTTCACGGACCGAAGTCCCTTCCTGCATTCTACAACGAATGAGGTCTTTCATAACATTGTACCGCTGAGTGCGGTTAATGTCACCAAACATATCCTTAAGATTCTGCATTATTTCCTGACAGGTATTCATCTCCACATGTTGCTTCTGCAGCACATTGGAGAGAGAACCTAGGATATAGCACCTAGCCAAGACATGATCTTCATCATACTTGTCATTAAATGCTTTTTCTTCCTTGGACTTAGGGTTCTCATGCTTGTCCTCGGATAGCACATAACTTATGCGCTCAGCAGAGAGAACAAGCTCCAAATTTCGGATCCAATCCGAATAATTTGGGCCGGTCAATTGGTTGACCTCAAGAAGCCTACTAAGTGGGTTCAAAGACTTCATTTTCTGAAATTAAGAATGCACTATATTAGAATATAAAAAATTATATATTCAAATTTATAATATTTGATTAAGGCATTTTAAATCAAATTGTTCTTGCTATGTCAACCTTGAAAGTTTATTCCCTCATTCACTTTCAAAGTAAGAGATATACTTACCAATATATCTCAAGCAAGAACTGGGATCTCCTCCTTATCTTTGTCATATCCCAATAATATGAGAACCTATGACTCTAATAAAGAGAAGCGGGAACACATTCCGCATTGCAAGTCCAACTTGCATTTCCCAATTCGGTCTTTAATACCCGGGCCCACCACCCCTAAGGCGATGTTGACCCGTTATTAATTGAACCAACCGTCAACAGGAATACAACTCGCTATGCGTAATCCAATATCACCCCAATAATATGAGGACCCGATATTGGGGTCACTACGCATACGTCCTTACTCTTTCGAGAAGCGACGAGCCCGATCCAAACGGATCGTATGCAGGAGCTGTCACTTCGTACAGGCGTCTCCTTCATACGATGTCTGGCGACGGAACTCTTCGCCTTGACGGGAGACCATGGATGTCACTTATGTGATCCTCCATATCATATTCAAATTTTAATTAATTATTATGAATCACATTCACATAATTAATTCTTCCAAGGGAATTAATAACTCTAATCATATTAGAGTATTTCAATTGGACATAATCAATTTAATCATATTAAATTAATTATCAATCCAATTCAATCAATCAAACTTGAATATTTTACTTGAATACATATATGGTAATATCTCAAAATACGTATTAATTCGAATTTTAATAATTAGAAAAATACATCTTAATCCTTCGGACATTATCCCGGCGCTACCCGCTGTCATGGCCAGTACCGACGAGAGTGGGACGGACCACATACGTTGCAACCCGCAACCCCAATGCTCTCCGACTAGGCACCATATCCGCCTCGGGAAAGGATAATGCCAAATTGATTAATTTGTACTTGAGATGATCATCGGTTTTTCAACCGAAATTGTACCATATAGTAATAATCAAAACATTTTTGATTATAAGGAAATTTGCTAGACAAATTCCCAAATCCTATTCAAGCATCAAGTTTGAAGATTGTTGTTTCCAATTTATGATTTAGATCACATCTTAATCAATTAATTGGTTGGGGCCATGTCAATTAGGCAAATAATCATGTCTCAATATTTCACAAATATTATTCAAGATTATTTCACGAAATTAACAATCAATTTCACTAATTGACAATCACTTGGTTCTAGATTAGGAATGCAATTTCAGTAATGACCCCTATTCACTAAAATTGGCATATCTCAATCAATTTAAATCCAAATTAAGCAAACTCAATTTTCATAGATTGCTAACTTGATTTACAACAGAACCTAAGTGGATTTGCACGCATTTCGAGGCAGATGATAACAGTAATTAACTCTTTAATCATGTTAAAATCTATTGTTCCCGCAACAGTGCATACATGTCCATTAAAACAACCATAATTAGAGCATACGAAATCCGATTTACGCAAACTCAGTTCCTATGGTTTCCTTATTTAATGGGGAACAAAATCCAAGTATTAAATTCGTGTTTAAACAATTTAAACAGTACCGAATTTATTTACTAAACAGATCTGCGAGATCAAATGCGATGAAAACTTTCGCGGCCTAAACGAACCCAAGTCGTCCTCGGTTTTTCGAATCATATTCGAAACCGTCGACCTAAGGCTCTGATACCACTTGAAGGATATGGGGAAATCCTCAAGCGCATCACGGAAGCGTGATCGTCGTATCGAATACGACGAAGAACGACTAGTCGTACTAGTTGTTCGGAGCAGCGGAATTTTAAAAAAGTTTAAACCGATGAAACCACATGATCCGAGAACCATTCTCAAATCGTTTCATCTATAACCACATCAAGTATAATGCAATACCTCTTGAAGCGTGGTTGATCGAGTCTCTACGAAAAGAGACCTCCTGTCTCAAGTTCGATCGTCGGAGTAACGGCTTGCGAGCGCGGAGATGAGTCGCGGTGTCCTCGCAATCCAAGTTGATCCAAGCGCGGTTGCTCCTGATCTCGTCGCACGAGATCAAACGTCTCCTTCGTGAGTGAAGCACTCCAAGAAGACAAAGAACCGCAGAGAGTCGAAGCGGCAGCACGATGGCGCGGGCGTCGACGTTTCTCTCCACCAAGGTGGACGGCCACCAAGAAGAGAGGGAGAGAAGGGCTGTCGTGTATATGAGAAAGAGAGAGAGAGTTTGTGCTACAAATCATGTGTAAAGAGAGAGCCAAGTATGCCTCTCTATTTATAGGGTTTTGGGATCCATGGATCTCAATCCATGGGACACATAGAATCAATGGATGAGATTGATTTATGTCCATTCAATGGCTAAGATTGTTGTTGTCAAAAGCAACAAATTTAGGTCAAAATATATTTGATAAAATCAAATATAATTCATTCCTAAATCAACCCAACAAATAAGGAGAGAAGACACATGGAGATTTCATCTCCATGTGCCTTCCATGTAGGCGCACACCCACTCCAATTAGGAGTGGTGTGCCGTCCATGGATTGCATGGAGATTGTAATCTCCATGAGATTGCAAATCTCCATGTAATCTCTCTTATTTATTTGCAACAAAATTATTTGGGTTTTATTTCTCAAAAAATAATTCACAATTATCTTTGAGAATATTGCAATCTTGCCATGGAAAAATTGTGAATCATATTCACAACCCAAAACAACATGTAATTCATATTGTTAATTAATTGCACAATGTGTATCCAATACACATCATAATTAATCAACACATATAAATTATAATTAACTCTCTCTAATACATTATAAATCACATTTATAATATATCATGAATAATTGGATATCTCTATCCACATTATTCTTATCCAAACTAATTAAATCACATTTAATCATATTGGATAATTTCTCATACATCATGATAATTAAAACACTTTTAATTATCAAATTCTCTTTGCTTAGATCTTATGGAATTGTTCTTAAACCATTTAAGAACAATGCTATTTCTCCTCAGATACTTGGAGATAAGGACAGGGCGATTGTATTGTTCCACGTATAGTGACTTGGATGTTGAGATCATATCTCAAATCCAGATCCTATGGACCTCCCACTGATGCTTGATTAAATCAAGACCGTAGACTTAATCTTCTCATTGCATCTGAATCTCATTCAGATCAATGTCCAATTCATGGACTAAGATTAGGTCACTTCTCTAATGAGAGGAGTCACTAAAATCCAATCCTGTTTCATCACTCCCTCGGAATGGAAGCGTCATGGTTATACAATCGTATATGATCAAATCACCCTTCAGGTATTCCCAATACCTGCACATCCTACATACTGGAAGACTCATGATCATCCTGAAGATAAAGATCACTTTTACACTGTCATCTTCAGGGTTAGATCATTAAGTTTCTCAATCTTGGTCATCGGGATTTGGTATAGATCATATGCTTTCACAAAGCATATATCTTACCTTCAAATTCATGTCATGCTTCCAAAGCACGACGACCATGCATGGAATTTGTTCAGTCCCAATACCTCATGAGTGAGCTCATGTCTCCCGGTTCACAAGTGAACCTGTATGATCCCTTTGAGAGATCGCATTACTCATATGTCCTTACATGTACACCAGCTCGCCGGTATATAGACCTTGATTAGGTCATCAACCTATTGGTCTGCCAAATGTACATACTCAGACATATAGCAATACATCTGTCTCTAGTCAGAGGATGCATGCCTAAGTTGTGACAGTATTCATCGTAGGTCTTTGGTTATCTCGATCTCGTCAAGTCAACCCATTGACTTGACTAACCTGACACCTCTGAATCACTATTCCCATGCAGAGGACCTGCATCAAGAGGTCAGTCAGATATCAGTCATATGAGATAGGATTGCCATCTCCTACTCAGACTGGAGATCATCACTTAATGATCATTCGATGATGCTTGATGAGTCCTCTATCTAACTCCTTAGATATTCATTCAAGCATCAACCTCTATGATTCATCCAATGAATCAACAGCTGTATGATCATCAAGTTGGCCATGGTACATAACCCTTATTGTACAGAGGGACCCTATAGTGCATTCATTCATTAATCTCAGAAAGGGGAGTGAAAAATAATCAATAATTTTCATTGATAATTTATTCATTACAATAACATTTATTGTAGAAATGGTTCGCCCGGGGCTCACATTGCTAACAATCTCCCACTAGCCCTCAGAACCATTCATGTACAATCTTTAAACCCATACTCATTACATGCTGGTCAAAAACCTTCTGTGTCAGAGGTTTGGTAAGAGGATCAGCAACGTTGTCGGCAGAGGCCACCTTGGTGATGATGATGTCACCACACTTTTGTATCTCCCGAATGATGTGGTATTTCCTTTCCACGTGCTTGCTCTTTTGATGCCATCTGGGTTCCTTTGCCTGGGCAATGGCTCCCGTGTTATCACAGAGTAACGGGATGGGAGTATCAAAGGAAACTACGCCAAGCTCCAGCACGAACTTGCGCAACCACACCGCCTCCTTTGCAGCATCTGATGCGGCAATGTATTCGGCTTCCGTTGTTGAATCTGCAGTAGTGTCCTGCTTCTTGCTTCTCCAGCTCACAGCACCACCATTCAACAAGAACACGAACCCCGATGTCGACTTTCGATCATCTACATCCGATTGGAAGTCAGAATCTGTATATCCCAAGACTTGGAGATCACCATCTCCATAGACCAAGATGTAATCTTGCGTCCGTCTTAGATATTTGAATATGTTCTTTACTGCATTCCAGTGTTGTTCTCCATAGCAGGATTGGTAACGACTTACCACTCCCACTGCATGGCAGATATCTGGCCTAGTGCACATCATGGCATACATTAAGATTCCTACGGCTGATGCATAAGGACATCCAGCCATGGCCTTCTTTTCCTCAACAGTTTGAGGAGCCATTCCTTTAGACAGGTGGATACCATGTCTTAAGGGTAGGAATCCTTTCTTAGAACTATCCATACGGAATCGTTCAAGAATCTTCTTAATGTATCCATGTTGTGACAATCCCAAAATCATCTTTTCTCGGTTTTTGAACAGCTTCAGGCCTAAGATGTAAGAGGCTTCTCCAAGATCTTTCATCTCAAAGGTATGGGACAGCCAAATCTTTACACTGGTCATCATCCCTGTATCATTCCCAATGATAAGGATGTCATCTACATAAAGCACAATGAACACAACGGCGCTCCCACTAAGCTTCTTGTATACACAAGGTTCATCAGGATTTTGCACAAAATCATAACTCTTTATGGTTTCGTCAAATCTGATGTTCCAACTACGAGAAGCTTGCTTGAGCCCATAGATGGATTTCTTCAGCTTGCATACTTTACCATCCTCAGTCATGAAGCCTTGGGGCTGCTCCATGTAGATATCCTCCTCGAGGTATCCATTGAGGAAAGCCGTCTTGACGTCCATCTGCCAGATGTCGTAGTCAAGATATGCAGCTATAGCTAGCAATGTCCGGATGGAATTAAGCATAGCCATAGGAGAGAATGTCTCATCGTAGTCGATGCCTTCTCTCTGTGTGTAGCCCTTGGCTACGAGCCGTGCCTTGAAAGTCTCTACTTTCCCATCAGGTCCCCTTTTTCTCTTGAAGATCCATTTACACCCAATGGGTTTTACCCCTTTAGGTGGATCCTCTAGGGTCCATACACCATTCTTATGCATGGAGTCAATTTCTGACTTCATTGCTAGCATCCATCTATCCATGTCTTGATCCGCGAGTGCTTCATCAAATGAAGTAGGATCAATGTCAGTTTCACCTGACACATGGAATCCATACCTTTCAGGTGGTGCAACCACCCTTGAACTCCTTCGAAGAGGTATGGGTGTTTCATCTTTATTTACTTCTTCAGTTTCTGGTCTGGGGAGCTCAGAATCCTCTTGGGATTCAATGAGCTCCTCTACTTCACTTTTATCTTGACCTTTAAGGAAATCATCCTCCAGAAACTTTACATCTCTAGAGACAAAAACCTTTTGGGTCTCAGGGTCATAAAGCTGGTATCCAATACCATCTTTAACATACCCAATGAAGTAACACTCACGAGTGCGAGATTCCAGCTTACTTGCGTCCACGTTCTTCGCATGGACCAAGCAACCCCAAACCCTTAAGTGATTGATACTAGGTTTGGTTCCATACCATAGCTCATGAGGAGTCTTAGGTACAGATTTGCTAGGAATCTTATTCAGGATATATATTGCAGTCTCTATTGCATATCCCCAGAAACTAAGAGGTAAATGTGCTTTGCTCATCATTGAACGGACCATGTCCATGATGGTCCTGTTGCGTCTTTCAGCAACACCATTAAGTTGGGGAGTTTCAGGAGGAGTGAGATTTGAAACAATTCCATTCTCCTTAAGGTATTCCTTGAATTCATCTGATAGGTACTCGCCACCTCGATCAGATCGAATTCGTTTAATCTTCCTATCGGTTTGGTTCTCAACCAAAGCCTTGAATTCTTTGAACTTTTCAAAGGTTTCAGACTTGTGACGTAATAGGAAGATAAACCCGTATCGCGAATGGTCATCGATAAACGTCAAATAATATCGGTATCCATTTCGAGTCGCGGTACTGAAGGGACCACATACATCGGTATGTATTAGGTCAATAATACCTTCGCATCTTGTAACCTTGTTACGGAAAGGCATCCTAGTCATTTTACCTCGAATGCAATGTTCGCAGGTAGGCAAAGGTTGGACCTGTAGGAAATCTAAAGGTCCATCCTTTATCAATCTGTTGATCCTATCAACAGACAAATGACCAAGCCTTTGATGCCAAATCATATTTGAATGATTTTTATTCTCCCTGGATCTCTTAGGGTTTTTATTAGTGGTTGTAACATTCATGACATTCTCATTAATGCACAATTCATAGAGTCCTCCAGAAGTTAAAACACCTTCTGCAATATATTTATCATAATGATTTATGACTAATTTATTACAGAACAGGAACGAATATCCACTTCTAACTAGCTTAGATACAGATATCAGATTCCTTCTAACTTCAGGTACATAAAGACACTCTTTAAGTACTAGGACTCTTCCACTAGATAATGATAGTCTGCATGTCCCGACGGCGACTGCTGCAACACTTGCATCAGATCCCATCTGGATGACTATCTCCCCTTCCTCAAGACTTCTAGTTTCCTGAAACAAATGCAACAAATTGCATACATGAACAGAAGCACCAGAATCTACAACCCAACTTCCTTCTCGTCCGACGAGAAAGCTAGTTTCAATGATGAAAGTAGATTTTATACCTGCTGGAGCTTTACCTTTGTCTGAGGACTTCAGGTAATCTGGGCAGTTACGCTTTCAGTGCCCCGGCTTCTTGCAGTGGTGACAGACGTCGGTTTTCTTCGACGCCATGAGAGTGGATGCATTGGAAGAAGAGGCAACACTTTGTCCCTTCTTCTTTCTCTTCTGGGACGGGCCCTTCCGAGACCCATGCTTCCGACCGCGCTTCCCTTTGACCTGTGCAACCATTGCACTGCCACTGGGACCATCCTTCTTCATTACGTCCTCTGCGGACTTCAATGCAGCAAGGAGAGCAGCACTTGTCAATTCCAACTTGTTCGTGTGGAATGACACTACAAAGTTATTAAAAGACTTGGGCAATGACAGCAGAATGAAATCAGCTTGCATGTCTGCATCCATCGATGCCCCAAGAGTCTCCAGCTCCGACAGGTACCCAAACATTTTGAGTACATGTTCACGGACCGAAGTCCCTTCCTGCATTCTACAACGAATGAGGTCTTTCATAACATTGTACCGCTGAGTGCGGTTAATGTCACCAAACATATCCTTAAGATTCTGCATTATTTCCTGACAGGTATTCATCTCCACATGTTGCTTCTGCAGCACATTGGAGAGAGAACCTAGGATATAGCACCTAACCAAGACATGATCTTCATCATACTTGTCATTAAATGCTTTTTCTTCCTTGGACTTAGGGTTCTCATGCTTGTCCTCGGATAGCACATAACTTATGCGCTCAGCAGAGAGAACAAGCTCCAAATTTCGGATCCAATCCGAATAATTTGGGCCGGTCAATTGGTTGACCTCAAGAAGCCTACTAAGTGGGTTCAAAGACTTCATTTTCTGAAATTAAGAATGCACTATATTAGAATATAAAAAATTATATATTCAAATTTATAATATTTGATTAAGGCATTTTAAATCAAATTGTTCTTGCTATGTCAACCTTGAAAGTTTATTCCCTCATTCACTTTCAAAGTAAGAGATATACTTACCAATATATCTCAAGCAAGAACTGGGATCTCCTCCTTATCTTTGTCATATCCCAATAATATGAGAACCTATGACTCTAATAAAGAGAAGCGGGAACACATTCCGCATTGCAAGTCCAACTTGCATTTCCCAATTCGGTCTTTAATACCCGGGCCCACCACCCCTAAGGCGATGTTGACCCGTTATTAATTGAACCAACCGTCAACAGGAATACAACTCGCTATGCGTAATCCAATATCACCCCAATAATATGAGGACCCGATATTGGGGTCACTACGCATACGTCCTTACTCTTTCGAGAAGCGACGAGCCCGATCCAAACGGATCGTATGCAGGAGCTGTCACTTCGTACAGGCGTCTCCTTCATACGATGTCTGGCGACGGAACTCTTCGCCTTGACGGGAGACCATGGATGTCACTTATGTGATCCTCCATATCATATTCAAATTTTAATTAATTATTATGAATCACATTCACATAATTAATTCTTCCAAGGGAATTAATAACTCTAATCATATTAGAGTATTTCAATTGGACATAATCAATTTAATCATATTAAATTAATTATCAATCCAATTCAATCAATCAAACTTGAATATTTTACTTGAATACATATATGGTAATATCTCAAAATACGTATTAATTCGAATTTTAATAATTAGAAAAATACATCTTAATCCTTCGGACATTATCCCGGCGCTACCCGCTGTCATGGCCAGTACCGACGAGAGTGGGACGGACCACATACGTTGCAACCCGCAACCCCAATGCTCTCCGACTAGGCACCATATCCGCCTCGGGAAAGGATAATGCCAAATTGATTAATTTGTACTTGAGATGATCATCGGTTTTTCAACCGAAATTGTACCATATAGTAATAATCAAAACATTTTTGATTATAAGGAAATTTGCTAGACAAATTCCCAAATCCTATTCAAGCATCAAGTTTGAAGATTGTTGTTTCCAATTTATGATTTAGATCACATCTTAATCAATTAATTGGTTGGGGCCATGTCAATTAGGCAAATAATCATGTCTCAATATTTCACAAATATTATTCAAGATTATTTCACGAAATTAACAATCAATTTCACTAATTGACAATCACTTGGTTCTAGATTAGGAATGCAATTTCAGTAATGACCCCTATTCACTAAAATTGGCATATCTCAATCAATTTAAATCCAAATTAAGCAAACTCAATTTTCATAGATTGCTAACTTGATTTACAACAGAACCTAAGTGGATTTGCACGCATTTCGAGGCAGATGATAACAGTAATTAACTCTTTAATCATGTTAAAATCTATTGTTCCCGCAACAGTGCATACATGTCCATTAAAACAACCATAATTAGAGCATACGAAATCCGATTTACGCAAACTCAGTTCCTATGGTTTCCTTATTTAATGGGGAACAAAATCCAAGTATTAAATTCGTGTTTAAACAATTTAAACAGTACCGAATTTATTTACTAAACAGATCTGCGAGATCAAATGCGATGAAAACTTTCGCGGCCTAAACGAACCCAAGTCGTCCTCGGTTTTTCGAATCATATTCGAAACCGTCGACCTAAGGCTCTGATACCACTTGAAGGATATGGGGAAATCCTCAAGCGCATCACGGAAGCGTGATCGTCGTATCGAATACGACGAAGAACGACTAGTCGTACTAGTTGTTCGGAGCAGCGGAATTTTAAAAAAGTTTAAACCGATGAAACCACATGATCCGAGAACCATTCTCAAATCGTTTCATCTATAACCACATCAAGTATAATGCAATACCTCTTGAAGCGTGGTTGATCGAGTCTCTACGAAAAGAGACCTCCTGTCTCAAGTTCGATCGTCGGAGTAACGGCTTGCGAGCGCGGAGATGAGTCGCGGTGTCCTCGCAATCCAAGTTGATCCAAGCGCGGTTGCTCCTGATCTCGTCGCACGAGATCAAACGTCTCCTTCGTGAGTGAAGCACTCCAAGAAGACAAAGAACCGCAGAGAGTCGAAGCGGCAGCACGATGGCGCGGGCGTCGACGTTTCTCTCCACCAAGGTGGACGGCCACCAAGAAGAGAGGGAGAGAAGGGCTGTCGTGTATATGAGAAAGAGAGAGAGAGTTTGTGCTACAAATCATGTGTAAAGAGAGAGCCAAGTATGCCTCTCTATTTATAGGGTTTTGGGATCCATGGATCTCAATCCATGGGACACATAGAATCAATGGATGAGATTGATTTATGTCCATCCAATGGCTAAGATTGTTGTTGTCAAAAGCAACAAATTTAGGTCAAAATATATTTGATAAAATCAAATATAATTCATTCCTAAATCAACCCAACAAATAAGGAGAGAAGACACATGGAGATTTCATCTCCATGTGCCTTCCATGTAGGCGCACACCCACTCCAATTAGGAGTGGTGTGCCGTCCATGGATTGCATGGAGATTGTAATCTCCATGAGATTGCAAATCTCCATGTAATCTCTCTTATTTATTTGCAACAAAATTATTTGGGTTTTATTTCTCAAAAAATAATTCACAATTATCTTTGAGAATATTGCAATCTTGCCATGGAAAAATTGTGAATCATATTCACAACCCAAAACAACATGTAATTCATATTGTTAATTAATTGCACAATGTGTATCCAATACACATCATAATTAATCAACACATATAAATTATAATTAACTCTCTCTAATACATTATAAATCACATTTATAATATATCATGAATAATTGGATATCTCTATCCACATTATTCTTATCCAAACTAATTAAATCACATTTAATCATATTGGATAATTTCTCATACATCATGATAATTAAAACACTTTTAATTATCAAATTCTCTTTGCTTAGATCTTATGGAATTGTTCTTAAACCATTTAAGAACAATGCTATTTCTCCTCAGATACTTGGAGATAAGGACAGGGTGATTGTATTGTTCCACGTATAGTGACTTGGATGTTGAGATCATATCTCAAATCCAGATCCTATGGACCTCCCACTGATGCTTGATTAAATCAAGACCATAGACTTAATCTTCTCATTGCATCTGAATCTCATTCAGATCAATGTCCAATTCATGGACTAAGATTAGGTCACTTCTCTAATGAGAGGAGTCACTAAAATCCAATCCTGTTTCATCACTCCCTCGGAATGGAAGCGTCATGGTTATACAATCGTATATGATCAAATCACCCTTCAGGTATTCCCAATACCTGCACATCCTACATACTGGAAGACTCATGATCATCCTGAAGATAAAGATCACTTTTACACTGTCATCTTCAGGGTTAGATCATTAAGTTTCTCAATCTTGGTCATCGGGATTTGGTATAGATCATATGCTTTCACAAAGCATATATCTTACCTTCAAATTCATGTCATGCTTCCAAAGCACGACGACCATGCATGGAATTTGTTCAGTCCCAATACCTCATGAGTGAGCTCATGTCTCCCGGTTCACAAGTGAACCTGTATGATCCCTTTGAGAGATCGCATTACTCATATGTCCTTACATGTACACCAGCTCGCCGGTATATAGACCTTGATTAGGTCATCAACCTATTGGTCTGCCAAATGTACATACTCAGACATATAGCAATACATCTGTCTCTAGTCAGAGGATGCATGCCTAAGTTGTGACAGTATTCATCGTAGGTCTTTGGTTATCTCGATCTCGTCAAGTCAACCCATTGACTTGACTAACCTGACACCTCTGAATCACTATTCCCATGCAGAGGACCTGCATCAAGAGGTCAGTCAGATATCAGTCATATGAGATAGGATTGCCATCTCCTAATCAGACTGGAGATCATCACTTAATGATCATTCGATGATGCTTGATGAGTCCTCTATCTAACTCCTTAGATATTCATTCAAGCATCAGCCTCTATGATTCATCCAATGAATCAACAGCTGTATGATCATCAAGTTGGCCATGGTACATAACCCTTATTGTACAGAGGGACCCTATAGTGCATTCATTCATTAATCTCAGAAAGGGGAGTGAAAAATAATCAATAATTTTCATTGATAATTTATTCATTACAATAACATTTATTGTAGAAATGGTTCGCCCGGGGCTCACATTGCTAACACAAAGAGTGATCGGCAGTCGACCGCACAAGCCCATGTTGCTCCATCAAGTCAGAGAGCTTCTGGAACCATGCTCTTGGACTCTGCTTAAGGCCATAGATAGCCTTGTGTTGCAGGCAAACCTTCTGACACTCCCCATCAGCGGCAAACTCAAGTGGTTTCTGCATGCAGACCTCCTCCTTTAGGACTTCATATGGAAGGCATTCTTCACATCAAGCTGGTACAACAGCTGAAAGAAGGATACGCAGAATAGAATGTCTGGCAATAGGAAAAAAAAGTATCCTGATAGTCCACCCCATATGTCTGGGTGAACCCATGTGCCACAAGTCTCGCCTTATAGTGATCCACACTGCCATTTGCGGGATGCTTCACAGGGAACACCACTTGTGCTCAATAATGGATGCGCCAACTGGAGCTGAAACACAACTGATAGTGCCAAGGTAAACCTCCCGAAATCTTCGGACAGTCTGCTCAAGAAAGCATGGGTTGTAAGAGGACAAGTAGCATGCGTACGTCTCTACTTTTGCAGAGCAATCGACAAATTAAGATCATCTGCCAAGTCCTGAACTTGTAAGTTCCTTTCTTAAGAGGGCACTGCTCATCATGTATGGAATCATGCGGCACAGACAACTCAGTAGTGCCATTAGTAGAAACAATGCGTTCATTATATACCTGAGACGTGTTAGATGATGGGCAAGACCTGTAAGCAAGAGAAATAGCGCAAGACTTGCGAGTAAATACACATGGCAAAAACTGAGTCATGGTAGGTGGTGGTCTATAGGTAGCCACCAAGGCCCTAAATGTCGGTTTCGGTCACCATTTCGGTATCGACCAAAACATAATTTCGGTGGAACTTCAGTGGAATTTCAACTGGAATTTCGGTCATTTCAGTCATTTTTTGTACTAGGAGCCCCATATTTCAGTCATTTCGGTCGAATTTCGATTTCGACTGGATATCGATATTCGACAGAAATTCGACCGAATTTTGCTGAAATTTGAGGCCATGGTAGCCACAAAAGCAGGTGGAGGAGCAGGAGTAGGTGGTGGTTGTGGAGGAGGATGAGGCGATGGCAGTGGTAGAGCAAGAGAAGATGGAAGTGGTGGTATGATAGCAAGAGGAGGAGCCATGTAGATCTCAGCATCATAGTCAGATGGGGCTAGTATGTCACATGTAGGAGAAAATCACATGACAAACTCAAAGAAAGTAACGCCAGCACTGACAATTTACTTCTTCTTAAGCGGATCAAAGCAACGATACCCCTTCTCAATACGAGAGTAGTCGATAAGAATGCACTCGACAGCTCTGGGAGAGAGCTTGTTACGGCCTGGATCGAACGAATGAACAAAAGCGACCAAACCAAACACACGGGGTGTAAGGAAGAAAAGATCCTTCTCGAGAAATGCAATCGAGAAAAGAATCTTCTCTCTCAACACAGACGAGGGCATGTAGATTACAAGTAGCATGCAGTAAGGACCGCATCACCCCAGTAAGCGTGAGGAGAACGACTCTAGATCAACAAGGTTCTTGTCACATTAAGTAAGTTATGGTGTTTGCACTCAGCAATACCATTCTGCACTGAGGTCTAGTGAACAATGCCGAGAGATCTATGATACAAAAGAAAGTAGTACGATGCAGAACTTTAAGGCATTATCAGAACGAAGATATTTGACATAGGCAAAAAAATATTATTTATCTCATAAATAAAATATTGGATAACAGACCTAGCCTCAAACTTATTCTTCGATAAAAATACCTAAGAAAGTATAAAAAATCATCGACAACGACCAAATAAAAATGGTGTCCCTGGTAATCAGGGACATGACTCGAACCCTAAGTATCTAAATGGAGGAGCTCAAACAACTGAGAACTGCTCCGACTATGATGAGATGGAAAGGAAGAACGATGATGCTTCCCAAGATGGCGTGTCTCACATTGGAAGGAAGATTTCGTGAAAATCTGTGGGAGAACATGACACGGCTTCTACAGAGGAAGGTGGCCAAAATGAAGGTGCCATAGATATGGTGATACTGGTCCAGTAGGTATAGTAGAGACACCAGCATAAGCAGGTTGGACCAGTCTGTGAGCCCCCGCAGCTCACGACCGCATCCAATCACCCTACCGGTGAATATGTCCTGAAACACAAGAGACGAAGGGTCAAAAATAGCACGATAATGCATATCCTTAGTAATCTGAATAAAGGAAAGTAAATTCATCTGAAAGTCAAGAACATATAAAACATTCCGAAGGTGCGTAGACGACGTTAGATGCACCTCCCCATGTTCTGTGATAGGTAAGTGGACCTCATTGGCAATGACAATGCATCTACCATGAGGTATATGGTCCTATAGGACCTCAGCTGGGCTCTGTCTCCAGAGTCCATAATCCACTCTGTCATATCTGCATTGTTACTACCAGTAAAAGCATCAGCGATACCTGAGGAGCTCAAATGGACTTTGGCTGCGGCTGCGGTATTTGTGGTGGTGGTGCCTGCAACAGGGGTCATGATCTCTCGTATATGAGAGATAATATAGTCTATGCGAGGATCAGCTTGGGACGTTGAAGTCTCTGACGGCTCAATCTGTTCTGGCACACAAGCAGATGTAGGATATCCATGCTTCTAGTAGAATGTATCATCTATGTGGCCGACAACAGTAGATGCAAGGATCATGTTGACGTCCACAGCCTTTGCCATGAGGGTTGTGTCCTCTGAATTGGGTCATCCCTCCTCTGCCACGAGAAGTGGCCATCGCTGAAGAGGGTTGAGAAGTGGTAGTAGGAGGCATGAGAAGCCTGCTGAGACGACTATAGGCCTCCTCCATGGGATCATACTCTGGATCTAGTGTAGCTAAGAAAACTCCAACCATCATGGAGTTCATGTATGTCATATGTTACTCCATAGATGTCGTAGTAGGCATGAAGCTATGGAGCTTCTCGAACATACCACGGAGCGAAGAGTAGAACAAGTGCAGAAGACGGTCATTCTACTTGGCCATGTAGATATCGAACTGAAGCTGAAAAATCTTGGTCTCATTCTTCGCTTGAACATAGGTGTATGCCAGAATGTCCCACATCGACTTGACGACAAGCTGATTCACAATATCATGGGCGATCTCCGTGGAAAGGGTCCCGAAGAGCCAAATACATGCATATGTGGCATTTTGTTTCCAAGAAGCATTGGCCCCAGTCTTATCTATTGGCTTTGGATCTGTCAGGATGTGCTCCCTGTCATTGCACTGCGTAAGGGTGAGAAATTACATGGACCACAATCCATAGTTGGTCACATCCATTATTATGATGGGAGTTGGGCCCATGAAGGCACCGAACGAAGAAAATATATCACCCTTGCTTTGACATGATAAAAAAACTATCGAAAACAGAACTCGACAGGGGAGTAGACCGATCTGAGCGAGTCTACACGATCATACAGATGATTGGTTGTACATGTAGACTCATACAATCATCCTTGTCAATCCCCGTTGTATGCCAAAAAAAAAATTTATAAGTTTGAAGTTGCGTTTTCCGATCAAAATCAGACCAGTTTAGTGTCAAATCAGACTGTTGTAGCAGCAGTATAAGGGGATCCTGACGGTGCTATAAGGTGATCGGGTAACGTGGAGGATCATCACAAGGGGCCGTGGAGGTGTAAGGGGGCAGCACGAAGGCACCATCGTCGTTGTTGTTGTTGTCTCGTGCGGTGGCAGCAACAGAGATGCCGTTGCTGCTGCTTCTACGTGCAATGGTGGTGGCGACGGTGATGAGTGTCGTGGTGTCACGGTGGTAGCGTTGAGGGCTTGTGGTGGGGAGAGAGATCTAGGACACGGCTCTGGTATAGGACCGTCGCTCTGATATCATTTGGAGATGAAAGAATGAATTGCATTACTAAGAAACCCTAGGGTTCTCTTATATAGGAGAGAAACCGGTTGAGTAAATTACAATAAGAAAAAAAAAGAAAAAGAAAATACATAAATAATATGGAAGATAAATAATATCTCAACAAATACTTTGTGGTATAATTGACTAATAGGCAGAGTCGGACGATTATTGCGACATTCAGAGGAGAAGTCGACTCTTGAGGAGATGGTCTAGCTTAACATCGCAGATGGTGAGCGTACGCTAGTTGGGAAGGTGTTGGAGCTTCATCGGATTCAAGAGAGCACTATTGAAGAGGAGGACAAGAAAAGGGAAGTGGAGTAGAGGCAGATATCGCAACAGAAGTGATTGTATGAAGGGGACGCAAACACTAAGTTCTTTTATGCTATGGTTAGTAGCAAACGCACGAGGAATCTCGTTTATTTAATTTTGAAGGGTGGAGATTGGTTCCATGGGAACAAGATATTGGATCTGTGGTTGTTGATCGTTTCATAGTCTTGAGTAGGCAGGTTCATATTCGAGGGTGTTGGCTTGAGCATAGTGTTTCAAAATTAGTTTCCACTATGGTGTGCCAAAAGTGATAAGGATATGGAGCACCTATTTTGCTAATGTGATGGAAAGAGGGATATGGGTCGTGACAATATCCTTTCAAAAAAAATCAAATGCAAGAGATCACATGCATTATGAGTATCCACATTTCTAGCTTCTTTGGCTTATGGAACTCTTTAATTTCGGACGAGAGTGGTTCTGATAAAGATAGAATTTTGGGTGTTATTAACCTGTGAACACTTTGGTTAGCCAAAAAATAAGATGACTTCCCAATGGGGGTGGTTCAATGTTGACAATTACCATGAGCAGGCCAAGGCTCTTGCTAAGTCATGGTTGTTGTAGTTATTACTTTTACTAGGGGTACACCCGCGCTTCGCAACGGGAGGAAAAGAAAATATGTTACACAAATAACATTAAATATATTGAATATTCATAGAATAGATTGAAATACACCCACGAATCCAGCAGGAAAATACAAATGCTGAGAATATATTATTGAGAAAAACTATAAGCGTGCAATTTTTGAGTAAAACTATCTCGACAATTACTTAAAACTACGATCAAGAAATTATAAAAGTTCAGTTTTGTGCACACAATAATGTGTTATTTTATAAGCAATACAATTTAGGTGTTGGTGTTTTTTCCACGCCTTCATTCATTTTCCTATGTTTACCCCCGTATAGCTTATTCTAATTCCTTATTTTTCAATTTTTTGAAATGGACTGAAAATATGAAAATGATTTTTTTTATTTCTTGAAATCCTTTTATCTATGTTTTCTCAGTTTCTTTAAGAAAGAATAGGACAAAAGTTAAAATCGCATTCCTGATCGGATGATTTGAGGAATATGGAAAAGATAAAAACTTTAGACATAGATATAATGCATAATGAAATAGTGATATGACCACTTTATTTTAGCGTATTTGTTCTAGGATAAACTTTCCTTGTTGCAAGATTGGGATCCATATTACTATCCTAATAAACGGCTAATGCATACATTTTCTTTCCTTTCAATTTTACAATTTACATTAGATCATGAATATAAATTCCTTCATTTTCTAGAATAAATAATAAAAAATTAGTGACACAAATATGAATGACTTTTATAAATTCTCTGAGTAAATTGCAAAATAGGCTCCACAATAGAGTGCATATCAAACTGAATCATAAAAAAAAAATTATACATACATATACATATATATTAAAGGGTAAAATGTGTATGCCCCATAGGGAGAGCTAACTTAGCTCCTTCCGTCCCATTTTTCACACATTTTCTTATTTTTTTGAAAAGAAAAACCGTATAAATTCATTATTATATCCCTATATTATGTCATTAAAATTTCATGCGAAACAGAGACTCCTACAACCTCCATCCAGACAGGATCGATTTAAAAAACCCTGAGACCGTTAAAAATGACTGTTTAGATGGAGGCCATAGGGGTCTTTGTTTCACACGAAATTTAAATGACATAATATAGGGATATAGTGATGAATATTCACGGAAAAATTTTTCAAAAAAATTTGAGAAAATGGGACGGGGGAGCTAAGTTAGTTCCCCCCCAGGGGCCAGCCCCATTTATCTCTATATCAAATTGATATAGTGATATTTTAAAGCTTAAAATCTTCAAAGATATCGTTACTTTTTCCATTTATCTTAGTAAAATATCATTTACAAAACAAAGATATACCCGCTCAAAACAAATAACATACCCTATTTTTGGAGGGGGTTCAATATAGGGATGCTTAGTTTAATAATTTTTTATGTTTTTTAGTAGATATTACGGCTATATACTATTATTTCTTAATAACTTGGGCAGAGAATTGAAATTAATTCTGATGGACAATTTTCAGATCAAATATTTGGTATAATATACAAATGTTATCTTGATTCGTGATATGAAATGAATTTATTATTTACACTTAATATCAAGGTTTTTATTCAAATTACGTATCATGTGAATAAAAAATAACTTGTCATGATTAATATCATGTTACTTAAAGTTGAAATTATCTTTATTTTTCGATTTTGAAATATATAGTCGACCTTTGAAGACCAAGAGAACTTTTTATTTTATTTTTTTTCAAGTAAATATTTAATCACTATTCAATTCTTCTATGCATTATATTTTAGATATCCATATGCCGTCATAAATTATCGCAACAAAGTTGATTTAAGTGTATATTATACTATTATAATTGAAGTATTATAATATAAAAAATATGCTCTCCAAATTATTTTTTAAGCAAAACTATTAGTGAGGGCAAGGAAAGAGTGAGGGGACACACGTCACATTGAGTTGCAGAGATGTTTGTATTGGAGGATCCGAAGAGAGAGTGGTTGATAAAATGGGGATGATTAGAGAGAGAGTACACTCACGAGAAGGGGGGTGTCTAGCAGGTATCACGTGGCAGGCCAAGAGAAGAAGCTGAGTTAAACAAATGCAATAAAAAAAGCTCAGAAAAAAGACCAATGCGAGGAGGAAACAAAGGTCACCCAGTGATCCACGTGGCAGCAAATCTGGGAAAAACCCAGCTTTAACTATGTACATAGATCCTTTTATGAACGAAAACAGGTGGACATCAAATTGGATGTCTATCCTTTTTTCCTCGAAAAAATGAAAATTCTCTTCGTATACTTAGAAATGGATACGAATATTAAACAAATACAGATCAAAGGAAGATAACAACAAAAATATTTTATAGATTAACTTAATTATAAATGTAGTGAATGATTTACATATGATAAAAATACACTTAATTTGCGTAATTCATGATGATTATAATTAGCTAACTATCTTGGAAATATATTTTGGTCAGGAAGCACCCTCGGCTCCAGGATACACATGTGCTCCGCACCCTGACTGCCATATGGGATAGGGTTGGGCCCTAATTTTTCCAAAATCAAGCTTTTACCAAATCCCGACTCAACTCGCCTGCACTACAACCATTATTTCTTAAGGTCCCAATTGAGAAAGTGGTCGGGCTTATTATATACGTAATACGGAAAATATTAATACCAAATCCGTATTACAAAGATCTCGGAGCTCTTCCCCAACATCATACCATGCTCACCTTCCCAACCTTCATAACGCCTCAACGTCAAGTCAATTACTCTTTGGCTTGACGCTTGTACCAGAGCCCTCATGCAGGAATGTCAGCAGACCTGCCTTCCCTTTCCCATCCCTTTCCCATCACGGTCCATGGAATCGGCTTCACCTTCTATATAAACATGTTATCAAAAGTCTGGACCAGTAGAGAAGACCGAGAAGACTCCTTTCTTTGACTGACAAGGCATTCCTGTCCTTGTGGTGTTGTCGATCTCTCCTCTTCCCGGCCAGTATGTCTATGCATCCTGAGCTTAGGGAAATAGGACATGAAGAACCCTTTCGAATAGGTTTTCTACTCTCTAATAATAGATTTCCCATCTAGGATCATGGTTGGCTGGTCCTTAGGGATTTGGGGTCTCCTCTAGTCAGGGGCGATTGGGCGATTTTCACCGGTGGTAGATAATGAACCGGATGAGGGGTATTTTCTAGATACCAAACACAAGGTAATGCATCTATTTCAGGTACAGAGGTCATGAGAACGTGAAGTCCAGCCTTGAGGCAGGCCAGCAAGGGGTTCAAATCATGCCACCTTTCTTGTGGATCATTCCGTAGCAGGTAATGGGAAGGCAAAAACGATAAAATGCAATTTTGTGAAGAGCGCACAATCCAACTTTTGGCATGGGATACACTACATCAGTAGAGTCAGAAGAGCATTGATATTGTTGTCGTGAATTAATCTTCAAAACTGAGAAGGGCCATCAATAGATGAGCCCAAAGAATACCTTTGAAGGGAACTCTCAATCACAAAATTCAAAATAAAAAATTAAATTTATGAAAAAAATGATTAACAATGTTTTGTTTTTGTTCAGATTTTAACTCAAATATAATTAATATCTTCCTAATAGAAGTGATGTTCTAGATGACTACATGAGTACATGTGGGTGCCATTAACCATCGAGATGAATCGAGGTACCTGTACACATCGGTTACCCATTGGAACGAGTCAAGCGGTAGCGGACCCATGACCCGGTAACAATGAGACCAGGTAGGGCAAGATCAAATGGGTTGAATGCACACATTGCGATACCCTTACTTGCAAGAATATTGAAAATACAATAATGAAATTTATACAAATAAATTGGCAAAAAAGGCATGTGAAATAACTATCGTTGGATCCATTTCCTTCCCTCCCAATCCGTTCTCCAATCATCATTACAATCCCTCCAACTCCCTCAATCCCCCCACCCCCTTCCCTCTATTTGCATCCAAACATCCCCTCCCCACACACCCCCTTGATCCTCTCCTGAGCGATCCCTACTAATGTAAACAATAGAAACATACGTTGAAACCACTAGGTTAGATATGATGTATCGATCTAAATGCCACATCTAACATGTATGCCCTGTATTACAATGAAGTATCATGAAATCGATTTCTATTCACCTACTAGACGGGCACGCCGGACAGATCCGTCTGCCTTCTTCCTCCTCTCGTTCCACCGCACTGCAAACAAACACCGAACCACCGCATTAATCCGCAGCACACAGTTCCCTAAGTCCAAACACCAAAAGAAACCTCACCGTGTCGGAGGAATCTCCGTCGCAGGGCGTCATCAATCCAATGCGCCGTATCGGCGTCACAATCGTCCCGCCGCAGCTGACCGCACTCCTCAAAGAAGTGGCACCTGCAGGACACAATCTGCTGCGCAATTGCCACGGGATCCGATCCCGTGCGCTCGTCCTCGAGCAGCTTGAGCTCCTCCCGGAGACTGATGAGCTCCCGCTTCCGCTTCTTAGCCTGCGGGGGATCGGATGGGGAAGGTTAGGGTTTGGGGATGGGGCAACCGGAGGAGGAGGGTTTGACCTTCTCCTTCCAGCGGAGGGCGTCGTCGCCGGGGGCCTGGGATTGGTCCTTGCGTTTCTGGGATCGGAGGAGGGCTACGACGAGGGCGAGATTGAATGCGTTGGAGTCGAGAGGTGGGTTAGGATTGGGAGGACTGGGAGAGGGGTTTGAGTTGGGATCGTTCGGCTGGGGGTCCATTGCTGGGCGTTGGTGACCTCTGGAGGAAGCGAGAGGGGCGATGGAAGGGGTATGTGCCGTGAGGGGAGGAAGGGGCGGGAAAGGAGGAGATGAAGGGCTAATCGGTAATTCCATTCGTAGCATGGGACGAGGATTTAAAATTTGCCCCAACTGTATACATGAACCAATACTCCTCGTATGCAGTTGAAAATCTTTGTTTTATTGAGGCCTTCGTTAGTTTTGAGAATAAGCATTTCCGCGCTGATGTATTTATCAAGAGTACATTATTCTCATCTAAATTTCATTATTTTATCTTATTCACCTTTGTTCTTATTTTTAGTTCACTTTACCTACCTTTATTCATTTGTATTATTCTTATTTCTATCTTTTCAATAGAACATAGAATATACCTTTATTTTCCTTATTCGTCATCTATATTCCTTCTTATTTCAAAATCGAACGCCTCCTAAGCATCGCAATGAATCCACCTCATGGCTTTGCTATTTAAGCCACCCGACGATTTGCTCTCGATTTAGTGCATGGACGGAACCCTTTCCCCTTCCTCCTGACGTTCTCTTCCCGTTACTCTAAACTAGGGTTGGACATCGGGTCGGATTTGAGTTGGTTAGGATTGGGCATCATCGGGTCGGGTTGGAGTTGGCTTGGGCCAAACCCATTTAAGTATAGGCTAATGGTTCGGGCATAGGCCCTGTTTAATTTTTCCATGCCCAAGTCCAAACCTGACCGGAACAAAATGGGTCGGGTTCGAGTCGGGCCGTCCTAATTTAACACCTATGTATACCAATATCATGTGTTATGTTCTTCTTACATTTATCTTGTTGTTTCTTTTGCATGTGTACATGTTTAATAGTTTAAAAACGCTAATTAATTCGTGATTTTGACATTAGTTGTATGCTGGAAATAGAAATATATTTAAAAAAATTAGCGACTTAAACCATCATTCAATTCACCGTTATATACTCTATTGTAGATGCGGACACTATGATCCAATATAGATTGGTTACTTACAGTTGTACATGTTCTAACACTTGAGGAGACAGATTTCATTCTTGCATAGTAATGTAATAATCTTGCATATTAATTTAATAATGTCCTCAATCCACGTTAATGGATACGATTATTAATGGGTCTAAGATTTTATTCTAAACTCAAAATAAAGATATAAAAGTCAGTATGTGGTATTTGGAGCAAATATGAATATATTTGATATAAGTGTATCGTATAGGTCGGGTTATCGTGCTTGCGGGTCGTTACCTTCTCAGACTTGAACCTGACCCGATAATCAACACGGTCTCATTTTGGAGCTCACGATCCGCCCACTAAATTTCGGATTTAGGTTTTGTCTCACCTCTTGCTCTTTGCTCACCCTCCACTTACTCATACTGGTCGTCGTCGCCTCATAGCCATTGACCGTCCGCCCTGCCACCCCCGCTTTGTCCGCCTCCTCCTCAATCTTACTCTGTCCAAGGTGATAACTGTAACACCCTAACCCCAAACATAGCACCACATGGAAAACTCACAAAGTGTGGGTATGGGTTATAAGTGGTGGGGATTATTACTTGACAACTTGTTCTTAAGTATTTTGGGTGGTTGTCAACGGATCTAATTGGGCCCGAACCCAATAAGTTGTCAGGGCCAGTTTTCCTCGATAACGAACCGGGGACGTTACAAATGGTACCAGAGCCAAATTCTCTTTAATAGTGGAAAGGGCTACCCGAGAGGTGGAGCCGCCCCTACAAAGAGGTTGGAGGAAATGGCTACCCGGAGCGTGCAGCCGCCACTGTCACTGGGAATAAGTGATGGGCCATGTCGCAACGAGGACGGTGCGAATATAAGGGGGGGAGGTTGTAACACCCTAACCCCAAACATAGCACCACATGGAAAACTCACAAAGTGTGGGGGTGGTTTATAAGTGGTGGGGATTACTACTTGACAACTTGAGCTTAAGCATTTTGGGTGGTTGTCAACGGGTCCATTTGGGCCCGAACCCACCAAGTTCTCAAGGCCAGTTTTCCTCGATAACGGACCGGGGACCTAAGCCCGGGACGTTACAACAACTAGCAGGTTCCTTGTCTCTCACTTTGTCCCAGTAGATTTTAGTGAAGTAATAATTATTAGTTTTTCGATGTGAGTGGTTAATTTAAGATGTTGTCGGGATTCAATCGAGCTGAGAATGGTTGTATGTATGAAGTGGGTCGTACGAAAACGATACAATTAAGTTTGTATATGACATGTTGGTTTAAGAGATTATAGTGTGTCTGTGTATCATCTGGTTTCATTGAAGGTTTAAGAGATTATAATCTGTTTAAGAGATTATAACAGTTCCTCGTACCAACCTATTCTATTCACAAAAATACAGGAGGAATCTGCATCCATTGAGAACCAAAAATCTACATTTGTGCATTAAGTATATGCATTTGTAGCCTAGACATCTGCATTTATGTTTTTTGAGATCTATATAGAGAACTTTTTACCAGACGGAACATGATCTCGAAATTGAGCAAATGGTGGAGCCGGGCCTAATTGATTCACAAATGAGCACTTCCAGATGCAGAGTCGATTGGTGGAGGCAATGAGAAATAGAAGACCGGAAGGCCATGACTTCGAGCAGCATCAAAAAGGTTGAGGCAAGGGGCTCCCACCACAGTTCCTCTATTTCCAACTCACCATTTGATCAATATCGAAAGATTCACACATTAACACTAGGTCGATCAATTAGGATATGGTTAGGTTGCATAGGGGAGGACGCAACATTCCCTTATCTTATTATAGAGGAACATTATCCCACGATACATTGATTATATCATCTATTATATTTCCATCTACATTATTTATTCATTTCTTATCTCTTGAACCAATCTGACAAGAACGTTACATAAACCTATCCCGTCCCTTTTTATCACCTTATTTCATGTTTCTCGTTTGAACTGGTCCATGATGAATAAGGAAGGTGAGATGAGAAGGTGAGATAAAGAATCAGGTTTATTCCCCATTATCGTTCTCTAAGAAATTTTATTTTGGTGAGATGAGTGTGCGACATGTGCGAGTTATTTGTATTTCTTATTTCTTTGATGTTCTTGAAAATGTAAATTAAGCGGTAGATTAATAAATAAGCGACGAATGTTGTGAAGTAGACAGTGTAAATTGAATAAAAATAGTAAACTTCTTGAAATGGGAATGTATGAAGAAAATAGACTAGCTATGAAGTAATTAATGAGAATATAAAGAAAATCTGAGATAAGGAGAGTGGTCAGATTTATTCTCCCTATTCTCTGAAAGAAGAGGTCAACAAATCAAATTTCGAGTGAATGTCGAACTTGAGATTTTTTTTAACCACAAGAACATGATACAGATCTTATAAGATTATACGCCTAACTTCAGGTGTGGAATATGCATAATGGTGCAAAAGTACTTCCCAAAGCTTAGACAAAATGCACAGCTCAACAAGCAACTTAAAAGATGTAGACACGACAAAGAGATCAAGCATAAGACAACGATTTACGTGGAAAACCCTTCGATCAAATTGAGATTAGGGTTCTCTTCACTCATAGTCACAAAGCAAGGGGGGGTGAGTACATAAATAAGAGCCCGGGGTAAATGGTCCCTCACCCAAAGACCCGCCCAATAATACAAAAACTCAACACTCCCCCTCAAGTTGGGCATACATGTCAACCATGCCCAACTTGCCTACATTCAACTCATATTGCATCGTAGACAACCCCTTTGTGAAGAGGTCAGCAATCTGATCTTCAGATTTCAGGTAGGGCAGACATAACTGTCCTTCATCAATTTTTTTCACGAATAAAATGTCGATCGATCTCCACGTGTTTGGTTCTATCATGCATGAGTCAAATTCCTAAGTAGTACCTGGGAATTACTTAAATACCCAGGTTCTACGACATGTTTTTTTTACTCAAAAACTACAGAAAGGGATATAATGAAATTCTTTGATTGGACCCTCTGAGGGGAAAGCTCTATTTTATGATGTATCCAACAACCGAATTAAAAATAGAGTGATTTCATTCGAATCGCCCTGTGATCTTCAACCAATTGTGTGCTTCAATATAATTACCTGGAGTAAGCGCTATAGCTTGTTTCCAATACTCAGCAGCTTGATCGAACCAAGCCTCCGCAATTTCAGAATCACCCTGTCGAATGGCCTGTTCTCCTCGGTCGGAATAGGTAAGTAAATTCCTTTCCTTAGAACCGTACTTGAGGAACTCATGATTGGTTCGGTCTACAATGATTTTGGATTGGCTCATAATGATCAAATTATATCTGGTCTTGTTTCTACTTTTCCAGTTATTCTAGATACAATTGTGAAATATTGGATTTTCCATTATTTAAATCGTGTATCTCCTTCACTTGTAGTTATTTATCATTCAATGAATGAATAACTCATTTGATCTCCTGATATCAATCAGCTAAAAATCTTTCTTTGTGCATACATTACATAAATAAATAAAGTATTTTAATCTTACTTACTCTTTCTACTTCTACCTCTTCAAAGTATTCTACCATATTTCAAATTATTCCATTACAATGGCAAACTCGTGGATAGGGAACTGTACTAGCTACCTACCCAATTTATTGTAGAAATTCCGGGATCAATGATTGGACCATGCAAAATAGAAATACTCTTTTTGGGATAAAGGAACAGATGACTCGATTTATAATGCGGCATTCCTCTGGTTTTATTTATTCCGGAAGGAAAAGAAATAGCGTGAAAAAAAAGAAATGAGTATCGATCGTTCCAGTATTCCAAATTAGGATGGTTGAAGTTTGTTTTTATCCAGGAACTACATATATGTCGCATCTTTAATATGCGCTATAGATAATGCATGTTCGATATGCGATATAAAGGCTAAATAAGGGCCGCGCCTATCGGCCTTGCCATTTCCCCGCTCCTTCCAGCTCCTGCACCACCCGTGCCGCCCTCGACCCCCCACTGCGCCACCTGCGTTTTTTGATCTCCTCCTCCCTCAAAAACACCCATTTTGCTCACTCCTAGCCCCACGGAATACTCCTTTTCCGTGGTTTCATTGGTTGGCTCCGTCCTAGCCGCCCCCGCGTCCCACTAGGGCTAAGCCGTTGTTGCGAACACTTAGACTTGGTAAAAAAATTTTCTTGAGTTGATTGTTTATATCATATGCATATTATTTTCATTTCTTGAATGTATGACGCTTGGTTGTACGTTGTGTCACGTATTAGGTTAGAATGGAGCAGTTGTATTGTATGTGTCATTTGAGTGGTACACTCATGTGCGGATCGTCGACCAACGTAAGGGGGTTTGTGCTGACGCCTAATATGACGTTCGATGAGATGTTGAACTTGGTTTACCGTAAGTTCAACCTGGATGCCGATAGTCAAAAAATCCGATTATTACATCGCATCCCTCGAGGCCCAGGGGAGGAACCATCATTTTCATCTATTGTCGACGATGATGAAGTGCAGGCAGTTCTTGTGTATGCTCGGACCATTGGGAAATCAATGCCTACTGACATTTATGTTGAAGATGTATCTGTGACTGAAGTCCCCACTGTTGTGACTAACAAGGGACCGTTCGTAGTCCCGAGCACACAACCAGCAGTTGTCCGTACCACGCAACCAATAAATGTCCCAAACATGGAACCCTACTTTGACACTGATGCGCATGTTACGCAACCGTGCATGGATCAGGATTTGGGCCTGAGTGAGTCGTTGCTGCGAGAGGTTCATGCTTTGGATGATTTCATCCCTTGGGGGACCGATGATGACCTCTAAGCAGGTAGCGAAGATGTCGACGATGATGCGGTGGACGAGGAGATCCCAGCTGATGAACAAAGCACGCATACTATTACACTATGTATACCCTTTTTTGGGGTTAGAGGATCAAATACTCGTTCAACATATGAAGACGAAGTTCGAGAGAAGTCTAGACTTGATGGTGTCGTTGACGAAATATGCAGGGGTAGAACGTTCAAATGCAGGGAAGATTTGGTTTACGTTGTGAAGAAATACCACATTCTGTCGCACTTTGACTTCATTGTGAAGGAATCCACCAACTTTATATGGTTTATTTTTTGCACACAGAGATCAAATGGCTGTGTTTGGTATTTACGAGGACATTTTAGAAAATTTGATGGTTTATGGGTGATCTCCGAGGTTGTTGGGGCACACACTTGTATAAACCCTACAGTTAATCAAGATCACCCTCAGTTGGACTACAAATTCATGTCCATATCTTTGCTAACTCTTGTTAGGGATGACCCTAATGTTCGTGTTTTAAGTCGTAGAGCTCACATCCATGAGATGTACAACTACTGGTTTACAAAGAAAAGGGCTTGGGATGCTCGAAGGAAGGCCATCGGAATCGTATTTGGTGACTGGAAAAAGTCATACGCTGAAATGCCTTTTCTATTGCATGCAATGAAGGCTGCTATTCCTGGGACTGAAATTGATATTGAATACAACGACCATCCTGATCCTCGAAAACCGCTCTGCTGTAGATTTGAACGATGCTTTTGGGCATTTGGGCCTTCGATTGAAGCATTCAAATATTGTCAGCCTCTGATTAGTGTTGATGGGACATTTGTACGGGAAGTACAAACAAAAATTGCTCATTGCTTGCGGTATTGATGGGGATAAACATATTGTTCCCCTTGCATTCGGGATTGTTGACGAGGAATCCGCTCCGTCATGGAAGTGGTTTCTTTCGTTGGTACGTGTCAGGGTAATCGGCATGCGAGCTGGACCAATATGTATCATCTCTGACAGGCATTCTGGTATAAAAGCCGCTATGAAAGATGATGACGTGGATTTATTAGAACCCTTTGCATATTGGCGGTTTTGTACAAGGCACGTCGCGAGCAACTTCAATAGCGTCTTTAAAAATGGCTCCATGAAAGCTCTGGTGCAAGCCGCAGCATTACAGACGACACCTAGGACGTTCGCGTACTTCATGAGGAAATTGCAAGAGTGGAATAATGGAGCAGGTAGATGGTTTTCGACTCATGATTGTCGTCGTGAGCAATAGACCTTGGCCTATGACGGTGGGTATAGGTTTGGTTAGATGACTACAAATCTGAGTGAAAGCTACAATGCAGTTCTTAAAGATGCTTGTTGCTTGCCAATCTCCGCGTTAATTGAGAAGACCTTTTATAATCGTGTATCATACTTCATTCAACATGCTGAAGAAGCAAGCGCAGCCATTGCTGTTGGTCGAAAATTCACGCATTACGCATCCACAGAGTTGACCCGTTGGACTGCAGCTGCGAATGGGCACACAGTAACTCAGGTACAAATACAGCCGGAAATATTATTCGAGGTGTCTACCAGGGCTCGACGGACTTCTACTGGTATTCGCGGGCGCAAACAGTACACGATAAATTTGCTCCAATGGAAATGCACTTGCAATAAGTGGCAAATATTTTGTATCCCATGTTCTCACGCCATTGCAGTCATTTCAAAGCGTCGGGCTGAAGTGGATTCATATGTTGGAGAGTGGTACACCTGGCAGAACCAGTTGAAGGTTACACCTGGCAGAACCAGTTGAAGGTTTATGGAGGGCAATTTTTTCCCATCGGTGATCGTGAAATATGGGCTCCCTTGGATTATCCTGAGTTACGTCCGAACCCAAAGCGTAAACGCGGTAAAGGTCGTCCACGTACAACAAGAATAAATAATGAAATGGATGTTAGGGATGTGATTCTGCAAAATACTTGTTCCTTTTGTGGGATATTGGGTCACACACACCGTGGATGTCCCAACAAAACCGCAAGGGATTCTCAAGCATCCACATCAAATGCGCCGACGACGACCAGGAATAAGAATAAATGTGGTAATTGTGGTGGCATAGGTCACAACCGACGTAAATGTCCAAGTTCGAGTAAGTGTGCTTCCCTCGTATATTATTAATTTTCATTGTATGTGGTAGTTGTGGTAAATACTTGTTGCTTTTGTGGGATATTGTTGTTTTTTACATTGTATTGTCTAACATTGAATATTTAAATTTGCAGATGGATCCCGGCCCAATTGACCCATCTGTTTTGCATCTTCAGGAGCGACATCGTTCACGTCGTGTCTGGGCTGGCGATGTAAGTAATTTTATTTTCTTGCTTCCTTCATTTTTTTCCTAACAATTTTCTTGTAGGAATCTTCATGGCTGCATTGCCGACGACGAGAGACCCATGTACGTCGGATCCCTTTGGATGACCGGCTACAGCCTTATGTAGCCAAAGCAGGATTTGGATGCATTTCAGAGTTCGAGTTCAATACCCTAGATTGGCATCTGGTGACCGCGTTGGTTGAACGTTGGAGACCCGAGACGCACACCTTCCACATGGCTAGTGGGGAGATTTCCATCACCTTGCAGGATGTCGCATTCATCATGGGGCTGCGAATTGATGGGCCTGCGGTTACTGGGGAGACGACACCTGGAGCGACATGGGCAGATACATGCGAGGAATTGTTGGGCGTTAGGCCACTGCCCACAGACATCGTTGGAGCAGGGTGTCAGCAAGCTGGTTGTCCACCAATTTTGCAGAATTGCCAGAAGATGCAGACGAGCTGGTAGTACAGAGACACGCTAGAGCCTACATTTTGCAGTTGCTTGGTGGAGTCCTGTTCACGGACAAGTCAGGCTCGTTGGTATCACTTATCGATCTACCACATCTGGGAAATATGTCGCATGTTGGACATGCGACATCTGGGAAATTCCCTAGAAATATGTCGCATGTAGAACATGCGACATGTGAGAAATTCCCTGGAAATATGTCGCATGTAGAACATGCGACATGTGAGAAATTCCCTGGAATGGCAAGGCCGATAGGCGCCGGCCTTATTCCATATGCGTTATCTGTATCACATATTCAAGATGTGATATATATGTAGTTCTTGAGTAAAAAAAACTTTACATGTGTCGCATGTTCAACATGCGACACCTCTTTAGTTTTTGAGTAAAAAAACATTTCGTAGAACCTGGGTATTTAAGTAATTCCCAGGTACTACTTAGGAATTTGACTCATCATGCATCACTGGATTGTTTGCTAAATTTATAGCGGCTTTCTTGTCGCATAACATCTTCATAGGCATGTCAGCTTCTGTCTCTAATTCTTTTAATAGCAACTGTAGCCATAATACTTCTGTCGCGCCATTAGCAAGGGTCCTGTATTCACTTCTGCACTTGACCTTGAAACAACATGCTGCTTTTTGCTTCTCCAAATGACAAGGTTCCCACACAAGTACACAGCATACCCAGAAGTGGATCTCCTATCATGAACAGATCCAGCCCAATCAGCATCGGTATATCCTTCAATGGTAACATTACTTTGTTTCTTGAACATAAGCCCTTTGCCGGGGCACTTCTTTATGTAGCTCAAGATCCTGTTGACAGCGTTCACATGAACTGTAGTAGGAGCATGCATAAATTGGCTTACTATATTCACTGCATAAGTGATATCAGGTCTTGTGAGAGTAAGATAGATCAATTTTCCAACTAACCTCTAATATCTACCTTTCTCCTCATCATCGAGTATTTTTCCATCCTTTTTACTCATTTTATGGTTAGCCTCTACAGGATAAGCAGCAGGTTTGCAATTAGCCATTCCTGAGTCACGAAGAAGGTTAAGGGCATAATTTCGTTGATTCAAACACATACCTTGTGGAGATCTAGCCATCTCAATACCAAGGAAGTACTTCAGTTGTCCCAAGTCTTTCAATTCAAATTCTGCTGAAAGAATCATTTTTATGCTAGACAATTCGTCTTCGGCATCTCCAGTAAGGATCATATCATCAACGTATACCAAAAGGATAGATTTCTTATGGCCTTTCCTCTTGATGAAGAGAGTATGATCTCCATTAGCCTGTTTGTAACCATTTTTTATCATCACAACCCTGAGTCTTCCAAACCAAGCTCTTGGCGACTGTTTTAGACCATACAATGCCTTTTTCAGCTTGCAACATTTACCCATTTGATCATATCCTTGTGGCATTTTCATGTAAACTTCCTCTTTGAGACTTCATTTAGGAAGGCATTCTTTATGTCCAAGTGATACATTTTCCAGGAAAATTGAACTGCAAGACAGATAATAACTCTGACAGTGTTCATTTTTGCAACAGGCGCAAATGTCTCAAGGTAGTCAATACCATATTTCTGACTGTAACCTCTTGCAACCAATCGGGCTTTAAATCTGTCAATTTTACCATCAGCCTTATACTTAATTATGTAAACCCATTTTGAACCGACCAAGTGAGCGTCTTTTGGAATTGTCACAATATCCCAAGTTTCATTTTTCTTTAGAGCCTCCATTTCCTCCTTCATAGCTTTTGCCCACCTGGGGTCACACTGGGCTTCAACCGAATTCTTGGAAATAACATGAGAATCAAGCACAGTTATGAAGCTTTTATAGTTCGAGCTTACTCGAGAGTAAGAAACATAATTTTCCAGAGGATAACAAGAAGGAGGCCTAGTTGTTCTTGCCACTTTCCTCAGAGCAATAGGAAGTTCCTCTTCTACATCTTCAGTATCACTAACCATGTCATTCAAGCAATTGTCAGTGTTCTCAATCAAATCATCAGAGGAAGAGGAATTACTTACAGTGTGATCATGACTTGGATCATCCGAGGAGAGATTGGGATTGTGGTTTGGCATCATATTGTCATCCATAGTCTCTTGTATGTGATCATCATCCATCCTCTCAGCATTGTTATCTCTACTCTCGTGTCTGCCAGTACTGTGACGACAAGAAATAACCATTTCATCGTTGATTATATCGCAACCTTCATTCATAAAGTGACGCTCATCATTATTTTTCTCAACAGCCATTTTACTGCACTCCCCCTGAGAAAAATTCTCCGCATAGTAGAAATCATGCTCATGAAAAGTAACATCCCTTGTAACATGAAGTTTCCTTTCAATTGGGTCGTAGCATTTATACCCTTTTTGTGTACTTGAGTATCCAAGAAAGATACACTTCCGAGATCGAGGGTCCAATTTCCTTAAGCCAGGACCAGAAATGTGAACATAGCAAACACTCCCAAAAACTCTAGGAGTTAGGTTGAAAGGAACCTTATCAGGGTGTAACATTAGAAATGGAGTATCTTTTCCAACCACAGTAGACAGACGCCTATTTATCATATAAACAGCAGTGAGAACAACGTCACCCCAATACCTTTTTGGAGTATTTCTTTGGAAAAGAAGGGCTCGGGTAACTTCTAATATGTGTTGATTTTTTCGCTCAGCAATGTCGTTCTGTTGAGGTGTGTATTTACAAGACGTTTCATGAATGATTCCATTATCGTCAAGAAATACACTAAGAGGTCCCTCCAAATAGTCCTTAGCATTGTCAGACCGTAAAACTTTTACATTTGTGTTATACTGGGTTTTTATCATGTTGACAAAGCTTCGGATTATACTTGAAACCTCACTTATGTTCTTCATTAAGTACACATAGGTGAATCGGGAATAATCATCAATAAAAGTCATAAAATAGCGATGGCCTCCCAAACTTTGCAGATTCGACGGTCCCCAAACATCCGAATGAACAATATCAAAAACAGACTTGCTTTTACTATTAGATATAGGATAAACAGTTCTAGTTTTCTTTGAGAGCTCACACACTTCACAAAAACGAATATTTGTTCCAACTTTATTGCATAATTCGGGATTTAAAAAAGATAGAACAGGATAACCAGGATATCCAAGACGTTCATGCCATCGCTTCAGGACCAACCTATCATCAGATTCTTTTGCATCAGTTGCAGCAACCCAAGCAAAAACCACACGTACAGGAAGGCGATATAGACCATCAACAGCCAAACCAATCCCAATCTGCTTCCTCGTCGCCAAGTGCTGCAGCACACACGATGTCTCATCAAAAATTAGTCGACACTGCAGATCTTTAGCAATTCGATACACAAAGAGTAAGCTAATTGGGAAATCAGGGACATGAAGAGCATCTTTTAACATAAATTTATCTATGATAGATATACTCCCTTTTCCAGCGACAGTAACCGAAGACCCGTCTGCCAAATTTACTCGTTCTCTCCCCGAAGCGAGTTTATAATCAAGAAACATTCTAGCATTCCCTGTCATATGATCAGAAGCGCCACTATCGATAATCCATTCATTATTAAATAAATGATTACCTTCAGTTTTCTTCACGGCCATTGCAGAATTCACAATATCAGCATCATTAGAACTCCTAGATATTTTTTGCACATAGGTTTGAAGTTCTTTGATTTGCTCCGCGGTCAACTTCTTGCGATCAGCTGCCATAGCAATGGGTTTCTTCCCTCTGTTACCCTTCCTTTCCGGATGAAGTTCCCAGCAATACTCGATTCCATGACCAGTCTTTTTGCACTGAGTACATTTTTTGTCTTTCCAGTAGCCACTTTTGCCTCCTTTGCTGAGTAGAGCAAATTTCTCAAAAGATGAGACATGTTCGTCTCTCATTGCGATACGCCGCTGCTCCTCAGATTCAACTGCATGATAGATCTCCTCAATGTCGAAGCCAACCCCTGTTGTGAGAAGCTGACTTCTTGTAGAATCAAAATCACTGTTAAGGCCACCTAGGAAAATGAAGATCCTCTGTTTCCATACCTCCTCCCAAAATTTCTTCTAATCTGTTGGACTAGTCCAAGTGTCATCACAATAGTAGTCAATCTCCTCCCGCTTTGCTTTCAATGCAGCATAATACCCTACAACGGACATATCCCCTTGTTTCATATTGTAGACTTCCCTGCTCGACTGGTATATCCTTATATCCGATTTTTTACCATACATGCTCTCAAGAGTGAGCCACTGCTCTCGTGCAGATTTCTTCCTTAGCACCAACGGTTTAATTTCAGAAGAAATATCATTTATAATCCAATTTCTGCACTGGCTATCCTCGATGTACCACTGATCATACAACTTATCAGTAACAGCAAGGGGCTTTTTCCGCCCATCAATGTAGCCTCCCCGACCTCTCGAGGCTAGCGCAACTTCCATAGCCGCGAACCAAACCAACTAATTATTTTTCATTAATTTGATCATTGTAATATTCGCAGGAATATTCTCAAACTTGAAGGCCATAGGCTCCCCAATGTCTTCTTGAGCCATAGGAACAATAATCAGCAACAGATCAAAAACAAGGCTGAAAGAATAACTCACAGGGAGACCGGAGGGGTCTCTGCAGATGCAGGGAACAGGGACTGGTATCAAGGGCAGTTCGATCCTGCGTGAGGGCACCAGGGGCTGGTTGTTCTTGGAAATGCAATTCCGCAGCAGCACGATCAAACACCAGGGCACCAGTCAAACACCAGGACCCACCAGGGGCGAGAGCCCTGTATGGGCCACTAGGGGCGAGAGAGAGAGAGAGAGAGAGAGCACCAGGACCCTAGGGCACGCTCACTGCACCAGGGGGCGTGCGCACCAGCCAGGCAAGGAGATCAGGAGCCGCGAGATCAGGGGGCGTGCGGAAGCCAAGGACAAGACAGGACACGCAGGCGATCGAGCGGAAGCCAAGGACGAGGCAGGAGATCGTGCGCACCAGGGACTGCGAGGAGATCTGGACGCGCGAGCGAGAAAGGATGTGTCGCCAGGCAGGAGTCGCGAGGGAGAGGCACGAGGGCGTGCGGTTGCCCTCCGAACCTCCGATTGAAGGAGCGCCGCAACTCCTTTCTTCTCCCAGCAGGTGAGGGCGACGGCAGTCCAAGCAGGGAAAGGCGGCGAAGGCGGCGTCAGAACACGCACGAGACGATGGCGTGACAGGAAGAAGCGGAAGGAGAGGTGATCCGATTTGGCTCTGATACCATGTAGACACGACAAAGAGATCAAGCATAAGACAACGATTTACGTGGAAAATCCTTCGATCAGGGAAAAACCACGGGGGCACAATAACCCTAATCTCAATTCGAGATTAGGGTTCTCTTCACTCATAGTCACAAAGCAAGGGGGTGAGTACATAAATAAGAGCCCGGAGTAAATGGTCCATCACCCAAAGATCCATTTACCCGCCCAATAATACAAAAACTCACCAAAAGACAAGGCAAAAATCAAGGCGATTTTTTTTCTCCTAATACACATTAGTAACCCACTTAAATGGTCTGACCGTAGTACAATGTGTCTACCACCCAAAAGATCATGGTTCAAATCTCCCTTGTGGGGTTTGAATCAAGTAGTCAACCAGTGCAAAAAGAATCGAATCTTTCAATTAATGATCAATCAATGTAAAAAAGAAAGCAATTCAACCTCAATCAGGGTTAATTTATAATTAATAATAAGTCTGAATAGACAGAAATGGCACTCTCAAGATTAAAGCATCAAGATTAAAGCATGTAATATAGATCAAATCAGTAATTTAATTGCACTAAATTAAAGAGCATAAAAATAGCTTTCTAACTACACCGATTTCATTAAATTTGAATAAGTGAAATGTAAGAATAAGATCCGCACATCTGAGTCCTCCAACATGCGCACGCACAAAAGAGGTCTGTGATTTTCTGCGATGATGCTGTCAAATAAAATCCATGTTTAGCATGGTATAAAATTCAGATACAGATTTATTTCCAGTAATCATAAATATGTTTGCAGTGCATCAGATTTGATTCCTTGTGATATCTGATCTCCAGATAGGCACTGATCAGTCACAACAAACGGATGAACAAAATAACAGGAATAAAAGGTTACAAACCGAGATATAATTGATATGTTCATGACCCAACACCACTACAATCTCCAGAAACATAATCCAGATGGATTCCAGAAAACACACATAACATCTGATATTGGATTAAGCAAGGGGCTGCCAATGCTCCCTCCGACGCTGCTCCCTCTCCGGGTCGATCGTAACAATCACGTAGATGGCATAGATCACCCCCGGTATGTATCCGAGTATAGTCAGCACCAAGCAGATGCAGAACTCCAACTGTTGGTGAGCAAACGCAACAAAAAATAAGTATGACAAGAACAATTTTATAATTTTCAAAAGGGTAAGAACCACGAACATACTGATAGTAAGAATGAGGAGAAAAGAGTTTCTGCAGTAAATATACAATAAATTTGGATTCTGTGACAAAAGGATTCGCATGTTGAACAATTTGAAGGCATTTTGCATGCGGATTTTGCGCTGCCGGACTGGCGCTCTTCCATTGGAATACCTGGGGCTCCCTTTGACGGCTGGGCGTGCGCGTTTACGTGACTGGCAGGCTGTGGTGGATCGTATGGAAGCTCGCTTGGCTGGCTGGCGTGCCGCCATTCTCTCCCGGGGTGGTCGCTTGGTACTTCTAAAATCGGTATTATCTTCTATACCAATTTATTTCTTCTCTGTGAAAGGTATGCCTAAAGGGGTTCGTCGCCGACTGGACTCATGCTTGAGGAGATTTCTTTGGGGGAAGAAGGGGGATGGGAGGAGAGGCGTTCATTTGGTCGCCTGGGATGAGGTCACGCGGTCAAAGAAGGAGGGGGGGCTGGCGGTGAGAAGGTTGGAGGTCGTTAACGAGGCACTTCTTCTCAAATGGGTGGCTCGTCTTTGGGGCAAGGAGGATAATCTTATGCTTAATTTCTTGAGGTTGGCGGTGGGGGTCGACCGGCTTTTGGGCTTGGATGCTCGCCTGATGGGGTCTTCCTCTCACTTCTCTCGTGATATCGGCAATTCACTGTCTCGCAACCGCTCTCTTTTTGGCATTAAGCTGGGGGATGGTTCGCTCATCCGGTTCTGAGGTGATGATTGGACTGGCAGGGGCCCTCTTAAGGATGTTTTTCCTCGCCTCTTCGCGCTGGTGGATGATAAGGACGCTACGGTGGCCTCTTACTGGGATGGTGTTTCGTGGGGCCTAAGGTTTGTGGCCAATCTTTCTGATCAGCGGCAGCTGGAACTCATGGCTTTACTTGTGGTTCTCGCGGATGCGCCCTCGCCCTCGGTGGGACGCGACCACCTGTCTTGGAAGGATGGCTCCTTCTCCGCCCGTGCGGCTTACCGGGCTATTTTTCCTCCTGTGGTTGTGGCTGATGATTCTATGTTCCGGGATTGTCACTTTTTTTGGGGCCTAAGGGTCCCCGAACGAATTGGCATGTTCTTATGGCTTTTCCGACGTGGCCGTCTGATGACTCGTAGCCGGTGTGCTGTCCTAGTTCCACATGCCTCGTCTACTTGTGGTCTTTGTGATTTGGAGATAGAGACTATCGATCATCTTTTCTTCCGATGTGGCAGAACTCATAATATCTGGGCGGATTTGGATTGGCTTGACGTATCGGATTCTTCCTCTTTCTGTGAGAGCCTGGTTAGCTCTCAGGACAGGGCTAGGACGGACATCCTTACTGCTATTGCTCGGCTTTGGTGCATTTGGATTGGTAGAAATGAAGCCCTTTTTGCCGGACAGAGATTTTATTCGGAAAACGTCCTCATCTCGGCATCCCGTTTCACTCGCGACTGGTCCGATGCTTAGGGGTTCTTTGATGTAATGGGGGTATCAGATTGTGATACCTTCGGTTTTTTTTTCACTCGTTTTTGTTCTCTGTTCGCATACCCGCTGTAAGTTTTTCTTACCTTTCTAATAAATGTGGGGCGAGCACCACCGAGTGCATCCCCCGCTTTTGAGCGTCAAAAAAAAACAGAACCAAAGAAGCAAACGAGTTGTTACAGTATCATTCAGCATATGCATGATGTTTTTTATACAAAATAAAGACAAGATGATGCTAATTGGTGGAAGGAGAGGAAAAAGATCCAAGTAGGTGCAGAGAACAAAAAGAATGAAGAATCGACGTCCAACATTGTCAGAGGAGAAAATACAACTGGCAATGAGTTGTTTCAAGGAACGATGTAGGTATGTACGCCTTCTTTTTGGAAGGTATTTTCCTGGATAATAAAAACTGCAGAGGTAGTTTAACTTGTCGAAACCTATCAGAGATTAAGATTTCCATTCCGGACTTGCAAGAACGAACTGTCAGTGCAGGTGGTTAACAGTTGGGAGTTTTTTTAATAAGCTGATTATTAGAGACAAAAGAGACCAAAATGGCCTCCAATGATCCAATCTGTAAAATAGTTCTAAGCTTCCTAGATAGCACATAGCAGTAGGTAGCCATAATATAATATAGGCAGAATCGCTAGTTGACGAATGTGCCTAGTATTTTTCAGTAGATCCGCATTCCCTGTTTCTTTGTTTTGATGGAATATTCCTTTTTCCTTGAGAAGCCAATGGATGAACAACCAGCTTGGGTTGCCATCCAGTTGTTTTGCAGAGTAGCAGTCAAAAACTACAACGCCCAAGTAACAAGCATGGACCTACAATGCCCTCAAGTCCGCAAGGACACCCATGAAGCATACAAACCCCTGCCACTGTGCATCATATTTTCAACAAAATACATGTCCCCATGTGCACCACCACATTCCCATTCAATCCAAATCTCGTATTGGATTTGTTAGGAATTAGGTGTCATATTTGGATTGGGGATCCTGAAAAAATAGGACTCCTAATCCTAATAGTAATTGAGTTGTATTTTGTTTATAGTCCTAATGAGAATAGGACAATGGGGTTGTAATTGGGCTAATATATAGAGGGGTGGAGGCATTGCCTCAACACCACCACTAGAACAATGTAACCCATATAAAGGGAACAGAGAGAGAGAGAGAGAAGAAAGAGATGAGAAAAGGATGGAACGGGGAGAGTTGTACTCATTCTAATTTATAGTGATCTTTCTACTCCGGTGGTCACGAGAGATGACCGACCACCGTTATATCTGGTTGTTCTTTCATTCAAATGTTTCCGTAGTGGTGTTCGATTGCGCATCTATATCCGAGGGTTCATCCAGTATCCGAGCGGAGACAATACCGGTAGTTCGCATCCCAACAACTGGTACCAGAGCAGAGTTGGTACCGCATCCGCATTCGTATCAGGTGGTTCGCGACCCATCAATCGGTATCAGAACGAAGACAATACTGGGTTGTGTTTCCTATCAACTAGTATCAGAACTGGGTTCAACATTATTGAATGGACACGATGCGACAGACCAAAGCGACGGTCGACGTCGACGAGATGATGTGATGCAGCAGATGCGCAATCCTCAGAAGTCGTGATATGACAGTCTCTTGGTTAAATGGACTTGAAGCGTCGAAGAATACTGCTAGTGCGACTGGCAAGAGATCGTGCTAGGTGGCACGTTGTAGCACCCAATAATGGATGCATCACCCAAAGGTGGTGCGTTCTTGCTAACGAGACCTGCTGATGATGGCCATATCCAAGTACATTCTCATGATAATGAAGAGTTCGTGATGGAATTCAACTCAATGGGGAGATTGATAGGAATTAGGAGTCATATTTGGATTGGGAATCCTAAAGAAATAGGGCTCCTAACCCTAATAGTAATTGAGTTGTGTTGGAGTATTTGGTTGTGCGCCTATTGAGTTGTAGATGGGTAAGTGGATACCTCCAGGATCCATTTATCCCATCCAGTTGTTTAGTCTCACATCTACCAGTTTTGAGATTATTAGGAATTAGGAGTCATATTTGGATTGGAAATCCTAAAGAAATAGGACTCCTAATCCTAATAGTAATTGAGTTGTGTTGGAGTATTTGGTTGTGCATCTATTGAGTTATAGATGGGTAAATGTATATTTCCAGGATCCATTTATCCCATCCAATTGTTTAGTCCCACATCTACCAGTTTGGAGATGTGGAGACTCAGTGGGGGTTATATATAGACCCCTACACCCCTTGTATTCAGATGAGAAAGTTTAATAGACTATCAACCCTTTGAGGGCTTCTCCCGTGGTTTTATCCCCCTCCTCAAGGAGTTCACCTCATTTTATTGCGATAACTTTATGAAAGCCTTAAGCACACGTCTATGCTTGAGCATAACATATCATCCGCAAACAGATGGTCAATCAGAATGTACAATTCAGATTTTAGAGGATATGCTACGGGCATGTAGGGTTCCATGTAAGAAATCTTGTTCTCCATGTTTCATATTTCTCGATTTACGTTCTGTTTACATTCCGCTTCCGCATTATCTATTTTCTAACATGGTATCAGAGTGGGCTCAATTCTCGAGGATTTCATGATTCGTTATTTTTATTCAAGATTTGATTGTTCTTAAAGATTATTCATATTCATGGATTGTTCAAGATAGTTCTTGTTCGAGAGGTTCTAGGGTTTTTCGAAGAAACCCTAATTTCTGTTGGGATTGATTCTTCAAGCCTCCGGTTCTATCTTTTCATGACGGTCTGAATGATAAATCTGGTAGCTGCATCTTCTCATGCGCAGACAACCATGGCAGTTGCATCTTCATCTAGGGTCTCTATTCACGTGAAGCCCGCTTCGCGCAGCCCAGGCTCTAGGCAGAAAGGGCATTTCCACACCTCCTGTTAGCAGACCCAGTTCAGGATAGACCTCCCTAATGGCTTCAGGCAGAAGCCATCACTAACATAAAGAAAGAAAAGGGAGAAGGCTCCAGTAAGCGACGTACGATGGCGCATAAGGCCATCGAGAACATCCTTAGCCCCTCCCGGGTGTTGTCGTTGTCGTTCATCTCCACTCCAGGCCATGCAGTCGAACCAGAGTCGAAGCCGAATCGCACCATCGCCTCTCCGATCTACAGGCGATAGATCCCCCCTCACTCCTGATCCTTCGGGAGGTGCTCTGCTCCAGTTCCAGGCAGCACTAACGTTGCCTTCCATCAGGTCTCCACCTCCCACAATGGCAGCGAGCTCCTCCACTACCTCAACCCCCATCATGCTCCTCCGCTCCTTCCGAGCATATACCCTCCAGCCACTTTCTCAGCCGAAGTCAGTGGCATCTCTTGCCACTTCGAGCTCCACGTGACGGGCCCTTACCACTCCGATAGTCGCACCTTCGTTCATCTTTCCTTCGACGATGACCTTTTTGAGCTTCCAGCGATGCCCAGGAGATTCGGTGACTACAACAAACGAAGAAGACCCCCATCTTTTGTTGTGGTCCCCATCATTTTTGTTGTTTTGACCAGAGTTTTCATGTGAGTCATAGGGACTCCAGAGTAGAGGATCATTCCCTATGCCATGTGGGAAAGGGTTTTCATGTGGTATCATAGGTACTCCATAATAGAGTACCATTCTCTAAGCCAGACGGGAGAGACCCAGTTCTCCGACGAGGAGACTTCTTTCAGACTCCATTCTCCAGCGATTGTGGACTCCGACGAGGATTGCACTTCCACAGCCCTTTCAGTTCGACCTTTTTTCATAGATGGAACAGTTGTCCACATGTTGTGGCAGGCCAAAGTACTCCGACGAGGAGACTCATTTCTAGTTGCAGTGACTCTGACAGGCGCAATACAGAGCACATGCTCTCCGACGAGGATATTCTGTTGACTCACACTCCATCTCGTTCATCCTCCTCACTTGCACGGTATGAGAAGCAACGTCCTCGACAGCAGTCGACAGTTGTGGGCGTTGAGTTGATATTTTTTGTAGTGTCATGTCATATGAGTTGAGTTTCTTTCTATTCGTCCAAGCTGAGCATTGCATGCTCCAGCTTGAGGGGAAGTGTTGGAGTATTTGTTGTGCGCCTATTGAGTTGTAGATGGGTAAATGGATACCTCCAGGATCCATTTACCCCATCCAATTGTTTAGTCCCACATCTACCAATTTGGAGACGTGGAGACTCGATGGGGGCTATATATACACCCCTACACATGTTGTATTCATATGAGAAAGTTTAATAGACTATCGGCTCTTTGAGGGCTTCTCCCATTCATCCCGCTCCTTAGGAAGTACGGTTCCACGTAAAAAATCTTGTTCTCCATGTTTCATATTTCTTGATTTATGCTATGTTTATCATTCCGCTTCTGCATTATCTATTTTCTAACAAGTTGTATTCTATTTATAATCTTAATGGGAATAGGACTATAGGGTTGTAATTGGGCTATATATAGATGGAATGGAGGCATTGCCTCAACACCACCACTAGAACAATGTAACCCATATAAAGGGGAAGAGAGAGAAGAAAGAGATGAGAAAAGGATGGAACGGGGAGAGTTGTACTCATTCTAATTTATAGTGATCTTTCTACTCCAGTGGTCGCGAGAGGTGACAGACCACCGTTATGTCTGTTTGTTCTTTCTTTCACATGCTTCTGTTGTGGTCTTCGATTGTGCATCTGTATCCGAGGGTTCATCCGGTATCCGAGCGAAGGCGATACCGACAGTTCGAGTCCCAACAACTGGTATCAGAGCAGAGTTGCTATTGCATCCGCATTCATATAAGGTAGTTTGTGACCTATCAAGATTGTGAGTGGCCAACTCCTGTCAGCCGCCTAACATACACCTAATCTTCACCCCTCGATGCACCTGACCAGAAATTTTCCCATAAGGAGTCAGCTCAGCTCACATCAATCAACTATATCCACAACTTCGTCCACGTTGTTACCGTGCATGAACACATATGTTCTACGTCTTCTTCCCTACCGTTGCAAATGGCAAAACAAACATGTGTTGGCAAACGCAAACCTAACATGTGTTGTCAAAGGCCATCCCTCTTCTAAGGGCCACAGTAACCAACCTCTTCTTTCTCACTAGCCAAGCGTGTAGCTTCACCTTCAGCAGTTCCTGGGCTCACCACGACAACCTGCAGTCTAATGCAAAATCTGTTGCAGACTATCGCATAAGCCCCATATGCTTGGGAAATGGTGGTCATCTCTGACCCACTCCTATGAGTCTTGTTCTTCATCCTAAGGAAGCATTCCCTCCAGCAATATGATCAAATATGTGAGGGGAGTAATCCTCTCATCCAACAAAGGTGTAACGAACCTGGGTAACTAAACCCCATTTGAAAATATGGCCATGTCTCCCATGTATGCCATATGCATCTGCAAATGTGGGAGACACCTCATCCATCAACTCTTTTGCGAACCACTCATCCAACTGAAACCTAAAATCACCGTCCATTCCTAGATGTCTTTCTAGGTACTGCCTCACAGAGACAGTAGGCCCAACACCAAGCACCTTTAGAACACCGACAACCTCCTCGACTATACCAAGATATTAATCTACTATTGACCATGTCGTGTGTAATGCATAGGCAACTTGATCCAAGACATGGGCATACTGCTTGCTTACAAGTATAAGGCCATGACAACGGTTAGAATGATCATATTATTTACTTTATTTGTGTTATGTAACCCTCTGTGATCATATATGTACTTTTCACTTTATTGGCTCTCTAGGGCTTTCTCTCTATATAAGAGACCCTAGACTCATGGAATAAACATAATGATCTATTCTTTCTCCATATGAAATCTAAACAACGGTCCTAGACTAGAGCCTATACCCAAAACCCATCACCACCGTTAACCCTATCTCCTCGCGCATGCCCTTCCCTCTTGTTGAAGGGTCCACGCGAGGACCGTCGACTCCAGCCCTTGCAGCTACAACATCTGCGACACCAACCCTAGCCACCAGAAGGACCAACGACACTGGCCCTAGCCACTGGAGGGCCCAACGACCACATCTGAGGCCCCAACGACCCAACCACTGCAACACAAGGGCCTTAAAGCCCCTCCAGCGCTGTCGGTGCCGACCAAAGCCCTCCTGGGCCTCATTTCCGACATTGCCAACGAATCTAGGGGCATGCCTTGCCTCGTGCAACACCCTCTCTACCATCCTAGGTGATGATAAAGCTCCGAGGACCCCATGATCTACTTAGGAACACCTTTTTCAGACTTCATGCACGTCCAAACGTGAAATCTAGGGCACTTCTCAGCCCTTATGTGCATATTTAGTCGCTAATAGGACTTTTTTCATCTCTATGGTCACCATGGCACCTACTTCTTCTACCGAGACAAAGCCTTTGGCCATAAACATGATGTCACAAGGCACTAGTACCAAATTTAAGGATGCAGAAAATTATGTGCTCTGGTCTCATTCTTTCAAAGTGTTCATTTGTGGTCAACGAAAACTCTACATCCTAATTAAAGTTCCTCCATATGAGAAGGACAAATACTATGACAACTGGCAGGCAGACAACTGTCAGATTATCATCTAGATTACCAACAGTGTGGAGGCACATATAGCCTCGAATGTTCTCTACAAAGACACGACCAAGGAGATGTGAGAGGATCTTGAGCAGACATACTCCTAGAAGACAACAAAGTCACTCCTTGCAGACATCAATTGGCGGATGTGGTATGCATCTTAGGGTGATTCCAACCTAATTGAGTATTACATGCATAACACTAGCATGTATGAGGAGCTTACGATATTTCAACCTTCATATTGTACCAAGCACATACATGAGCGTCCGGATTAGCAGGTGTATCGGTTTCTTGATGGTCTGCATTCCAAATATCAGGCAGTGAATGAGCAATTTTTTGTATTAGATACACTGCCAATGGTAAAGGTCGTTTTTTAACGATTAAAATAGTTTTTTTGTTAATTTTTTATTTGCAGCGGTTAAAAGATATTATAACAAAGAAATTGTATGTTCCATACCACTATTTCCAACCCAAGAATGTAGGGATAGAGCAGGGGATATGCCAGGTTACCTCCGGGTAACCTGGCAACCAAACGGTTTCGGCAACAAGGGTTACCAAACTTTCCTCCAACAGCTGGGACGTCTCAAATCTGAAAAAAGCGGGGAATTGTTCCCACCCGAATCCCAAATCAGCGGCTGTGATCAGATGTGGATCTCAGATGGGATGTCCCCCCGCAAAGTGGAAAGCCTCCAATAGCTCATTGGACCCTAGGAAATGGTCCAACCTAGATCGAGAACCATTATTCCTCCATGTGTATTGCAAATCAATTGCATCAAAGTCCTCCGATTATAAGTCTCCGACAAGCACAACAAAATCATCATAGCCTAGGTCTTGATCCCTGCATATCGGACCGATCGAAAAAGAGGGTGAAACTGACATAAAAATCACAGCCAGCACTCCATGCATTCTCTGGGAAGGTTTTCCTCATATTGTAGAGCTTTTGCCACAATAAGGATGTCTGAGACCGATCATTTGGTCCATAAACACAAGAGACAATCAGCTTGGCCTCTGATTGCCTCGCAACAAGTGCCAAAGTTTGCACAAATCCGCTTGCATGCTCATAGTCCAGGCAAAAGATATCTCCCTTTCACGCAATCGTGGTTCCTCCTAAAGTACCCGGTGCATCCAGAGCTCTAAACTCTGACATGTTCTATTGACCAGGCGACAACTATGTTTCATTTAACCAACTACTCATCTTCGTCTCTTGCAGTAAAACAATGTCACCATGTCAACCAGTCAAAGGGAACCAATAGATCTTCTTTTCTGTCTCCAAACCCTCACAATCCAACATAAGATCTTCATAAAGCAACTGATTTTTCCCTACTCGTCTCTGTTATTAAGTTTTTGCATCCTAGATCAGTGGGAGTTTCCACAAACACTATCAGGCATATTAAAAAAAATCATCCTTCATCTAGTGTGATCTCTTTTTTAAACACCCAAGTACATTTTTGATGAGCATATCTACGTGTGATGCAAGACAAGGAGTTACTGTAGAACCTTTTCGCAAACATACGGTATGTCTATGTTTTTACAGTTTCTTTCCTGCTGCAGAGAATGGGCAGGCCCATCAAATTTGAGAGAGGCAACCAGCAAGAGAATGATTCTTCCCATTATGATACATGTAATTCTTTACAAAAAAGGATTTGGCTCGCTTGTCCCAACAAACGAAGATCATAACTCTAAAAGGCCTCAAGTAAATCTCACCATTCTTGACTAGTTGGTTCTGATTAATGAAAGGAGAACATGATGAGAAAGATAATATCACAAAGATGAGAAATTCAATTAGCTACCATTCTTCGGCATTGTCAATTTGCTTGGACTGCAAAAGTCAGGTTAGCAATCTAGTTTGTACTGATTAGAAACTATACTAGAATGATCCATTGGCAATAACAGAATAAGCTACATGAGGAGCAGTAGGCCAAGGAAAGTCTGGCCTAAACTCTTCCGACTGGATATGAGAAAGCCTATAAAACAACCAGCTACTATAATTTCTTCGTTATATATTGATACCTTCTTCGAACTTGATACGCAAATAGATGGAATACGAGATCACTTTAGTCTGAGGCCTTTCTCTTATGTTATTTCTCATGGGCGGGCCATTTGCACTAGGAAGTCTCCCGACATCTTAAGCTATCTAACCAGTGGGCCGAAACAAGCTCTTTAATAGAAGACGTTTAGAACAGCACGAGTAGATTGTAGTACCGAAAGTCAGCTCACTCACCCATGTCTCGAAATCTCGTGGAAGACTTGTACAGCCTCGGATTCTGCTAGGAGAAAATTGGCGGACCACATGGAAAATGTGTTGGAAAATGTTTCAGTAGAAGCAGAGTGCGTAAAAAAACGTAACCAGTGCCTAATCTAGAAATCAAGTGATGGACCGATGCTCTAGAATAAACACAGGGGGAGTGCATCTGTCTTTTAAACACATACAGGCAAAAAACAACAGTACATCTACATATGTCAATAAGAGTGGAGGAAATGAAGGTAAGAATTATAGGGATGCAAACGGACGGATACGGATATAGGTATTACCATATCCTTATCCGTTTTTGAATACGAATACGGATGTGGATACGGACATTGACGGATATTAAAACTATCTTACCATATCCTTAAAAAATGGATATGGATGTAAAACGGATACTGATCGCATTTGAGTAATGTTAGAAATACTCTATAGAATTGACTTAAATATATACAAATTCAATGGAAAACACGTGATATAAAATTACTAAATGTGTTTGTATTATAAAAATTATACAAATATGGTAAAAGAAGGTATAGAATTATGTTATATAGGATTAAAAATATATCTATGACTATATTTATATACAAAAACGGATATACGGATATGGATACGGATGTTTGCGGATATCAAAACGATATCCGTATCCGTATCTATTTTAAAACGGGTAAGGATACGAATATCAAAATCTGCGTAAAATGGATACACGGTGACGGATCAAATACGGATATATCCGTAACCGTTTGCATCCCCATGTGAGATATCGATAACGAAAATGAAACTACACGCTGTGTGCTTTACATTTTGCAAAAAAACAATGCAAAAGGACACAGTATGCTAACAAGGAACCATTTATGAATTTCGGTCTATAGGATGGGAGTTCGCTAGGAGTCTGACACTTTATGGGGATATTAATAAGAAGGAATGAACAACAGATCAAATGGATAAAACAGCTGAGGATTGGCAAATAAATAGGATCAATAGATATTGCTCTAAAATGAATGAAGAAAGAAGTCCACAAAGGAGTAACGGGCAGCTAGATCTCAATCATAACAGAATCCTATCGGAGTTCGTCTTATTAGCATGCTAAACAACGGGTGATGAGGAAATTGAACTCACAAATGGCCCGATAATGGACATTGTACATCGATTGATTGGATCATGCAGTTGTACATCCACACACCATACTGTGTATTGTATCCAATGAAATTAACTGGTAATCATCGGGATGAACAGTATTCAATTCACTGGTATTATGGATTATTGCATAAATAACAAATTTAAGTAAATCCAAATCCGATCATATATAAAATATTGGATAATAAAAAAAAGGCAATACTAAATGCGACACTACTCAACACAACATCAAGAATGAGAAATAAACCGACAGCAAACAAACAGAAAGAGGGTTGAGATCAGAGCTCACCGAATCACCCATGAAAGATTTTCCTTGAAAAACTCACATACGAGAGATAAGGTTATCTTCTCACAAGATCAGGGAACCATGTCACTAAATAAGGTGATGTTACTCCGAAATAAGCAATCATTTCATAATTGCATCATCAATTCTATCTATGCCTACAATGCTTATTCATTTATTATCCCTCGAATAGATAGAACAAGAGCGAGTGATATATCTCACTTATCCCTTATTATTATTTAATCTTTATCCTTCATCCGAACCAGGTGTTGAGGGCAATTATAAGAGTATAGGTTTTGCTACTTGACAATTCAGACCAGCCAATTTGGCTGTAGCCGATGTACACAAGTGGATCTTGAACCCAAGGAGCTGTAGAGATAAATATTTTTTTCGAAACCATAGAGAAGCTCCAGATCTTGCTCCTAACGACCAATCTAGATTTCAGATCCCCTCCTTGTTTCGTGTCCATTTAAGGGATCTTGGACCTTCTTTAGCGTGCGTTCAAAATCTAACCTTTTTCCATACTTTCGATCGGATCTTGAACCTTCTCTGACGTAAACTAAAAGTCAAACCTTACAGATGGAATTACTATGCGGTAATTGATACGGGGATGGTGGAGAGATGATGCGTACGCTGCAGCAGCCGTAGCGGAAGAAGACGCCGAGGGGCGGGATGAGGATGGAGATGAGGAGTTCCAGGAACACGCAGCACCTGTTCGAGCAGCACATCCTGTCTCTCCCTCTGTTTCCTCTTCCGTCAGTGCTCCGCTGCTTCTGCTGCTTCTCGCTGAGCTGTTTTCCGCTTGGCTCCACGAGAAGAAGGGAGGCTATATTTACAGCAGTACTGGAAACGGATGAGCGCTCGCCACGTGGGGTGGTGTGGGACGTCGGATTGGGCAGTTGATGAACTCGGAGCTGGAGGCACGTCGTGCACGGAGCTGGGGGGCACGTTGTGTCGGAAGGGGAAGGGAACTTTTTTGGATGCAGATCATTTTTTTAAGTCCGAATTTGGCGACCCGGGTAATCGTTTTATTTCATTGCAAAAAATATAAAAGGGCAGCTCACTTTTCTCGTGATTTTTTTTATTTTTTTAAGTACTAATGTATATTTTTCCTGCCCATCCATGAGTCGAACTTTGATTAGTATAAGTTGGTTCGGCTTGTAAAAAATAAAAAATATGTAAATATAAGTTGAGTAATGCATGTATTGATACGATACACTTCAAGTTTTTTTGTATGTGATACTAGTTTTAAATAAAATTTAATGGTTTATATGTCAATGACAAGTAAACTACTTATATTAGTTATATAAAGTATACACGAAATTAATAAAATCATCTATACATATGAAAAATCATTAAAAAATCAATGGAAAAGTATTGAAATGGGCCATGTGCCGGTCCGATTCGCACTTTGGTCAGGTCTAATTTTCATCACCGTATCCCTCTAATATGTCATTCAAATTTCATCAGAAATAAAGACTCGCATGCTCTCCATCTAGAACAGGTCGATTACAACAATTCTTAGACCGTTAAAATTATCCCTTCTAGATTGAGGGTATAGGAGACTATGTTTCTGACGAAATTGGAATGTTATATTAGATGAATGTAGTGATGAAATTATATGATACTATTTTTAAAAAACAAAAAAAATCATTGAAAAATGAGGCGAAGGCAGACCATTTTTTCCTTTTAAAATTGAGAGATATTTACATGAGTAATTTCCTATTTACATGCATAATCTTCGATTATTACGAATTACATGAGATACTTTGAATAGCTACTCCGTCTTACCCACATAGCTCACATGAGAGATTCTAAATAGTCACCCTACCTCACACCCATAATAATGAGGGTTATATACGCAAATATAAAAATGCTGAAGGGTATGGATATAATTTTTTCTAAACTTTAAATGGAAAAATGGGATTTCCCGTCCTTATTTTTCTGCAATTTTTTTATTTTTTGAAAAAATATCACCATGTATATTCATCTATATATACCTGCAATATGTCATTCGAAATTCGTCAGATATAGAGACTCCTATGACAACTTCTCCTTTTTGCAAAGATACCCTTAATGGCACACTTACATGAAGGGTTTTTTAGTAATCGAAAAAAAATACATAGGTATATTTGTAAATACGTGGTTGCCAAGGGTATGCATGTAACATTGTAAGTTCATCGAGATACTTGTGTCCATTTTTGTGTTTGTATATCTAGCTACATTTAATGACTAATAAATACATATATGATTGGTTACATTTTCTTCATTGAATAATGTTGATCCATTTATCCCATTGGTAATGTAGAATCTGTGTAGAGGTACTAGCTCTGGAGCTTCGATTTGTTGGCACGGCTTGAAAGCATCTCTTTTCAACATTGGTCCTTCAGTTCTGCTCAAGGGAATCTATATTTTCTAGGGGCATTCGGTTCGGGAATAAACTTGAATAAGGACGGAGAATAAGGTGAATAATTGTTTATTCTCTGTTCGATTGGAAAGATATGAATAAGGAGAATAAGGTTGGTGAGATAGAACGGAGATAAGAATAGTGGAGGAATAAGGTGAAATAATGTGATGTGGATGGGAATAGTCATACTCTTGAAAACCGCATTAGGCGGGGAATTGACTCCTTATTTCGGTGCTTATTCTCCAAACGAACATGGCTATCATTTTGATGAGAAGGTTGTGTAGAAGTCTACTCCATCGTGATCTAGATGATGCTTTTGCTAATGGACACCACCTATCTAGTGACCACCTTATCAAATCCACTCCAAATGCACGCCCTTGGATCTATGTTTTGCCTACCTAGTTTGAGGGCAACATATTTTCAAAGTTCAGGCTTGCGAATTTTCTAGACAATGCTTCTAGTCCAAACATCGGCTATATCAGGCATCATCAACTTTAGCCTCGACTCATTTAACCTAATATGGCGACATCAACTACTTGAGGCTGGGGTTCAAGTCATCAACCTAGCTTTTGCATCATTTGTTTTCATCTTGTCCTACCGACGTTGTTCGAGGAAATTGTTCGTCTAGTTAGTTTCAATGTAAAACCTTGCTCTAAGACCCACGCAAAAAATCTCGTATTTTCTGTGCTTTCTTGATTATTGTTCTATGATTATTATTCTTGATTCTCGTGTGGGGAACGCTCCGCTGCCAGTCATCCTTTGCATGACAGATTAAGGGAATCCCTCGATTTCCTAGCTAGTGGTATCATAACATGCATTATCGAGACGGGGAAGGATGACGAAGGCACGACGATCAAGCTGACGAGCACGAACTGGCAAATATGGAAGGCCAAGATGGAGGACATTGCAAGGACGTCCATGACCCAGTGGAAACAGAAACAACAAAAACCGATGGCATGTCCGTCGGTGATTGGATGAAGCTGAACATGAAAGCAGTCGGCACCATCCTGAAATGGTTGGACTTATCGCTATTCCACCATGTCGCAGAAGAGACGGATGCGAAGAAATTATGGGAGAAACTGACAGAGATTTATAAGCAGAAGACGACCACCAACAAGGCATTCTTGATTCGGACATTGGTGAATATAAAGTGCAAGGACAGGATGAAAATTATTGGGCACTTGAACGAGTTCCAAAGTCTCATCAATCAATTGAATACCAATAACATGGCGCTAGATGATGAATTACAGGCACTTCTTCTCATGGGTTCCCAACTAGATAGTTGGAGAACTCCAGTGATTACCGTGAGCAACTCTGCTACAGGCGGCAAGCTGACCATACCTATGGTCAAGATCAGTCTTTTGAATGAAGAAATCATACGACGATCCGGAGAGTCCTATTCTACACATGTGTACACAGTTGAAAGAAGAGGCAGGTCCAACAACATGGGAAATCGTAAGAGAGAGAAATTTAGGGAAAAGTCCGAGGATAGAGAAAAGTGCCATGATTGCAACATGCATGATCACTGGAAGAGAGGTTGTAGAGCCTGGAAAAGAGATCAAGTAGAAGCCAAAAAGAATCTAAAGAGAGATGAAGATGAGAACGTTGTTACAGCATTGGCTGATGACGATGAGGATCAGTTGGTTCTTACTGTTAAGGAGTTGTGTCTACATGTAGGGGATAACTCCGAGTGGACCATCGATATGGCCACCTCCTACCATGTGACCATGCACATGGAGTTCTTCACTTCCTATAATCGGGGAGATTTTGGGAGAGTCAAGCTGGGTAACAACAGTTACTGCAAGATCGTTGACATGGGCACCATCTCATTTCAGGTTGACATTGGATATGCAATGACTCTACATGATGTTAGGCATGCTCTCCACATGCGGCTTAGCCTCATATGCAATTCTCAATCGGATAGGGAGGGCTACCATATGAAGTTTGGCGATGGTAGATGCAAGATCGGTAAGGGCTCTCTTATCATGGCTAGAGGCAGGTTGTGTTGTACGCTCTACAAGAATTGGGTGAAGGTCATGGTTGACAGGCTACATGCTAGCAGGGCAAAGATGTCAGATCTCTGGCATCGTCGGCTCGGACACATGAGCCAAAAAGACCTACAACTTTTAAGCAGGAAGGAGTTGATGCCATGTTACATTGACATAATGGTGTCACCTTGTGATTCATGTGAGATTGGAAAGAACAAGAGTGCATCTTTCAAGACCAGATCAAAGGTGAAGGAAGACCTTCTGCAGTTGATTCACTCCGATGTGTGTGGTCTCATGGAAACATCGTCTTTGGGAGGAAACAAGTGTTTTTTACCTTCATTAATGATGAATCAAGGAAGGTGTGGGTTTATACTTTGGGTTTATACGCTGAGGACGAAGGGTTTATATATTGTTTCCTAATAAAACTGAGGCTAACGGACAATGGAGGGGAGTACATGAGAAGGTCCACGCAGATGACTGCTTCAGGAAATTCCCTACCATGGTGGAGCTCGAGATATGCAAAGTATCAAAGTGTTTGCGCAAGGACAATAGAGGGGAGTACACCTTTCATGGTTTCCAGAGCTACTGTGCAGAGCACGGGATCGAGCATGAAAGGACAGAGCCCGCCAAACCTCAACACAATGGTGTTGCTGAACGGACGAATAGGACCATTGTGAAGAGAGTTTGTTGCATGTTAAAGACAACAAAGCTACCCAGGACCTTTTGGGCTGAGGCGATTCAGACCGCCTGCTACTTGATTAATCGATCTCCATTTGTTCCCTTGAATTTTTAGGTCCCTGAGCATATTTGGCATGGGAAAGATCCATCATATTCTCACATGAGGGTGTTTAGCTGCAAAGCTTGTGCATTTATACCAAAGGAACAGAGGAAGAAGCTTGATGACAAGACAATGCCCTGCATTTTTTTTGTTATGGAGATCGGGGGTTTGGATACCGACTTTGGGGTCCAAAGAAGAAGATTGTCACCATGAATAGAAATGTGAATTTCTACGAGAACCAGACTTTGTTTGAGGATGATAGTGGTGATGGTGACTCAGATGGGATTGCCATGGATGATGATAGCGATGAGGACTCAAATCCTTCTCCAGGACCAGGTACAAATGGAAAAGATGCACAGCCAGAACAATATGAGCCAGATGCAGACCCCGTTGATGCAGGTCCAGGGGATCCTGGGCAGGGGGAGCAACATCATCAAGAAGCAAATGCAATAAAGCCTCGGGTCACGAGATCTGGAAGGGCACATCATCCATCATATCACTATCCTACTTCCTAGTATGTAATGTTGACTGATCATGATGAGCCATGCACATTTGAGGAGGTACGAGAGCATGAGGAGAGAGATTGTTGGCAAATTGCAATGAATGAAGAGATGTAGTATATGAAGAAAAATCATACCTATGATCTTGTTGAGCTTCCTGCAGATAAGAAAGCGATGAAGAACAAATGGGTCTACGAGCTGAAGAGAGATGATGGTTGCAAGCAACTAAAGCACAAGGGAAGATTGGTTGTGAAAGGATACAACCAAAAAGAGGGTTTCTGGTGAGATCTTCTCACCAGTTGTGAAAATGAATTCTGTGAGGATGATGCTAGGTCTTGTTGCAAGCCTGGGCCTTGAGCTAGAGCAGATGGACGTGAAGACGATTTTTCTTCACGGTGACTTGAAGGAAGAGATCTATATGGATCATCTACATGGATACCGGTAGAAGGGGAAAGAGCATATGGTTTGCAGGTTGAAGAAGAGTCTCTTTGGCTTGAAGCAAGACCATAGACAATGGTACTTGAAGTTTGATGCCTTCAAGATGAAACATAACTTCAATAGGACTACAACAAATCCATGTGTGTATGTTCGACGTCTTCGCAATGGCATGTTCATTATCCTGTTGAGCTATGTGGATGACATGCTGATAATTGGTCATGATCCCAGGTTGATCGCAAATCTTAAAAGGGAACTCCCAGGGGAATTTGAGATGAAGGATTTGGACAAGGCGAGCAACATACTTGGGATGCAGATCACTCTCGACAGGAAGAAGCATAGGCTGTGGTTGTCACAAGAGAAGTATATTGAACACACTCTGGAGCGGTTCAACATGAAGAATGCGAAGCCTGTCAGCACATCGCTTGCCTCTCATTTCAAGTTGACGAAAGAGACATGTCCGTCTACTTTGAGACATTTCTGTCTGCGTTTGAGGAGAAAGCTGAGATGACCAAGATTCCTTACCAATCCACAGTTGACAGCCTTTGTATGCCACGGTTTGCACCAAACCCAACAATGCTCATGTTGTGGGCGTAGTGAGCATATTCATATCGAATCCAGGGAAGGATCACTGGGAAGCTGTGAAGTGGATTCTGAGATACTTGAGAGGGACCTCAAGTATGTGTATGATGTCTGGGAGGTCAGATCCCAAACTCTGTGGATACACAGATGTTGACATGGCAAGAGATGTTGTTCAGAGGAAATCGACTTCCTGGTACATTTTTCACCTTCGCACGGGGAGCGATTTCGTGGCAGTCCAAGTTATAGAAATGTGTTGCATTCTCAATGACTGAAGCCGAGCACATTGCAAAAGCAGAAGCAGGAAAGGAAGTGTTGTGGTTACAACTATTCCTTGGTGAACTTGGATGCAAAGACATTGAGCCGATTTGCAAGTGCCAACACCGCATCAGTTGTGTTGTTTGAGCTTCCATCGATCGATTTGCACCGACTAGGGTATGATCTTTTTTTGTACAGTTTCTTTACTTCCAATTTACTGTTTTTGTTTAAGAGACACCAGTGGGATATATAGTTTGAGATAATATTATTTCATATCTGCATGATGTGTCTCTCGAGGATATGGATATTATTTTGGATTGGTTAATGAGAATAGATATTCTTTCAGACAATTTTGCTATCTTTTGATATACCCCCCATGTTTGTTTATTTCAAATGTTAATATAATGTTCAAGAAATTGGCATGTAGAGTATTATCGATCACGAGTGTGTTGGACCATGGCATCTCAACGCATCCGTCCCAGATCTTCCAAAGGACAAGGCATCAACGACTATGTTGGAGAAATGATACCATGTTCGTTTTAAATTATACTTGATCACTAACGATAATCTGAATACAAGATATTGTTTGGAGCCACATGGCTATAAATGCACCCAACATGAATAATCACATTCTAATACACTATGTACATGTCTCTTAATTTGCAGGGGCAATACTAATGCACAGATTTTTGCATAATCATGCCACGTCATAGTTATCTCGATGACGCTCTACAACTTTCCGCACTCGATTATGCTTTGCAAGACATGCAACAATGCAACACAACCATCGAGTTGAGGCTCATCGAACATAACGACTCCTCACACCATCCTTCCCACGAGGAGGGGAAAAGTGTTCAACCCTTGCCTCCTCCAAAGCTAGAAGGGTATAATGATCCAACGATTTTGTAAACGTGCCACACTCATTATGAGACCTATCCGGGGGATAATATGCTCGAATTCTCAGGACCTTTCTGCCAGATGAGGTAGAGTTATGGATGGACCAAGTGCCCAGAGTGTTGAGGATGTCGAGTATCAATGGTATGCCATCTGAGAGCATTTAGTGGAGCACATTATATAAGACATGTTTGTCAATGAGTTTTGCTTGCACTTCTCCCCAATCACTAGGTAGAGGAGCAACAACAGATTTTTGTTGAGTTGAATCAATGCATGATAATGACAAATGAGTATATGTACCATTGTACAAAGCTCTTTTATCATTTACAAAGGAACTCCGACATACCTTTACTTCCAGAAGTTCATTTCAGCTTGTACGACGAGAGGCAACAAAGACATCCCTTCAAACCTTCACTTCAGTTAAGGAAGTAGCTGGTGCACCCACGAAGATAGAGGCTGCTTGGAGTGTGGTATATGAAAGCTAGTCCCTATAGCCTCCACTATTCGAGAGAGCATCGCGAAATGATTTCTTTCATTCACATGGAGAGCATCACTTCCACCCTTGAACATAGCCTAAGTAAAAAACCAACTAATTTACAAGCCTTGAAAACTTTACAAGACTCGAAAACAACACTAAGAGCTAAATGATAGTCCCATTATGCATTCCTCTTAAAGTTTTATAGTAGTAGATGAACATAATATTTAATAATCAACTTATAATTATTGCCTCGTCAAGATGTATTTTTTCTCAAAATCTTTTTATGCAAAATTTATGTATGCTTTTGGATGTTATGGGTGTTCAGTTTTTTTAAAACTATTTTATATGTGATTCACGTAAAATATTTTATCCTCAGAGGATGCAATGCTATTGAAATCCACCTTTAAAATCATTCAAATTGGAAAATCGCTATCCTTAAGTTAAGAAAAAATGAAGCAATTAGTTAATTTTGCATAGAAGTCTCGAAATACTGTTACAATACAGATACCATAATAATCCAGATAAAAAACAAGAATATAGGTAAACCAGGGTTTAAAAAAATCATCCGGTCGGACCAGTTGGATCGGGAACCGGCTTCGGCCTGATCGATTCAGTCGGTTGACCCAGATTGATCCCGTTTTGATGGTTTAGTATACTTTCAAAAAAATAAAGGTCTAAATAATGAAATAATATGATTTTTATTACTTGTGCTCCTCTTAACTTCTGAAATTTCAGCTGTGTCCATCTCTTTTTTTGGAATGTAACTTGTGCCACTATTTTCTTAGAGTAATTTTCTAAAAGCAACTATAAATAATTTTATTACAATAGTATATTCACATATAGAAAATGTGACTACATCTTGGAGGGCTTTACTCAGAATAGACAATCATGCTATTTTATTCACAGATTTGACATTGTAAACGACTATTTCATCGATATATAAATACATTTTACATATACGTATCTGATTTTATCGGTTCAAAAAATCGGTTCGACCGGTCAGACCAGTAAATTAAGTCCGATCTGATATTTTCCGAATTGATAGGAATGATGATGTCATGCTGATATCATCACCGGTCCGATCGATTTGGACCAACAGACCGACTTTGTTGGATCAAACCGAAGACTGACCGGTTCAATATCCGGTCCGATTTTCAAAACCTTGAGGTAAACCACTAAACTGGTGCTAAGTGCTAAGTACATCGCTGAAACTATAATATTTGATGTCACCAAGTTCTTCAATATGTTATGTTATGGACATGGATGCTATAACATACATAGAAAAATATATTTCGGGTTGGAGATTGACGACCTCTAATAGATACCACCCATTGATTGATGGGGATTTCTGTTCTTTCGCAGTCACCATGTCCTTTGCTGCGTATTTTTTCCCTCAACAATACTTTTCAATAACGAATCCTGTTATCTGTTAATCTTATTCTTTGTCACGAAGTTTCGTTAAAAAAATCCTCTAAACCGGCAGCGCACGTTCCCACGCCAAAGCAGTTAATCCTAGCGGCCAGCACAACCCCGTTTCCGGTGCTCCCCGAGAACATTATACCTAACTGGTAACCTCCACTTCTCTCTGGCGTCACCACTTCCACGACCCCACACACCTGCTCTCTCTCCTCCTGCATCGAATCCACTTACCCCCCACGCCCACTCAAATCGATTCTGCTCACCTCCCTCCCTCCCTCCCTCCCCCACTCCGCACCTCTTCTCCTGTGGTGCAACGGCGAGGCTCCGATCGCTCCCTTCCCAGGTGACTCCAAATCCCCCCACTTCCATTTCCCGATCTCGGATCTGCATCGTGTTTTACCATGTTCTGTTTGGCGCGAAATCGAGTCGATGCCTTCCGATCATCCGTCTGGGTGGGTTTCAATGTGGTGATTGCGCGTTTTGCGTTGGATTAGGGTTTTAGGTGTGTAGGTGAGTTTGATGATGGAATACTTCTGTTTTGGGAGCGGTTGGAGGATTTCGGGTGGAATGGGAGAATGAGGCGGTTAGGGTTTTGGAGTTGGTTTCTGCTGGATCTAGTGCGTCGAGTGGTGTGCAGTGTGTGGACGTTGCAAGTTGGAGGGAGTTCGTAGATTTTTTTGATGTAATTTATATGAACGGAATGCTGTTTTTGCTGTTGCTGCTGCTGCAAGGATAAATGGAGTTGCTGCACGCTTTCTGGTTCGGAGTGATCAAATTTAGTTGAAGCAGAATGTTATGGAAGCGAGACGGATGTGTCTGATCCCACTGTTTTTTGAGGCAGCATGATTTATGCGCGGGGAGAGGAGCAAAACATGGTGAATGTACTGGATAATCAGAATCTGATTAGATTGTTTTAATGTCATTTGAGTTCCAATTTATTGGGATCCCATTAGATTATAATTGGTGCGAAAACTCTTCCAGATACTAATTGATCAGCGTGCCTATCCAGATTCTTATTAGAGAATATACCCAGACCATAATTGATTGGAAGATTCATCTGAATCTTGATCATTTTCTAACCTACCCATTCTTCTCATTGGTGGAGATTTGGAGATATTCCTGTTTAAAGAGTTTTGAAAACTTTACATGTTAAGAGAGATTCGAGAATCTGTCTATTTATGGAGATTTATTTGTATAGGATACTATACAGATTTCTTTAGGGCAATCATTTTGGATCATCCCTCTATATTCCCGTTCTTCCACCACATTGAGATTTGAGAGAGATCCACAATCGTATAAACGGACGTAGCCCACTTGCAGTTGAAACTTTGCAATTGAAACTTGTAAATCCTATGTTGTGATTGTTTTCATGATACCTTATTCACGTGTCTGTTTCCGCACGCTGCTTCTGTTGTGCTTAACAAATTGGTACCGGGGTCATTAGGTTTGTTGAAGCTAGGAGGGGATGACACCATGCCACAAGAAGATCGAGAAAGAAGTTCATTGATCGGAATAGTTTTGGGCTATGAAAAGTTAAAATGCATGCCCTTCTCAAGCACCAGGGCATTTGTGCACTGTCGAACATCGATAAGATGAAGACACACGAGCCCTTGGAGTTGTTAGTGCAAAAATGCATACTTGATAATCGCGCTATATATGACATATGAGATTATTATGGAGGTCTTCGATGAGAAGATCGATGCGAGTCTATGGTTGAGGCTCGAAAGTTTATATTTATCAAAGGATCTAATTAACAGGACAATTGTTCTCGCTCTATATGCAAGAAGTATCCCTCTTAAAGATCATCTTGATTATATAAACACATTGCTTATATATTTCAGAAACATAGATGCTAAAATAGAAGATAAGTATGCTGCCTTGATTTGTTGATTTTGTTGCTGCTATCATTTGAGCTTATGTTCAATTATTTATAGGTGGCTGATAAGAGATTACCTTAGTAGAAGCTCATTCAAGCCATGTTTGCCAACTTTGTCACATGGATTCTACAAACCGTGGGGTTACACCGGCCATAGGGTTGGTAATAACCCACAAGAAGAACTATGGTGCTATGGAGAAATATCTGATGAAGGGAAAGTCTAAAACAAAATCAAATAAGACCAATTCGAAGGTTGTCTATAATTACTGTAAAGAACCTGTACGTACATTGGAAGAGGGCCATGAGGTCGGCGGGCGGCTTCCGTGGTGGGCACTGGCGTGGAGGTGTCTTCGACGGGAGGGGTTTTTCTGGCAGTGGGGATTGGGGGATTTGGGGGAGGGTCTATTGATAACTCGGATTCTCAGTAGCAGTCCTACTTGTACTGTTGTGCGATTCTGATTCAAGTTTGTTCCCTGAATATTTAAGTTGTCGGTATGTACTGAATCGAACGATTTATCGAGTGGTATTTCAGGACACACAATGTAAAATCAAGATTAACTGGTAGTTCCCGAAGATGCTATCCATATGATAACTGGAAGTCAACTGTATTATTTATTTCAACAAGCATATGGCAATTCATTTTTTTTACAACTCTTTCAACAGGCGAATAAGAATTGACAAAGTATCTGATTCATTTGATTAGCAGGTCGGTGCGTCCGATGAGATTGATGTATGTTGTTCTTTAATTGTGCATGATTCCCCATCTTGATTGGGATTTATCTCTGAAATTTCATCTTTATTCTGCTATTGAGAGTTATTTTTATGTGACGGGAGGGCTTCTCGCTGACGGTGGGGATTGGGGGGAAGGGGGCGATGAGGGTGATGGGAATAAGAGGGGTGGGGGTGGGGGGACTACGAGGGGGGCTTACATGCTTGCTGGAGGCGGGGCTTCGACGGAAGGTGGGAACGAGGAGGTGGTCGGCAGGGGGGAGGAAGGGGAGATCGACAGTGGGGGGGATCTGGCTGGAAGAGGAAGGAGAGGAGGTCGGCGGGCAGTTGGTTGCTTGGAGGAAGAGGAGTGATTTTTCGTAAATAATGGAAACTTAAAGGGTATAAAATGTAAAATTTCTAACAGATGCCATTATAAAAAAATGTACTAAGCCTTCTCCCACTATAAGTAGGGTCGGCTACATGGATTCTTGCTCAAATCCATGTTGAAAGATTCGTCTATTTTTACGCTGGTCGTCGACTACCTAACGCAACCACTGCAAGAGTGGGATTTGAACCCTGGTCTTTTGTGTGGTAGACACACTGTACTACCACTAGACCATTAAGTGGGTTCTAGTGCCATTATAGTTAACGAAAAATTAGATGGAAGTTAACACAGGGTTATGAGTGTAAGAGTTAATTACTATTCAAGGTCCTGGATGTAATTCGTGATTATAAAGGGTTTTTGGGATAATTATGAAATTACTCAGGGTTATGGGTGTAAATATCCCTTGAGAATTCAACTCACGATGAACTCTAGTACTAGATGTTGGATCCTATTTAAGGTGATATGATTTGAACTTTAATTGATTGAATTCCATCTAGATTCCAATTGGTGTGAAGATTCCTCCAGATATTGATTGTTCAAGGTTTCTAGCCAAATTCGGGTTAGAGAATCTATCTAGATCACAATTGATTAAAGGATCCATCTTGATTTTGATTGTTTCTTAGAATCTGTTCTTCCCATTGGGAGGATTTGGAGATCTTTACGTTTAGTTTTGAAAATTCATTTGCTTAGAGAGATTTGAAAAATTGTATATTTATGAAGATTTGTCTGTATAAGATACAGTATAAACTCCCATATAATTAGTGTTTTTGAATCATCACTTTGTATTACAGTTCTTCGACCATATTGAGAAAGATCCACCATCGTCGTCAAGGATGTACCCCAGGTGAATCTTGGGAATCATGTGTTGTGGTTGTCTTTGTGTTTGCTTACTCGTGTGTTTGTTTCCACGCTCCTTTTTCTCTGCACAAAAAGACGAATTTAAAGGTCTCCTGAATTGCGTTGTAGTTGTGCTCAAAACTGAAGTTGTTGCGGCAGTTTTCCTCGATAGTCACCCGATCTAGACTCAGGTCATTACGCTGGAGCGGTAGATGGGTTGTTGATGGATGATCATAAACTAATTTGGAAAAACCACGTCCTATCATGTTTAATCACTGAGAAGATTTCACTTCTTGACCTCTTCAGATGTGGCCTCTAAGCCTAGGTTTGGAATATGGCACGAATTTTATGGCTAGAGGTCGACAATGGCACTCTCTTCTGCGCCTCCGTAAGGTTCATTTGTGGCAACTCGCAGGTGGACAGTTCCCACCCCTTCGCAATCTTGTGGGCGATATAGTGTGCTAGGAATGAGCTCACGGTTCGTGGCCAGTGTTTTTACTGAAAATGTCCTTGAACATTGTAAGGCCATTTGTATGGCCTGATCAAATGTAGTTTAATTTTTAAATGCATTGTGGTGGAGCACATCTCGGGGTACCAGCGCTTTTTCTCTTAAAAAGAGTTCACTTCTTGACATATACTTGAAGAATTGCCTCCATGAAAGTGATGCTGTTGTGGCTGCACTTTATGCTGCACGGAGAAGAAGATGCAGACCTTTTTCCATGACAACTTTGTGAGGCAGGTTTTGTCAACAGTGGCACAGAATCCACCGATGTCTTTTTCATAGATTTGTGTTTGCTTCGGGGAGATATGGGGTGGTGATGAGTCTTGCAAAGCTATGCCTAGCATTTTGTATATTTATGAATGAAACGTGGTCATGTTACATTAGGATGCTAGATGGGGTGTTGATGGATGATCATAGATTAATTTGGAAATGGCATGTCCCATTCAAAGTGAAGACCTTTGTCTGATTGCTGATATGTCACTTCTTGACAAATAATAGAAGAAGTGGCATTATGAAAGTGATCCAACTATTTTTTATGCTGTGTGCAGAAGATGTGGACTCTGAGGCATGCGTGGTTAACGCTGGTGCAGAATCCACTTTGATGTGCTTCTTTTTTGGAGTTCCGTGGCTGATTTCGGAGGAATGCCGGATGGGGACGAGTCTTGCAAAGCTGCCCCTAAGGGCTTGGATCATGTTAATGATGGGACTGTGGGTTTAGATTCTTGAGAATTTGGTGTTGGAGAAACTGAATCTAGCACAGACTGGGATAATTATTTGCAGGACTTGGTGGTATAACCCCTTTTTTCGGTATTAACTATATGTCTATAAGTATTCTGAACATATGCCGGCATCTTTCTTTTCTCTAAAAGAGAGACATCTAAATTCTTTTTCCTAAAAAACGAGCAAAACTATGATGGATACTACATGTACTGCATATTGACTGCGATAACAGACAAGTCCACAAGGCATCTCTGCCCAACTCTCTCCAAAGGCCGATTACACCTAATTCAAGCCACCCATTGAGCAAATAAGTGGACTCATGCCTATGCAGATTTTCATTCTGGTAGTCCACTTATTCGGATGTCTGTACTTGTGCAGCAAGCTCCAAAAGATGCTGAGATGCTCCAGATGATATAGTCAAAGATTCTATAAGGAGAACGTGGGGATTTTTGCAAAACGCTTGGTGGAGGATTGGGCATTGTAATGGTTCTGTAGTATCGGCGTGTGGTTGTCCCCCCCCCCCCCTCTTTTTATCTTTGTCTTTTGAATAAAACTTTGGGGTGTGCACCATCGAGTGTCTCCCCCTCGTTTATGGATTTCAAAAAAAAGATGATAGAGTCAAGTGAGTTGTATTCTGCAGCAAAGTCAAATTCCATATGAAACCATATTAGTCATTCTCTCCCCAAGGGCAATAGTCTCAAATGCCATGACAAAGATCTCTAGCAAGGATATTCTTTCAATGACAGGAGATTGAACAGGGTGCGCCATGTCACAGAGAGATCACTTGGCTAGCATATTTTCAAAGCAACGGTATCAGATGAAATGATTAAGTCTTGAAGCAGGGATCTTCCCTACATGAATGGAGACCTAGCATGGTGCAAAACATGGCCGTGGAACATCTTCATTTTATCAGATAAGATCTTTGCAATGATAGTGTAGGTTGCAATATAAGGCAGTGGGTTGAAATCTTCAATAAGCTTTGCAGATGGTTTTTCTAGAAAAAGAAGAAAAATAATATGCTAACCCTGCTTGTCCAGAGGTGCCACCAACTCCAACTACTGCTCTGGAGATAAGAGCCCGGTCCCTTTACCATGCCACTTTGACCTGTCAGAAGGCCTGCTATAAATCTTCGGTAGTTAGTAGCCAGTCTACGCTATCTACTATCTATTTACATTTCCACTTGAATGAAGAAAGTTTATTTCCTTTTATTTCTGATTTTGATAAAATTTGTCGTTTAGATTATTGTTTATGGAAGGTTTCTCTGGCACCGAAATCCTTTCTGAAGGACCACATTTGATTACCCTCAGTGCTGCTTCCTGTTTTAATCTCAGGATGAACCACACTACCTCTCGATGTTATTTCCTTTTGGGTTCCATCTCAAAATCATTTGCTTGTTATTTTGGATATAATGAATGTGACAACCGTTCCGTTGAGTTTGTTAGTAATGCTCATGTAATCAGATTCCAAGTCCTGCAGTTTTAACTTTGCTGAAAACCTTTTCTAAGCTACATGCATTCAATACAATCTAATGCTATTATAGTTCACTTTTACTCCCTGTAAATTGTTAAAGTTATATTTAAACTTTAATGCCGCACATAACCAAAAACAGCACCCCACATCCATTTGGATCATCGTATTCTTTTTTGAAAGCGATTTTGGATTGTGGTATCGTGTTCATAGTTTTGTCATGCATTTGCCTGTCTCCGTACAAAGTTGCAAACTGTCACATGCACAAGTTGCTCCATTTCCATTTGGATGGCAGTTTTTCTAAAAGCAATGATGGATTTTGGTATTGTTTTAGCAAGTTTGTAATATATTTTACATCTCAGCGTAAACCTGCCAACTGTTTCACATGCACAATTTCTCACCGATCTTCTAATCATATTTGCTATGTTGTTCCCATCATTTTTCTCATTCTTAAGGGCTGTTAGGAAGAGAAAATAGGAAATGTGCTCTCAAGATGCCAAAAAAAGATGTACCAAGAAAATCATAAAAAAATATAATTAGAACTTCCGAATGTTAACGATGCATGATGATTCCAAATGATATTTTTTATTTCCTTTCTTAATAAAGAAATGCTTCATGCATGCTTTCAGGAAAGTTTGAAAAGGCATGGGTATATATCTTAGTACACCAAAAACTGACAAACTATCAGAAGATGGTGGGAATGACAGGCTCAGATATGGTCTTTCATCTATGCAGGGATGGCGAGCAACCATGGAAGATGCTGTAAGTACTAACTTGCGGAGCTGTTGTATTAATATACCTGGTCATCTGTTACCAGTCATATCGAGTCAAACTTATTTAACAATATGAAATAATTAAGGTGTATGAAAAATATCACTATTTGAAGAAATTATGTAATTCTTAAATGATAATAAAGAATATTATTTCATCTTAATATTTTGTGCATGCCATATATAATATCCATCCACTGCTCATAAAACATTTGAAGATTATATGTTACATAGATTTCTTCTTATTATTATTATTGAGCTTAAAAAAATAGATTTCTTATAATTGATTACTGACAAGTTGTAGTAGTTGTATCATTGTATGTTGTAGTCTCTTTCTTTGGATTATCCTAGATTTTCAGTTCCATAAATCCGAAAGTACATCTTCCTATTTGTTTTATTGGTGGATTAGAGTTGCAGAATAGAAAAGTGACAAGCTTTGTGGGATAGGAGAAGAATGGGGGTGGGAAGATCATAGAAGGTTGTATCGCTGATATATCGCTGATATATCACGGATATATATGTTTCGATAGGGAAAGGGGTTTCGATATTACCCAGTATATCCTTTTACAGGGATATCAATGATATATCGCCGATATATCAGTGATATATCGCCATATCGGCTCATATCGGTCAAAAATGGCCGGATTCAGTACAAAAAATCATGGATATCAATTGATATCGCCGATGTTTCGTTGATATCTCTATATATCAATGTTATTATTCATGCAAGATTGACTCAATTACTTATCTAACTACACCCAATATTAAAACACATATCTAGCTACTCCTAGTACTAAAACACAGAATGGTTTATATATATTTTTTTTCGGGTTGGGGGAGCTGCCCCCGCATTCTCGTAAGGGAGGGCCAACCTGAGCCCTCCCAGGCTCGCTGACCGGGCAACAAGACCCCCGCACCAGTAGGGTATGGTGCAACAGGAGGGTGCATACAATGGTTCTTCAACTTGGTGTATTTTTACAAGTTATTTCATGTTGTAAGAACTTGAATGAAATCTATTTCCAATATCTATAAGTCAATTCTTCAAAAAATATCTACAAGTCAAGAATCAACATTAATATCGATATGTTCGAAATGATCGATATATGAGATATAAGCTCCATAGATGATCGATATGTGCGATCTAAGAGTATATTTGTAAGATATTTAGTGATCTAAGAACTTGGATGAACTCCATTTTCAATATATATAGGTCAACAACTAACAATACTAACGATATGTTCGATATGACGATATGTGCAATATAAGGATCATGGTCTTCACAAATGATCTATATGTGTCATCTAAGTGTATATTTGCAAGTTATTTAATGTTATAAGAACTTGAATGGAATCCATTTCCAATATCTATAGGTTAGGAATAAACATTAACAACGATGCGTTCGATATGACCGATATACGCGATATATGAGCTATAAATGATCGATACGTGTGACATAAGTGTGTATTTGTAGGTTATTTGTTGTTTTAATATCTTGGATGATCTTAATTTCTGAAAAAAAAACGAGAAAAAGTTGTTTTTTGAGCCATTTCGGACATTTCCACCGATATCATTGATATATCGACGGTATACCCAATATTTCCATTTTCGGGGGGACCGAAATGATATCGATATCGACACGGCCTTCCTTGGAGAAGATTCGATATCACAACAAAGGAGAGAAGAGAATAAAAGAATGTATATAGGTATTCCAATTTCAAATCAATCTAAACTGTCTTTGAACTTATTACTTGATCTTTATATATGTCAAGAAAGGTTATTTTAAACCATAAAAAACTCAAACCAGTCAAGTTAAAACAAAATATGACCTTAAATATCTATATTGGTCTTACATCACCATGCCCGGAAAGGAAATATTGAGAATATCGTTGATATCACAAGAAATCCTGGAAACGGTTATAAAAATGGTTTTTGAACGAAAAAAAGGTGAGACCACCCACCGCTTGCTGCTGTCACCCTGTGTTTCTCATTTAAAAGTTCACGTAAGAAAAAACAAAAGAACTGTCTACATGTATCGATCGACCCTTGCATAATGAACACAACAACATGACGACATTATCCACATAGTATCTTGTTCCTCTGAAAATCAGTGCATTCCAGGAAAACCATATGCTCAACATACAACAAAGGTCAAACTTCGCTCCTTCTGTGTGCAGTAGAATGGTGCAACTAATGAATGCCAAAAGTGTTCCCAGATGACGTGTCCCAGCGAGTGTTTTCGGTTGCCCCATACTTCTCTTGCCTTTTAGCATTGGAAAAAAAGATGGTCCATACTCTCCTCCCCGTCCATCATTGGGGAGTATGCGTGCTATGAGTTTCTTCGTCATCAACCTCCAGCATCTAAGCAACCAAGCGAACATCTTTACCTTCACTGATACCTTTAGTTTCCATATGCATTTGCTATCCTTGATCGAATTCTCCTCCATTGGCGTCACACAGCTCAATAAATGTTGGTATAGGACCTCACAGATTGCAAATCGGACCAACTCCGACAGTCTCTTCTGTTGCTAGGCCCCTTGACCTCGTCCAAAAGCTCCAGCAAACACCTCAACACCTCCAAACATGCCTTTGACAGTGGTGAGGTAAATCGAGGAAGCCAAACGCCCCTCCCCCCAATGATGGGGACCAATAGTCCGCGACAAGAGCCTCTCCGTCTCATATCACAACGTACAACCGAGGAAATCTCTCATGAAGGATGCTCGCCAAGGTCCAATGAACCTAACAAAACTTGAAAAATTTCCCATCACCCAACCTCAGATCCAGGAAATGCGCCAATTCATCCTTCACATCACAAAAAGACTTCCAAAAATCAACATGCCACTCCTCATGTGCTTCATCTTGTCAGTTCCCTTGAATCCCACGTTGATAGACCTGAAGACCATTCAAAGAGAATCTTCCTCGGGGCTCCATATCTTGTGCACCCACTTGGACAAGAGTGCTCGGTCCATCTCTGCAAGTCTTAGGACCCCTAAGCCCCCAACCCTTGAGGGTGTGGCAACCATTGTTTTCAATGTTCTTTAACAATGAATAAGATAGAAGAACACACTTGTTTGCTAAAATAAAGGTGTAAACATATTTTTTGTAGTATTCTCATCATAATCGCCACATATACTGAGTTGTAGTACTATGAGTTGTAGTACTATGTGAGGCATGCATTAAAATTTTACTCATGTACAATACAATCTATAAATTAGTTTTTTTGAGAAGAAGAGTGACACCCCAATTGGGACCCACCACCATAACTCTTTGTATTAATAAAGGAATAGGAAAAACAAGGAAAAGTGTTACATCATGTCACGCTTGCCATTAATAGTACAGTGCCCAACAATGCCTCATTACGTTTATAGGATGAAACTCCTCTCCCTCAAAAAATGGCATTGTTTCTCGCACACTAAATGAACCACACCAACACAATCTGGTATGAGCTTTCTTCATGTCCGAATCCGCAAACCGAACTGAGATCCCTCCAGAAGGCGATGCAATTGCTCCGTGCCAGCCAAGAGATGCTAGCCTTCCTTTGGACATCCTCAGACAGTGGGGAAGAGAAGAACAAATGGTTCGCGTCCTTCCTTGACCCCCGCATCTAACGCATGCAATATCCTCCACTCCTTGAATCCGCCCTCGACGAACCTTGGTAAGCAACCTTCCAAGCCTGAATGGCCATAAGAAAACTTTGATTCTGTTGGGAACCTTACACCACCATATCAAATCTATGTCCACTTGAAACTTTTTCTGCATCTCCTCCCCGTCCTCCAATAGAAAGCGATATACCTTTCGCATTGTGAGCCTCCTGTCACCCCAAACAAAGTGATCATGGCCCGACGACGGACTCGCACCTTGTAACAATTCATTTTGCAATGACATGAACTCATGAATTCTCTGCTCAGACATAGGTGATGAAAATGTTGGAGACTGGGCCCTACGATCCCACACCTGCTGCACCAACACCTCTCTGTCACCTGCTAGCCTCAAAAGGCATGGGAACCGATCCTCTAATATCCCATCCGCGGTCCAGTCATCCCTCCGGAAATGAAATATCGGGCCATCTCCCAGCACTGGCCTGAGTCCAGAAGCAATCTTCAGAATGACCGCAGTAATCCCCTTCCAGAAAGATGATGGAAGCCTCTTTGGGATGACTTATAGTGACATGGCAATCCCATAAATCCTCCTGAGCAAGCGACAACCCAAGTCCTGCGAATCCCCCCACATCCGAACCTCCCATTTCGCCAAAAGCACCTTATTTATCTCCCCCATCTGCAACACCCCTACTCCACCCTTCCTCTTCGCTCTCGTTCAAGGGTTTAAATATCGTTTTCGAAAATTGTATCAATACCATGTCAATGCGATATCTCATCAAAATTTCGACGAAAATTCGACAACATTTCGCCATATCAGCCACCATTTGTGAAGAAATGACGGGAAACTGCCCTCATATCGCCATTTCGCTTAAAATTTCAGTTCCTTGTCGAAATCGAAATCAACCAGGTGAATGTCCTTCTTGCCTTGTCGCCCGTCCGACTAGAAAAAATTCCTCATCGACGTCTCAATCTTATCAGAAACCCCTGCAGGAAGCGATCTCGTGGAACAAAAGAAGATCGGAATAACTGATAGAACATGGTTAAGAATTATCAATTTCACACTCTTCGAGAGCAACCTCTCTATCCACCCTACCAATCTCTCCTCCATTCTTTCTAACGACGCCCTCTACTTCTCTGCTCTTGGCTTCCCTGTAACCAATGGCGGCCCCAGGTATGTAATCGGCACGACCGCCATGGGGCATCCTAGTACCTCAAAAGCACGACACACCTCATCCTCTGCAAGACCGAAAGGCACCACCTCTCCCTGTTGATCTGAAGCCCAACATGTCCCCAAATATATCCATGATAACCGAGGTTCTTCGAATCTCCTCCTCAACTCCCAGGAAGAGTACCGTATCATCCGTATACTGAAGAATTGGGATGGATATGTCATCCCTCTGATATCCCGAACACTAACCCACATGAAATACCAACCTCATCATTACTGCTAGAGCATCTGCTACAGTGACAAATAGGAGTGGAGCAAGCGGACACCCTTGTCTGATCCTTCTCTGGGGCTGGATGAATCCACCCTCCGATCTACCATTAACAAGGACATCATGAGATGTAGTTGTAACACATCGTTTGGTCCAATTAATCCATACACCAGGAAATCCTCTTCTCTCAAGCGATGCCCACAGGAATCTCCAATCCACCAGAGTCATAAGCCTTTGAGAAGTCAACCTTACAGAGCGCAACCTTGGTCTTACTTCTCTTCCAATCTGTTACCACCTTTGAAGCCATCACCAAATTGTCCCCCTTAGATCTCCTGGGAACAAAAGCCATCTGCTCAGGTGAGATGATCCGATCCAATACCCCCCTCAACCGGTTAGCCAAGATCTTTGACACCAAAAGGTATATAGCATTAGATAAAGTGATAGGTTAGTCCTTCACCTTGACTGACACATCCTTCTTAGGGAGCAGGAATATGAGTGCCTTGTTCAGCCTCTCAAAACCTCTAGCACATCCAATACATCTCCCTTGATCATCTCCCCAAAATTCCCTATAGGAAAATACTGGAGCCCATCAGGTTCCTGTGCACCATCCGCATTGAGCTGGAAAAGCGCCCACCTGGCCTCCTCCTAAGTGAAAACCCTATCCAGCTCACCAGCCTCAGAGTCAGAGATCTGCGACATGCCCTTCCCTTGCCAGCCCCATCCAGATCGATTCGACCTTCTCTCGAACACCTGGAAGTTAGATCTCAAGGCGACCCCACCTCCCTATCACCCTCCACCACCTCCCCTCCTATCGAAATTTGACTGTATCAAATTCCTGCGTCTCCTCCCACTAGACAATGCATGGAAAAACCGCGTGTTCACATCGCCCTCCTTTAGCCATCGCTATCTATATCTCTGCCTCCACGCCACTTCCTCTTTTTTGTCTTCTAGTAGAATCTCGTCCAGGTGAGTGTCCCTGATTGCATTCTCTTCTGCTGTCAGCAACCTTTCATCCTCAATCTTGTCCGGCCTGCATACCGTTTCTCGGGCCCTCAACCTCCAACATCGTCGCTGTGCCCTATTAGCATTACTGAAATCCCACATATGTCCTCTGAGTAAGGCCTGCTTGCCTGCTGACCTACAGGTTGCCGAACCCTCAGGCTTGCAATCCTCCCAGAGCTTCACCATACATTCTCGAAAGCTGTCCTCCAAGAGCCATGCCCGCTCGAAGTGGAAAAACGTCCATGGACGGTCCAATTCACCGGAAGTCCACAATAGTGGAGTATGATCTGAGTGCGCTCTTGGCAGCGCTCGCGCCCTTGCCAAAGGAAAAGTTCCATCGCCTCGATCGACAACATAAATCTGTCGATACAAGACCTTGTCCTCGCATTCCTTCAAGTGTATAAACATCCATCATCATTAACTACCTACAGCACAGACTCATCCACTACATCCCTTAGTTCCGCCGAAATATCGCCCCTGCCAATATGGTCTCCCGGGCAGTCCTCTGACTGCAGAGTCATTATAATCTCTTGAAATGATGCAGGTAGTACCAATTGCCTCCCCTTGGCATCAACCAGTTCCTCTACCAAACGGGCGATATCAACCCCGTTGCACGAGCCATACACGTTAGTAGCCAGAATCTTTAGACCATCCGCCTTCCACCTCAAGAGAGTTGTTACAGTAAATCCTCCACGCCACTCAGTCCCCTTCAACTCGTATCTTTCTGCATTCCTTGCTGTCAACATTCCTTCGGAGGCTCCCTCAGACTCGATTCCTCTGCATTTTGCTAGCATGGTGCCCCCAGTATTATTCCATACCTCAACCAATCTATTCAAAACTTTCGTCTCCTGCAACATTACTACGTATGCGTTTCACTCCCAAACCAAATTATGCATTGCCACCCTTTTCTCCGGTCTTCTTAGCCCCCTAACATTCCATGAGAACAATTTCATTGACGAACCTTGAACGACGTGGTTGGCGGTACCACCCCCAAACACCTCAACACCTTCACTTCCTGGACCTCTCCTCGACCTGCTCCTGACTCGTGCTCCAGTACGCTTTCTTCCAACCCCTCATCCGCATGCCCTGATCCTGACTCCTCCCAGCCACCTCCCGCCTCTCCTCTTGGATCCGAATCGACGTGCCATCTGTCATCACCCCCAACCTCCGCTCCCTGCCCTCAAGCATCACAAACCCCCTTGGCTGAACCTACCTTCGACATCCTCGGGTCGTTCCCAAGCTGCTGTACTCCTCCAACCTCCTCCCTCTTCTTTGCTCCTTTATCTCTCGCGCGAGTACGGACAACCGTACCTCCCCCAAGACACCCACTGCTCCCCATGAACCTTGTCCACAGATCGAAGGCCCTCCAACCCACCACGCTCCCATGCCACCCCAAATTCCATGACCGTGAGAGAACGCAAACCACCTCCTCCGCAATGATCTCGGGAGTCGATGAAGCTGCCTATTCCCCGCTCCGTAAACCTCTTCGACCTCCATGCCACCTTGCCCGATTCGACAAAGGGATCGACCGAGGCACCTCCCCTCCCAGTCGCTCTGCCATGCCGCTCAACCCAAAACACCACCAAATGTCCCACCCATCCCCGTAGGCATTTGCGCCACACGAGCCAAACGAGAGGCTTCCAGAATCTAAGGCAACACTTTACCACATCCGCATCCGGCAAGGGCTCCGTATACCCAACCATAGTCATCCGCTCCACGATCCACCCCACCATCCCGGACGGGTTCGCCAGTCCGACTGGTTCCGCAAGTCCACCAGAGCCCCGGGAAACGCCAACGAGATCCAGCTGAAACTCCCCACCAAGATCTAGCCCTGAAGCCACATCCATGTACCTCGACCCGCTTGCGTGACCTGACCCGAGCGTGCAACCCGATAGCACCTTCTCAAAGGAGGGATCTACCCTGGGTCTCCTTCGTGATGCCTCGTAGATCCCACCGATCTGGCTTGCAATGGGAGCCACCCTTTTTTCCCCGCCTCGCGCACCTCCACTTGGAGTTGAGTCCATGGCAACGGGCGATTGAGTGTCACACCCACTGCAGCCACCTTCGATGGCTGCCCACGCCGGAGCCCATCAGAGACGATAGCCTTGACTTGGAGCATCGGAGCCAACTACTCGCAAACCACCCCAAGGCTCCTCCAGAGCAAAGTCAGACCACCGATCCAGACCTTTTGCTCCTCGTTTAGGAGCTCTGCCATCCCGTCCCACGTCACAGGGGACCTCCAGTGGATGAACTCCGTCGCATGACGAGAGAGATCCAACAACTTGCCCGCCTCCTCCTCGCTAAGGTCTCTGGCACACACCAAAGCCTTTCCGAGCTCAGTAACATCCCCACCAAACTCGCACCCAACTGTTGAGTCAATATCCTTCGTAACTTCCTGCAATCCCCTCTCCAAGTTTCTGCAAACCCCCACCAAGAACCTTCCCCTACTTTCGTCGCATGAAGTTCCCCGAGCTGTAACCGCACCCCGCTGACTTCATGTTCCATTGCAAGCCTGTCCTTGAGGGCAGCGAAAACTGCGATGGCCGCTACCCCGCAGTCGAAACACCAAACATGGTCCTGACAATCAGCCGCACGATGGTGCCATCCTCCGCAACATAGACACTTCCCTTGGAAAGAGGCGTCCCTAACCCTCTGCGTCCTTTGCATCGGAGCCGACAGCACTTGCTCGCGTTGCGGCCGACCCTCCACATGCGTCCACCCGCTTCCACTCTCGCGCATTTGACCGCAAGCCTTTTTTCCATTCTTGAGTTGTTTTCATCATCAATTCATGAATAAGATGAAAACAATAATCTCATAAACTCATAATTTGCAATGTACCAATACAATGCTTATCACGTAAATAAGTTGAAGTTTCATTACTTGTCAGAACCATCAATGTCTTGTTGGATTCCTGTGCCGTGCATGATATCCTCCATATCATCACCTGATCGAGTCTTTATATTTCACTTGATTCTCTTATTTCATTTAAGAATGCATGATTTTGTGGTACATCAAGTATTCCCGCCACATGTGCCGTGATTCGTGAAGCCAATATGAGGATAGCTGTTAGCAGAGGAGTCCAAATCATAAACATGTCTACGTGAAGAAGATACATCTTGAGAACCATGTGACGAAGTTGATGGAACAATAGGAGATGGTAGTTGAGGAAGTTGAGTTGGAGGCATTACTGATTTAAATTTAGAAATATGTTATAGCTCGCACTACCATACAAGGAGGTATCGATATAATGATGTTGGTTTTCTGGAAATCCCCCAAAACTTCAAATTTTGTAACCATAACTAGGAGAGAAAAACAATATGGTTTATTTTTGTGTAACCATAACACACGGTGATGGTGGAGGATCGGAAACGCCTCGTTGAGTGGCGTCAGCGTTCTCGGATGCGGTGGTTGAAAGAAGGCGATGCCAACACCGCCTTTTTTCACAGAGTTGCGAGCGGTCGACGACGCTCTAATTCTATTTCTTCGATGCTGATTAATGGCAACCTTGTCCAGGGGGAGCGGGAATTGGGCCACGCCTCCGTGGCTTATTTTAAGGAATGGTTCGGGCGCCGGTCTGCGCGTGTGTGGCGTTGGTCGGGTGGTGGGGCTAGCACGCTCCAGCAGGAAAATGCATTGGGCCTCATTCGACCTATCTCTATGGAGGAGCTGAAGGAGGCTGTATGGGCTCTCAATTCTGACGCGGCGCCGGGCCCTGATGGCTTCCCTATTTCCTTCTACCAGGAGTTTTGGGATGTGCTCTCTCATGACGTTTTGGATGTTGCTCGTGAATTTTGTGATGGGAACCACAGGTTTGACAAAATTAACAGGGCTCTTATTGTTCTCATTCCCAAGGCATCGTCCGCCAACCGTATCGAGGACTTTCGGCCGATCTCCATTTCCAATGCCATATACCTTATCATTGCGAAGGTGCTTGCTCAGCGTCTGGCTCCGCTTCTTGACTCTCTCATCTCGCCTACTCAAGCGACTTTTGTTCGGGGGCGGCAAATTTGTGACTGCTATGCGGTGGCTTCGGAGATTATCCACGCATGGAACAAGACCGGCGTTAGGGGGCTTCTATGGAAGATTGACTTCACGAAGGCGTACGATTCATTGGATTGGCGGTTTCTTTGGTCTGTTCTGAAGAGGCGAGGTTTTCCTTCGCTATGGATCTCGTGGGTGCGTCGATGCGTTTCAACGGCCTCTCTCTCGCTTCTTATCAACGGTCGCATGGCTAGGGGCTTCTTCCAGCCTCGACGGGGGATTCGGCAGGGGTGTCCCCTTGCTCCTATGTTATTTGTCTTGGCCGCTGACGTTTTACCTCGGATGATTCATAATGTGGCTGCGGCGAGCCTTACCCGCCGGTGCTCTCTTGGTCCATACCATGTCCCTATTATTCAATTCGCTGATGATACGATATGCTTTATTGAGGGCGATGATTCGGATGTGGCTGGTATGGCTACCACGTTAGATCTCTTCAGCGAGGCCTCGGGCCTCCTCATAAACCATGATAAATCCTCTATGGTCCCTTTCAACATTTCGCGGGATGAGGTCGCGGAGTATGCGCGGATCTTGGGCTGCTCTGTGGGCGCTGTTCCTTTGGACTATTTGGGGCTTCCTTTGACGGTGGGGCGTGCTTGCATACGTGACTGGCAGGCGGTGGTGGAAAGGCTCGAATCTCGCTTGGCCGGGTGGCGCGCGGCCATTCTTTCGCGCGGTGGGCGATTGATTCTTCTCAAATCTGTATTGTCTTCGATCCCAATCTATTTTTTCTCTGTTAAAGGTATGCCAAAGGGGATCAGACGGAGGATGGATTCGTGCCTTCGAAGATTTCTTTGGGGTAAGAAGGGGGAGGGGAGGAGGGGGGTGCACTTGGTTCGCTGGGATGAGGTTACTCGGCCGAAGCAGGAGGGGGGGCTGGCCGTGAGAAGGATGGAGGTCGTTAACGAGGCCCTCTTGCTCAAATGGGTGGCTCGACTTTGGGGCCGGGAGGAAAGTTTTATGTTGAATTTCTTGCGGGAGGCGGTGGGGGTGGACATGTTCTTTGATCCCGGCGGCCGCCAGGGGAGTTCCCCTTCCTCTTTCACCCGTGCCATTGTTAATTCCCTTTCTCGTAACCGCTCCCTATTTGGAATTAAGATGGGGGACGGTTCCTTGATCCGCTTTTGGGGCGATGATTGGACCGAGAGGGGTCCTCTTCAGGAGATATTCCCCCGTCTGTTCGCCCTTGCGGCGGATAAGGAATCCAAGGTGGCCTCTTGCTGGGATGGTGCTTCATGGGCCCCAGTTTCGTGGCTGATCTCTCTGATCGGCGGCAGGAGGATTTCTTCGCTCTATTGGCTATTCTCGATGGCGCTCCCACGCCTTTGATCGGTCGTGACCATTTGCTTTGGAAGGACGGCTCCTTCTCCACTCGTGCGGCTTACCGAGCTATCCTTCCTCCTCCTGATGCGGCCGATGCTGTTCTTTATCGGGATTGTCAATTCTTTTGGGGCCTCGGGATCCCCGAACGTATAGGTATTTTTCTGTGGCTCTTTCGGCGTGGCCGTTTGTTGACTCGTAGCCGGTGCGCCTCGATATTTCCCAACGTAAGCTCTATCTGTGGGCTTTGTGACTTGGAGGCGGAGACTATCGAACACCTATTCTTTTGATGCGGCAGAACCCATGGCATTTGGGCAGATCTGGAGTGGCTTGATGTGTCGTCTTCTTCTTCGTTCTGCGACAGTTTGGTTTCATCTCGGGCTAGGGCGAGGACGAACCTGCTTTCTGCTATTGCGTGGCTTTGGAGCATCTGGATTGGGAGAAAGAGGCCCTCTTTGCACGACAGAGATTTTACTCCGAGAACGTTCTAATTTCGGCTTCGCGTCTCACTCGTGATTGGACTGATGTGTAGGGTTTTTTTATTTTAGCGGAGGTATCCGATCTCGATACCTCCTGGTATTATCTTTGTTTGTCTCCTGTACGCGTGTCGCCTGTAAGTTCTCTTTAACTTCTTAATAAATCAGGGCGAGCACCATCGAGTGCGTCCCCCTTTTTTGAGCGTCAAAAAAAAAATTTTCTTTAGTTTTCCCACCATACATTGAATCTCCTCAAACATCCGTATTTTAAGTATCCCAATGAAGATATTAGATCTTCCAACATGGTATTAATTCGGTGACCTCCTGATGTAGATAAAAAATTTCAACGGTGAAAAAAATAATTTTTGATGGGGTAATATTTGGTGGAAAAATTTGAGGGAGGAGAAGAGAAGAATCACCGATTGCGAGAGATTGGGAAAAAGAAGTGTGTATATCGCGTCAAGGGAGAAGGGAGAAGGGGGGAGAGATATAATTCTCAAATTTTGTTTAACTCCTAATTGAATTAAACACTAGATTACCATCCCCTTTATATAGGAGGGGAGGCATTACAAAAATAGAAAGCGAATAAATTTTCAAATTTCATCTTATCCTAATTGATTCTAAATAGGCTCTAAAGATCTATAATCGACTAACTACTTACTATAACCGACTAACTAATTTGATTAGAGATCACACACAATCTCTTTATTTAAAATAAAATCGCAACGGATTCAATATAGTTAACTCGACCCTAATTTAATTAACGAACAAAAAATAGAGCCCTATTTATTTGTTTCACGCTGCATTAGCTCTTTGCCGCTTTGAAAAACTCATCTCCTGATGTGTGGCTTCTGTTTTGCATGTGGAATGGGAGAGTTTATTCGGAAATGCCAGACCAATTTTCCAAATTTCGAGCCAATTCGACTTCAGAATCAGGATATTAAAATTAGCTTGCTATTTTCTGTTGCTTTTTTTCAAAATAAACTGGACAACAGATGTGACTCAATTAATTGACGGCATTTTTCTGTTGTCCTCTCTGTTCCCTCTTCTCATTGAATAAGATTTTTGGGGAGTGCACCGTCGAGTGTATTCCCCTTACTTCTGGATTTCAAAAAAAAATATGACTCAATTAATTGATGGCATGATTCTGAAAATAGCAAAACCATTAGATGGAAAAATAATGCCTGAATAGAAAAAAAAACACTTTCATTCCACCGGAATCCCAATTTTTTAGCACATATTTCACCACAACTCAAGGTAACCCAAAGCCATTAAAAGATTAACAGAGAATATGGCTATGGTGTACATGTTTGGACCTCAACGATTCACCAAACCAATAGCAGTATACCGATCCTCCCTCCCAAATCAAGAACACAGAGGGGTGTGTGTGTGTGGGGGGGGGGGTCATAGCACCAAGGCCCTAAATGCCGGTTTCGGTCACCATTTCGGTATCGACCAAAACAGAATTTCGATGGAATTTCGGTGGAATTTCGACTGAAATTTCGGTCATTTCGGTCATTTTTTGTACTAAGACCCCCATATTTCGGTCATTTCGGCCATTTCGGCCAGATTTCGATTTCGACTGGATATCGATATTCGACAGAAATTCGACCGAATTTCGCTGAAATTTGAGGCCATGCATAGCACAACCAACATGGAAGGAAGGTGCAGAACCTTGGTTCGGTTGAGAGCAACAACTGCGGGGCGTAGCGGCGGCATGTGGAGGGAGTGTTGTTGCGTTGGCGGTGCGGGAGGATGCATTATGGTTGCTGGTTGTTGCGTGTCGTTGGCGACAAGGTGGAGGGGTTGGCGGTGTACTGGCGGAGGTGCAGGTGGCGGCGGCTTGAGAGATGATGTAGGGGAGGTGAATGTTGGGAGGGGCGACTGGCTGTTGACGGTGTGGGAGAGGGATGTAGGATTAGAGGGGAGGCGGCGGGGAAGAGATAGGAATGAAGGGGAGGGTTAGGGTTAGGGCGTCGGGGAGAGAAAGAAGGGGAGAGAGAGATAGGGGGAAGAGAGGAGAATAAGTGGGAAAAATAACATTTCATTCAATTATTCTCTACCTATAGGGTGTGGGCCTTTATATAGGCTAAATACCCTCAAAATAAACATAAGACTATTGCTCTAAGTAAAACAAGAAAAGAAAATACTGCATGGCCTTATATAATTGGCCTTTTACATACTCGAATAAGTTAAAATTCAACACAACTATTTTGCCTAAAAACTGTCTTGTGGCATAACTGAATGGAGATAAATGAAAAAATTCGTAGGGTGCCTCATGCTGCATCACCTCTCTTTGGTTGTGATCGTGTGTGCTAGTACACCAGATATAAGTAGTAATCTATTTGCTCTGCAAGATTTGGATCCATGCTTATACTTGAAATATATTTTCCATGTATGATTGTATGTTAATCTATATATTCTTGTTCGACTTGTAGTAAATGTGTGTCCATTGTCTTGTTCATGCCAAGGTTTGAAAAATCTAAAAACAGAATGTGGCGGTTTCCCTAGAATAGAGGCAAGGCATAGCCTCTAGGCGTAAGTCTCAGTTTGCAAGGATAAATATCTATAAAAACTAAAATAAATATATACTAATGAAATTATATATTCTCTGACTAACATATGATATATATCACTATAAGACTTGATAAAATTATAAAGATAAGAACACCAAAAGAAACAAATACAAATGTATGAGAATGAAAATGTTGATATCATGGAAAGCCGCGTCGACGATATATCAGTGATATATCGCCGATATATCGGTATCGAGTAGTTGTGGGTATCAAAATCAGAGTGTACATCTTTTTACAGGGATATCGGCGGTATATCGCCATATCGGTAAAAAAGGATTGGATTCAGTACAAAAAATCCAGGATATCATCCGATATCGTCAATATCTCACCGATATCTCTATATATCAATGCTTTTATTCATGCAAGCTTGATTCCACTACCTATATGGTGTAACAGGAGGGTGCATACAACGGTTCTTCAACTTGGTGTATTTTTGCAAGTTATTTCATGTTGTGAACTTGAATGAAATCCATTTCCAATACCTGTAAGTCAATTCTTCAAAAAATATCCATAAGTCAAGAATCAACATTAATTTTGATATGATTGAAATTATCGTTATATGCAATATAAACTTCATAGTTGATCGATATGTGTGATCTAAGAGTATATTTGTAAGTTATTTAGTGATATAAGAACTTGAATGAACTCCATTTTCAAATTTCAACATATACATATACATACATACATACATATATATACATATACATACATATATATATATATATATATAGGTCAACAACTAACAGTACCAGTACCAACGATATGTTCGATATGACCGATGTGCAATATAAAGATCATAATCTTCATAAAATGATATATATGTGTCATCTAAGTGTATATTTGTAAGCTATTTAATGTTACATGAACTTGAATGGAATTCATTCCCATATCTATAGGCCAGGAATAAACATTAACATCGATATGTTCGATATGACCGATATGTGTGATATATGGGCTATAAATGACCGATATGTGTGACATAAGTGTGTATTTGTAGGTTATTTGTTGTTTTAATATCTTGGATGATCTTAGTTTCTGAAAAAATGGCAAAAAATGGTTTTTTGGGGCCATTTCCGACATTTACACCGACATCGTCAATATATCGGCGATATATCCCGATATATCCATATCCGGGCGGATCGAAACGATATTGATACAACCTTCCTTGGTTGATATTCCCCAGCTATCTAACTATCTAACCCAAGTTGAAGAACCGTTGTATGCACCCCTCCTGCCATACCATACCCCCGTCGAAATTTTTTATTAAAGATTTTATTTATATTCGGATATATGGATCTGTTTTTTTGGTAATAGTACATGAACTCTCCGTGAATTATATCTTGTTTGTCCTTCTCGGCGTATTGCATAGTTTATTGTGTAACAACTGCTCAGAATTTAATTTACAAGCATTGTTTTATATGATATTTGCGGATTCGTATTTTTTAGGATATAACTTAAGAGTTTTTGACATAATTGGACATGTTTAATGGTAAATATGAACATGAAAGTGACCAAATTTAATCATTTATCTTGTATATTTATATCCTAAACAACTAGACCTTTATAAACATATGAAATTGCTAATAGGACAAATGATTAATATAAAAAATAATCTGAAAATAAAAAAAACGCATCGTGGATCGCCTCATCTCTGCATCGACCGTCTCGACCTCCTCGAGCGCCTCGACCAACTGAGGCGGTTGCTTCTCAGAGACCCCATGAGGCGGTCGTTCTGGGGCGTTTCAGGCCGCCTTGCCTCGAGGCACGTTTTTTAACCATGGTTCATGCCCACTAGAATATGCCATTCTGTTATCCTCTCATGCTACATCATTATCGCGTCTTCCATTATCACTTGTTTTTGATTTTGATTTTGATTTGGAAGCTGAGGAGTCAATCTGCTAAAAAAATAAACAAATTGTATACATTAAGATCCCAATGAAGATATCGAATCTTCCATTATGGTACCATTTTTGTGCCGTCCCTTCGCTTGTGGTTGCGAATGCGGGCCACACAGAATATAGGTAACAACCCATTTGCTATGCAAGTTATGGATCTTGAATTGTACTTAAAGGTACCTTTATATATATATTGGTAAGCTGACCTATATATTTTTGTCTGATTTATAGTCCTTCAAATGTGCGTCCATTATCATGTTCCTCATGTTCCCCACTCGAATATGCCATTTCGTCATAAATCTCTCATGCTTCATCGTCATCACCTTTTTCATTGTCACTTGATTTTGATTTAGAAGTGTGGGAGTCAATCTTTGATATTCAACAGTTAGTTAATAAATAAATTGTTATATGCTTTTATACAAAACAAACTTGTAACACTATAAAGTGTTTTATACAATATATGAAGAATATTAGTCCATCGTCCGTTGAATACTATTATTTTTTAAACAAACCCAAAACCTCTCTACAATGTTTTTTATATAAAATGAAATATTGGTAAAAATTAATGATCAAGTTAACATTCATATTTTGAATAATGTCAAAGACTGTTGGTAAATGGTAACTTCTTTATTAATATATTTTATAGGGATATTTACCCCATAATTATGAGTAGTTTCGTAATTACCACAAGAATCCTCGATAATAATGAATTACATCTGGAACCCTAAATATGTGCTCCGTTTTACACCCACAACCCTCCGTTAGTTTAGTTCATTAACTCAGCCAGACGGCTGAGTTAATCTAACCAATGCCCGATCTAATGGCTGAAGTTAACCAAAAAGAATAAGAAAAGAAAAAGAAAAAATACCCCACCCTCCCCCCTTCGTCCTCCAGCAACCCCCTTGCGCCGCCCTTCCTCCTCCAACGCGCCCTCTCCTCGCCGAACCTCCTCCCGTTCTTCCTCCAGCACGCCGCCGACCACCTCTTCCTCCCCTTCCTCCTCCAGCATCCCTTGCGCTGCCGACCCACAAGTGGCGAAAATGTGGAAGGGTGCAAGTGTAAAAATCTCTTTTTATAAACCGTCAATATGACAAGGGGGTATTGTGTAAGCGAAATGATCAGGAATTACTTACTCCACTTATTGTGGAAAAAGATGCTGAGAGTAGTTGAGTTGATTTGGTACCAATGTCACAGATGCTTATGACGGTTTTTTTGGAGGTACCAATGTCACAGATGCTTATGACCTTTAGTCAGTTGTCGCAATGCTAAATTTACCAGGACATTTCCTGGTGGCATGACACCATATAACCACATGTTTGATGTGGATGCAATGTTTTAATACCACACTTTATTCACCTTGCCGGGTGTTTGATATGGATGCAAGGTTACGGTACAACAACAACATAGCCTTTTGCCACATTAAGTATGATCCGCTACATGGATTCTTTGCTTCCATTCAGATCTATCTTGGGCCATTGTTGGGCTTAGATCCAAAAAACCCATGTTTTCTGATGCAAGGTTACAACAGCAGACTTTATTCGCCTTGTTAAGTGGTGACTAACTGGCAGGTGTGTTTTGATGATAGAGGGTTTTGCTACAAGGATTAATTTTCGAGGAAGTCTTGCTACAAGGATGCCTTCCGAACTTCTCATTGTGATATCTGATTCCTTGTTCCTTAGAAAGTCCTTATTGAGTTGAAAATTCTTATATTTCTAGAAATCACAGTTAAAGCAGTGAGTGGCGGTCTTTTTGGAGGTACCTGTTGATTTTCAATCTTTAGTCAGTTGATGCAAGGCTAAATTTACCGTGACATGGCCTTGTGGCATGAAAACAAATAACGGGCATTTGATATGGATGCAAGGTTACAATACTGCACTCTATTCGCCTTGTTAAGTGGTGACTAATAGCAGGTGTGTTCTGATGATAGGGGGTTTTGCTATAAGGATTTTTTGAGTTAGTCTTGCTATAAGGACGCTTTCTTAACTTCTCAATGTGGTATCTGATTCATTGTCCCCTGTAGAAAATCCTAATTGTGTTGAAAATTCTTATATTTATAGAAATCACAGTTAAAAGTGAAATGTGAGATATTTTTATTATTCGATGTGCTGATAACTTTTGGTCCATTCCAATCACTAATTGTGAGAGAAAATGATTTTTGGGTCCATTTTCGTATTTTTCTTGATGCTTTATTGCTTCTTATAGATTTCACTAAAAATGGGAAATACTCATTTTAATTTTAGTTTTTTGAAAAGCTGAAAATTCAGTTCGATTTGTTTGGAGAAACTTCTTGTTTTTGTCATGGTGTCAGATGGTACGTCATAGGATCCTTTACCTATAAATTATCATATACTGTTGATGTTCTCAGTGTGTATGTTAGAGTATATGGTATGTGCCAGAATGAGCTCTGTTGAAGCTAGGGATGAAAACGAATGTGAATATATTCGTATCTGATCTGCTATCGTATTCGTTTTATACTTCTTTTGACATTCATATTTGCATTCGTTTTAAAATGGATGTGGATATGGATATCACTTTGACATTCGCTAATATTCGCATTCGTATTCGTATATTCGTTTTCGTACATAAGTATAGTAATATATTTATATTATACTATGCCTAACAATATTTTATGATCGCGTTCACCATTGTTGATATAATTGTTATGAAATTACTATATCTAGTATACATATTTTATGTTTAAATCATCCTAAACATGTATATTTTAGTTAATCTATTAAAAATTTATGTTTATTATTCGTATACGATTCATATTCGTTTTTAAGGATATGGTAACCCATTTTTTGCATCCGTCAATATTCGTATCTACATTTGTATTCGTATTTTAAAATGGATAATGATATGATTATTCTTATATTCATATCCTATCCGATCGTTTTCATCCCTAGATGAAGCTGCACACTGAATAATGCATGCTTCTTATGTTAGCAAATTTGCTGAGGTGGTTTTATGATGTTATAAATGAGTGCATTGCACTGAAACCTCAGATCTACGGGAATATGGATATCCTTGATAACTAAGGCCATATATTGAAAATAGACATGTCAAGAAATGGACCCTTCAGTAAGCTCGTTAAGTTGTTACCATGCCCAAGTATCCGCCATGTGATAGCACAAAATGTATGACGGTCATGTGGTTGGTGTCAAAAGCTGCCCGCAGTTTATTTGTTGCTTACATATATAAGCACTAGTTAAATTTAGCTTGCTGCATTAAGCAAGAAATTAATTTGCAGCATGCTGACTTTCGGCACTTCTTTTTATAATGTCTTGGTATAAATTTTGCAGCATGCTGCATTGACAGACCTTGACAGCAAGACATCATTTTTCGGAGTCTATGATGGGCATGGAGGTGATCTGAGTTCCTTTTTTTCTGGTCAAAATTTTGTAGCATTTTAGATGTATATTTATTTTTTCCTCTCCATGACAATCATCGTTGTATTATAAGCCCTTTTCCAATTGGATTTTTTGGAACCAAGATATTGTAGTGATCAAATAAATTTGAAAACTATACTGGTCAAACGTTGGGTACTTGAAATTTATATGCCTTAGTTCTAGCACGTAGTTGTCACTCTAATTTTTAAATGAAATGCATGCCATGGAAGAGCTGATCTAATAATTGACAGTGATATATCTTCATAGCTCATTATTGCATTTATAAAGTATCATTTTGTTAGATGCTATATAGCTGTTTAAGCAATTTGTAACTTCCCCTTCTTCCTAGAGACTTCTGTAGATTCTAAGGGCGAGGTCATTTCAGAGGCAGCACCTCTCTTGAGACCAATTCTTTGTATTGAGAGTCTGAGACCAATTCATAGGAGCAATTTGCAACGCCAGGGCTATGCTACATTTTATTCTCCTTCGGTCAAATGATGGTGCAGGCATACTTGCTAATTATCTAAAATGATAGTCATTTCAGAGACAGCACATCTCCTGAGACCAATTCTTGGTATTGGGAGCATTTCTATTATCTGGAACGATGACTGGACTGAGGAGGGAGCTCTTTGCGACAAGTTCCTAAGGCTCTTTTGCAGTGATTGGTAATAGGTATGCATCTGTCACTGACTGTTGGCCTAACATCAGGGGGGGTTAGGTACTGGTATTGGCATCTCCCTTTTTTGGAGCAACTAGTACACGATTTTCTAGGTTTGCTGGACTCATTGGATAATGTCGAGTCGTCGACAACCCCAAGCCAGATGTGTGATCATTTGACTTGTGAAGATGGGGAGTTCTTGGTTAAGAAGGATTCTTGGTTAAGAAGGCTTATTGGGCCATTCTATTCTTACTATCCACGAGATTCTGAGTTGGGTAGGGATTGCCAGCATTTATGCAGAGTGAAGATATTTTCGTGGATCCTGAGTTGGGTAGAAATTTGTCTTTCTTGCACCGGCTGTCGGCTTTCCAATGCGTAACCCTCCTCAATTTTTCCGGACTTGGGACAAGCCATGACCGAGTTATCCATTTTTATTTACGCTAAATAAGTTGGGATTGATTGTAATTATAACTTTCATGTTAGATAATGTTAGTTAGAGTAATTCAAAGAGTTAATTAGGATTTGATTTAATTTTTAATATTATTCTATTTCTATTTTTGTAATCAAACCCCCCTCCCTATGTAAAGGGGGTAGTAGTTCATTAGAAGGAGGTTAGGCAATGTTATGAATTGAATTTGAGTTTTGATTTGGAGAGTGCCTCCACCATTATCCTCCTTTACCCAAATTTCTAGGGTTTCTCCTATCATCTCTCATCCTGTGAGACACATGTTGGGAAAATGAGAAAACTTGTTTATTCCATACGCCATAGGCTTTCTTATATAGGGGAGTAGCCTATGGGTAAAATACATAAAGAGTCCAACAGGAAAAGAAAATATTATAAAGGTACATAAGAGAATAATATATCTCTACACTCCCCCTCAAGGTGGAGCATAGATATCAATCATGCTCAGCTTGGACGAACACTTCTGGAACGACCCTCGAAGTAATGCCTTGGTAAAAATGTATGTAGTTTGGTCCTCTGAGCTAACATGGGATCATTGGGATGTAACAATAAATCCCTTCTGAATCATATCACGTTTGAAGTGACAATCAACCTCAATGTGCTTGGTTCTTTCATGAAATGCTGGATTATTCGCAATGAATAGAGCCACGTGATTGTCACATTCCATAGCCATAGGAAGCGAGACTTCTATATATAGATTTGTAAGCACAACCTTTACCCACATCATTTCTGTACTGACCTGGGCCATAGCCCTATATTCAGACTCAGCAGTAGACCTTGCTACAACCGTTTGCTTCTTGCTTCTCCATGAGACTAGAGAATCTTCAACATACACAGCAAACCCAGTGGTGGACTTCCTATCCTTAGGACATCCTGCGTAATCTGCATCTGCACATGTTGAGATAGTAACCTCCTTGCCTTTCTTAAACAGCAAACCCGCACCTGGAGATGATTTAAGGTACCTGAGTATCATATGTATAGCATCCATGTGTACCTGACGTGGTTGCTCCATGAACTGGCTTACTCGACTCACATCAAAGGCGATATCGGGTCTTGTAATAGTAACATATAGAAGCTTGCCCACCAGTTCTCTGTATCTTCTCCTATCCACCTCATCAGTGTCATCTTCATATAATTTCATACTGGGATCCATAGGTGTAGTGGGAGGTCGGCAACCAAGCATTCCTGTTTCACTCAACAGGTCAATGACATATTTCCTATGGGTCATTACCAACCCATGAGGATTTCTGGCGAACTCCAGTCCCAGAAAATATCTAAGAACTCCAAGGTCCTTGGTGACAAATTCACGACCCCGCATTTCTTTTGCCCCATGAATTCCCTATTCATCATCACCTGTAATCAAGATATTGTCTACATACACCATAATTGCAATAATACCTCTGGGTGTCTTCTGTACGAACGAGGAATGATCTGCATTAGAACATCTGTATCCTTGTTTCTCAAACATGTCTGAGAGCTTCTGGAACCAAGCTCTGGGGCTCTGCTTAAGGCCATAGATAGCCTTATGAAGTCTGCACACCTTACGATACTCCTCCTCAACAGGAAAACCAGGTGGCTGTTGCATGTAGACTTCCTCCTGTAAGTCACCGTATAGGAATGCATTCTTCACGTTTAATTGGTATAGTGGCCAATCACGAGTAACCGCAACAGAGAGGAGGATCCGTAGGGTGGAATGGCGAGCAACCGACGAGAATGTATCAAGATAGTCCACCCCATATGTTTGTGTAAAGCCACGAGCAACTAGGCGTGCCTTGTATCTGTCAATGCTGCCATCTGCATTCTGCTTAACTGTAAAGACCCACTTGCAGCTAACTGTAGGCACATCAGTAGGTGCAATAACAAGGCTCTAGGTGCCTCTGGACTAAAGAGCAACCACTTCTTCCTCCATGGCTAAACGCCATCGACTATCCTTAAACGCATCTTGGTAATTCCGTGGAATATCCACCGCTGATAGTGCAATGACTAAGCTCATGAATTCTCCAGTTAGGCGATCAAAAGACACAGAAGATGCGATAGGATATGACACACAGCTGCGCTTCTGCTTTCATAGAGCAATAGGTAGATCTAAATCACATGCCTCCTCATCTGGCCTCTGTAACACATCCTGCTCAGGAAAATCACCAGATCCATCAATATTAATATTCTCAGAACATACCTCAGGCGAGCTAGATGATGAGTGGTGACCATGAGCAGAAGCAGGCCTACGAGTATAGTGGAATGGCAATGGTGAAACATGCACAGTGACAGGAGGTGTAGGAGATGTTAGCGGTGGAGGTGGTAGAGGTGATGGTGGTGGTGGCATGTATATAGCATCGGTATTGTCAGAGGATACCAACTGATCACCTGTAGATGAGAAGAACATAACAGATTCGAAAAAGATAACATCAGCACTAATGAGATACCTCCCGCGCAATGGATCATAACACTTGTACCCCTTATGTGTTCTTGAGTACCCGACGAAGACACACTTGACAACCCTTGGAGAGAGCTTGTCAATCCCGAGAGACTACTTAAAGACGACCGAGCCAAGCACACGAGAAGTGAGGGAGAACAATTCTTTGTCAGGAAAAATAAGAGAGAAAGGAATTTTCTCACGTAAGACAGATGACGACATACGATTAATGAGATAACATGCCGTAAGAACAACATCGCCCCAGAAAGGATGAGGGGCATGACTTTGTATAAGAAGCAACCCGGTGACATCAAGTAAATGACAATGTTTCCTTTCAGCAACCCCATTTTGTTGGGAAGTATAGGCGCATGATGTTTGGTGGATAATCCCTTGATATGAAAAATAACTGGAGGGTATGAGTATAAAATTCTAGGGCATTACCACTTCTCACAATTTTAACAGATGTAGAAAAAACATTACGAACTTCATTAATGAAATTGATGATAGTATTCCCCGCTTCAAATTTATTCTTTAATAGAAAGACCTACGACACACGAGAGAAATCATCCAAAATAAGTATATAAAACCCGTGTCCCCGCTGATTAGGAACACGACTAGGACCCCGGCTATCAACATGAAAAAACTCAAACTTGGAGATACTACTCCGACACCGACGACTGGGAAAGTTAGACCGATGATGCTTTCCCAACTGACAAACCTCACATTGGATGGACGTGTGGGGTGAAACCTGAGGTAACACATGACGCAGTTTCTGAAGCGGTAGATGTCCAAAGCGCAAGTGCTACAGTAATGTGGAGATGGATCCAACAGGTAGAGATGAGGTTCCAGCATAAGGAGTCCGACTAAGGCGATAGAGGCTGCCTTGCTCATAACCACGCCCAATCACGTTGCCCGTAAGGATGTCCTGAAAAACAAGAGAAGATGGATAAAAAATTGCTCGACAATGTAAATCCTTTGTAAGTTGGCTAATAGACAACAAATTCATTGAAAAATCAGGTGCATGTAACACGTTCTTGAGATGCATGGATGGTGTCAGTCTAATCTCCCCTTTGACTAGTAATCGGGGAATGTGTTCCATTAGCAATAACCACAGTACGACCTGGAGAAACCTGTCTGTATCCTGTAAGTAGACCTTGATCACCACATAGATGATGTGTGGCACCAGAGTCCATAATCCACTCTAAAGTGTATGATCCACTACTGCTAGTGAATGCATAGGTGCTACCTGATGTAGTGGTGGATGCAGACGCAACAACGTCGGAGTGACTCTCAGAAGTAGGTGCTGATGCGACAGGACCAGATGGAGGAATAATGCCCCTCAGACGGGCTACAAGGTCATCAAAGCGCTACAGATGGAGGCTCGATCTGTTCAGCTACTCGTGCAGAAGAAGGAAACCCATGCTTAGAATAGCATATGTCTTCGGTATGTCCAGAACGATGGCAAAAAATACATGATGGCCGAATACAACCTCCTCTGCCCCTAGATCCACGGCCATGGAACTGATGTTGACCCCCACGACCTCGATTGGCTGCCATGGCTGAGGTAGTCTGATTTGTAGCAGACGAAGGAATTGTGATACGACTCAACCTATGAAAAGCTTCCTCCATAGGAGGAATAGTGGAATCCGCCAAGATCTGGGAACGTGCTGTCTCGTACCCTGGATCAAGGGCTGCCAGGAAAACACCCACCATAGTGGCATTCCGATAGGTCTTCTGTTGCTCTGGAGTGGCTGTGAGAGGCATGAAGCTATAAAGCTTCTCAAACATTACACGTAAAGACGCGTACAATGAGTGTAGAGGCCGTCCATTCTGCTTGCTTGTAAAGATGTCATGCTGAAGTTGCAGAATCTTCGTCTCATTCTTTGCCTGTGAATAGGTGGCAGGCAAAATGTCCCACATTGCTTTGGCAGTGGGCTCATGAAGAATATCGTTAGCAATCTCAATTGCTAATGTTCCGGAAAGCCAGACTTTGGCATATGCATCATCTGCCTCCCAAGAGGCATTAACCCATGTCTTCTCAGCATGCTCTTCCTCAGTAAGAATGTGCTTCTTACCGGTTGACTTCATCATACTCATGAACTGCATGGCCCACAGTTCATAGTTCGAACCATCCATCTTCACAATAGGCGCTGGACCTTTGAAGGCGCATGTAGATGACATATCTGCCTTGCTTTCTGACATTATGATATTGGAAGACTAGAGGAGTAGACTAAAGATGTGACTGTCTACACGAACCAATGTTCAGGAAGGCGGTATGCGGTATTCAGTCGGAGGGGACTGCATAGAGAGTATGCGGTATGCGGGAGAGTATGCGGGGAGTATGCGATTTTATGCGGTTTGGTATTTTTTATTATTAAAAATATAAATAATTTTTTAATATCATGTTAATATCCTTTAAATATTATATTCTTGATTATAATAATAAAGAATTGAAGGTACAAGGAACAAAACTATTGGGATAATAGAGTCAAGTGAGCAAAAACATCAATTGAAAGAGCGTTAAGTCGGATGTCCGAATTTAGGTTATGGTTTTAAAAAAAAGTTTATTCGAAAATCGGCCGCATAAACGGCCGCATATACGGTATACTCGGTCGAATATGCAGCCCGACCCGCCTAGATGCCGATTTGACCATACTCGGTGCGCCAAGGCTACCGAGTACGAGTATACGACCGAGTATGCGGTATACTCTGCCAATTTCCCGAACACTGACACGAACATTAACGGGTTTAGTTGCACGTGTAGACGCAAGCAACCAAACCCATTAATCTGGAAATGCGCGCGCGTCACATGCACAGATATGCGCGCAGATGCGCGTTCAGGATCACGAACAAGAGCACGCGCAGATGCTCCTACGCACAGGCACACATGTACGCGTGCTGATGCACAAGCGCGTGCGCACTCGGGCAGGAGGCGACACACAGGAGCACGACGTCGGCGGAGCGAGGCGGCGCGCGGTGCATGCGGAGGGCTTGAAGGTGGAGGGTAGGGTTAGGGATTGGTTCGATTACTCCGGTCTAGGACCGTCGCTCTGATACCATGTTGGGAAAATGAGAAAACTTGTTTATTCCATACGCCCTAGGCTCTCTTACATAGGGGAGTAGCCTATGGGTAAAATACATAAAGAGTCCAACAAGAAAAGAAAATATTATAAAGATACAGAAGAGAGTAATACATCTCTACAACACATAATGCTTCTTTCTCTTTCTCTCCTATTGTTCGATTTTTGACTGCATCAATTAGTATTAGAGCATGGAAATCGAATCTTTCTTACTATTCGATCGCATTTTGACAGGTACGATTCGAGTTGAGCCATCTTGGCGATGATTCACATTTACAACAGAAGGAATTCAAGATGTGTCTCCTATCAATTATCAAAGTACATCAATGGATGGATTCATTCGCCATGGAAGATACATTTCTCAACATTGAGACATTACTCGAGGAAGATGTTTTCAGTCTAAAAGAAGATGTCATTGCTACAACTCTTAATCAGGAACAAGAAGATGAAGAAGACACAAGACCCATATTCGATGAAAGTCGTACGGAAGAGGAATATGAAACCCTAGATCTATCCTCGATCAAAGTTGTAGTGTAGGAGACCCATCTTGTGGCACCGCCTATTGCTTCCTCCCAACTACAACCACAACTACCAACCCTAGTATCGGTACAACCACCCCAACCTGTCATCTCTGTTCCGTTGCCACTCCCTTTGTCGCATATAGCCTCACATCACTCTTTCGTTGTTGTCATCGATTTCCCACGGCAACCACCACACCACACCTCAGCTACCTTCTCCATCACCCATCGTTGCCACCACCAACCTCGTACCTCCTCTCCAAAGTCGTCGTTGATCTGTTGGCACCAGCTCCAACACCCTCCCCGAAGCCATAACCGCCACACCCGACCCTTCCACCACAACAACTGATGGGGGGTCTCTCACCACCGTCCCCACCTTCCCCACAAGCAGGTTGTAGCATCGTTGGTCGGACCCACTACCCTTGTGCTCGGCACAAGCAATCACGCCATTGCTTGCTCCAAACCCTAGCACGCCACTCTGTACCCCTTTCTCTAGGTCGGTACTGCTGACACAATCGGATGGGGAAGAAAACTCTATTGTGGGATGTTGGTGTCTCCCGACAGGGAAGTATATCCCTAAATAATAGGGGTTGGTTGATCTTAGATAAATTCAAGGAGATCCCTCCATCCAAAACTTTTTATATAATGGTTAAAGTTGTTGGGAACTCATATGTGGGAACTATTTTAATTGTAGGGATAGAACTATTGCATCAAGGCCCCTCAGTGGAAAGAAATTACAAACGTAATGTTGAAAGGAAGAAAAATGTTTCAAATCGGGAAGATTGGGATGACGATCAGATGGAATTCTCCAACGTTGAAACTGATGATGAACCAACTCATTAGGAGACGAGTTTTCCAAGCGAAGGAGAATCCATGCAATCACGAATTTGTGAATTTGGATAAATCGAGGAATTCCGTCCCTAATTGGTTATTTTACTTCAATCGTCCATTTTTATTTATGTTGAATAATTAGATATTTGATTGTAATCTCAACATTCACACTAAATTTTCGTGTTAGATAATGTTAGCTAGAGTTATTTATCGACCGATTAGGGTTTGATTTGATTTTATTTTATTCAATTTCTATTTGTGCAATCAAATCCCCTCCTTATATAAATGGGTAGTAGTTCATTGCAAGGAGGCCATGTCATGTAATGAGTTGAATTTGAATTTTGATCTGGAGAGTGTCTCAAACATTATCTTCCTTTCCCCTAATATATACGGTTTCTCATCTCATTCCTCTCTCATCCCGCGAGGCATGTCACACATCTTTCTCTTTTTCTCCTCCCCTTTCAGCTTTCTGATTGCATCATAGACTTTTCCAAAGCATATGATAATTTGGACCAAGGTTTTAAAAAGCGTGAGGCGTATCGAGGTGTTTTCCCAGTATTGTCTCGAGGCGTAAGCCTCACTCATGAAAGGAAATTTTTCATAAAACATAATAATTAATCGTAATTACAATATTCAAGTTCTAGAAATTAAATAGTTATGATTTATTACAAAACTCCATGACATTTCAAGGCTAACATCATGGTTTAAACATTCAAGTTGTTATATAACTCTCTTTTTTGGACTATAAATCTGTAAGGAGTCAAGTAAATATGAATATGCAAGCACAATAATAGATAACTCTCTGTAAAATTTAAAGTCTTAAATATAATTTAACAAAAGGGACTAGATGCAACACAAGAGGCATACTAAAGAGTAAAGACATTAGATTTAAGGACTCAAGACCCAATTTTTTGTTCATGTTGATTTATAAGGAACATACATAACAAAGTAAAAATAAGCTTAATACTTGAATAAATTAAAAAAAATACATTTCGGTGAATCATGAGCTTAAGGACTTGAAAATACTTGTCTACAAAAGATGAAAAGCCCACAATCAAAAAGAAAAGAAAAAATCTTGTAGAAAAATAAAATAAAAAAATAAGCACAAAAATGAGGCAGCGTCTCGAGCCGTACGCCTCAGGGCGCGCCTCATATGCCTCGAGGCGTATGCCTTAATGAGACTGCATGAGGCTGTAGCCTCTAGGCGTACGCCTCAGCGCCTAGTGGTGCGTTTTTAAAAACAGTGTTAGGTACTACTGGTTCTTACCTGATTTTGATCAATGGTAGGGACAAGGATGGTTATTTTTGACCTCAACGTCCTGCTTAATAAGGTTTCCCTTTGGTGTTGCTCCTCTTTGATATGGTGGCCAATGCGCTTGCTATCATGGTTGGGAAGATGATAAAATCTTCTTAGTTGAGGGGATACGATAGAGGCCACGGATATGTCCATAGTGCTTGATATTTTTGGGGACCTTTTCGGGTACTTTTAATTGCTCCAAATATATTTTTGTTCCATTTGGGCTTTGGGAATCGGAGCCTGAGAAGCATGGTAAGGTGCTCGATACATCACATGGTATCCTTCTCGTTTCTTACTGGTTATGTTCCTATTTGGTGCATGTATTTTCCATTCAACAAATTGGTTCACTGTAATAGGAAAGGTGGAGTGTAAGTTCTTTAGATGGAGGTTGATTTGCCTTTCCCATGGGGGTCGATTTGTTTTGATGACGACTATGCAAGAGGCAATTCCTGTTTTTTCATTTCTACAAGCCTCCTGGTGGAGGACATCTTCTCAACTCTCAAGGCACTCATACACTGGTTATTCTAGAGTGGTTCGAACAGTTCTACCTCAGGTGTCCATTTAGTGAACTGGGATATCGTCACTCTGCTAATGAAGAATAGAGATTTAGGGGTATTCTTCCTAGATAAGATGAGTCAAGACCTGCTCAAATGGGTGCCCACTTTGGGGGATATGTGATGATTTGACTTGTAGGTTTATCAGAGGAATTTATAAGATTTGTGTGCAAAGTTCTATTAAGCCGATAATAGGGTTGAGCATGGGACCGGGCCAGCCCGGCCTGATCCGAAACCCAACCCACATAGTTCAATCGAAACATGGTTGTAATATATGCCCATATTGACTCTCAGTTCAGATTTTAGCCACCTAATAAGGCCCAAGCCCAATAGCCTGAAGCCCGACTTAAAATAAGGCCCATTTGGAAGTCACAAACCAACCCATATATAGACTCTATTTGCTATTATAATATGATGTGAGTGCATTCAATAATGTTATGAAGACGTTCTTTACTATTGCATTGTATAAGTATTTTGTATTTTACTATTATCTAAGTTGGTATCCCCCTTGTGGCGGTGGAGTGTGTCTACCATCCAAAAGACCAGGGTTCAAATCCCCCTTTGTGGGGGTTGCATTAGGTAGTCGACAACCATCGTAAAAAATAGTTGGATCTTTCAACATGAATTTGAGTAAGAATCCATGTAGCCAACCCTTATTTAAAGTGGGAGAAGTCTTCACCATTGTTTTTTATAAATTAGGTATCCCCAATGACGAACTTGATCTGTTGTTAATTATCCCTAATTATCAGTATTGAATTTCATATTTGCTACAACTTACAACTTTGTATGTGAGATTAGGCACACTTTACTATTGTATTAGAAGAATAGTTTTTAGATCATGTAATGTATATAGGGATGCAAACAGATAGATACAAATATAGGTATTACCGTATCTTTATTCGTTTTTTAATATGAATACGGATATGGATACGTATATTGATGGATATTAAAATTATCTTACCATATCCTTAAAATATGGATACTGATATAAAACAGATACTGATCGTATACGAGTAATGTTAGAAGTACTCTATACAATCGACTTAAATATATATGAATTGGATGGAAAATACATGATATAAATTTACTAAATGTGTTTGTATCATAAAAATTATACAAATATGGTAGAAGGTGTAAAATTATGTTATATAGGGTTAAAAATAAATGTACGACTATTTATATTCGAAAACGGATATACGGATGCAGATATCAAAATGATATCCATGTCCGTATCCATTTAAAACAGATAGGGATACAGATGTCAAAATATGTATAAAACAGATACGGTGACGGATCAGCTACGGATATATCCAAAACCGTTTGCATCCCTAAATGTATACCATTAAACAAGTCTAATGTTATTTTACTTTCAGATTTGGTAAAATACCTTTTAATAGCATGCACAAATCATGTATTCCTTTCATCCTGAGCAGAATCAAGTTTTTTATTGCTTAATTTGATCACAACAAGATCCACTAATCTTGATATTAAATGTTTAATCCCATACCTTCCATTTCTTTTGAGATCTTTGTCCCATATCTTGAATTGGGCCGGCCCAACCCGAACTTGACCTAGTTATTTTTGGACCGGGTTTGGGTTGAACTTGGAATTGGAAATAAAAGCGTACCTAGGCCCAAGCCATTAGCCTGTATATCTAAATGGGCTTGTTGGGCTCAGTAGAATCCAACCCAACCTGATGCTTAACCCTAGTCGAGAATATATCTTTCCTTGACATTTTGAAATGGTAATTTGTTCAGTCCTTCGTGAGTTCCTTATATAGTGATGCCATGTATTGGGAGATGGTGGCTTTTTCAAGTTTTAGTTTGATGATTGTTCGGAAGATGACACCCTTTGTACCTGTTTCTCATGTCTCTACGCTTTGTCTTTGGGCCAGTATAGGATTGTTTGTGATGCTTGGGTGTATGTAGGCATGACTCTTTACTTTCGACATTGGATCATCCGGGTAGAGGTGTCTGGGCTTCGTGCGGCTCATGGAGGAGCTTTCTTTTGTTCCTGACCGTTTAAATTCCTGGGATCACTAGATTTGGGGTGACGAGGAGCTTTGGATGATGGTGGCTTATCGGGCCATATATGAGCCTACTATCTTCAACCCAAGAACTTGAGCGTGACTACAAGCTGATTCTGAAAATGCTATTGAAGGTCAACAATTTTCTGTGGCTTTTGAAATAAAAAAGATTGATGACCAAGCTAAGGAGATCTAAGTTCACTCCAGAAGCCGATGTTGTTTGCCCAATGTATGTGGCTGCCCCGCATCTTTCAGAAAAAAAAGTTACCCAGAGGAGTTGAAGCTCCTCTTCTTCTTAGGCGCCCGGGTCAGAGAAGTTTGGGAAGCCATTGTGATCCCTGGGGTGGATTCTCGAGCTTGGAGCACTTCTGGGCATCTCTAGGGGATGCACAATTCAGACCGCTATAGGAATAATTGATGTCAGTTGCCTCCTTGTGGGAAATATGGCTTGTCTGAAATGGTGTGTCAGAAGGAGAAATCTGTGCCCCACCTTGCTAATTTTTGATGGCTGGAAATGTGATTAATATATGCGGCAAGCACCAAAGTGGGTGCATCTCTCTTTTTGGTGTGAAAAAACCATTTTATTGTTTGATGCAGCTAAGGAATGGAAACTTGTTTTTTGGGATGGAGAGCCTACTGATCAATTACCAGATTGTTTTAGTGGGAGTCGAGCGCTTCGAGGCTAGATTTTTCATACCACGAGTGGGACATCTACTGTTGATTTTGTTTAGTAGGGATTTGCTCTTGGATAGGTTGACATGGCAACTATAATCCAGATGTGAATGTGGGCCTGTGTAGGTGGACTAGCTATTTTTGGACTTTATGGGCCAACTTTGTGGACCTGATATATGTCACATCTATTCAGTAGTCATTAATAGATTGAGCTCGAGCCCTAAAATAATGAACCTTGTGAGTTTAATAGGTAGCTAAGTCAATATCACAGGGTTCGCAGTCTGAAGCCCGAGCCTAGTCATGCTTTTTTTGATTCCATTGGTATATTTTTAGGAACTACATGGTGACTCCTTTTCGACTTGTTGTTGGACTTCAGGAAGGGTCAATAGTATAGAGGTTATGACCATGCAAGAGTTTTGTGCGATTTGGTGGAATGGTGGTTCTGGAAGTTGTCTGTGCTGTTGGATAACGAGAGCTGTGGGTTTGATGAATACATATGAGTGTTTGTAATGATAAAGAATCAACGATTGTGGTTGGCGTGCATATGAACGAGAGCTGTATAAATCTGTCTATCCAATTTATGAGTGGGAGGTTTCGGAGAAAATACATTTTTTAAAGAAAAACATGGGTTTCCTCCCAAGTTGGGACTCGCCTCAAGAAGTATGCATAAATATATATAACGTAAAATTACAAGTTATTACACTATCCAAGATCTACATAATGCCTTGCAATGTTTCGGCACATTCTCAGAAATCAGAATAAAAACTATTTCCCCCAAAAATCATGTTGTTCCGCGTGCACCAAATAGACCAAACCATTGCGAAGGGAAGTGCACTGTCGCCATGTCTAAACCTGCAAATAGAACGGATATCCCTCCAAAAGCACGGAACATCTTGAGTACCAAGCCAGGTTGGGTTGGGCATTGGCCTGGGCCAGACCGACGTGTAGCCCGACCCAAACCCGAATCCGAAATTTAGTGGGCAGACCGTTGGCCTCAAAATGAGCCTGTATTGATTATCGGGCGGGGTTCGGGCCTGGGAAGGCCTAAACCCGCAAGCCTAATGGCGTGACCTATACGATATAATTATATCCAGTATATTCAAATTTGCTCAAAATACCATGTTCTAACTTTCATATCCTTATTTTGCGTTTAGAATAAATACTTAGACCCATTAATAATCATATCCATTGGCATGGATTGAGGACATTATTACATTAACATGCAAGAATGGAATTTATGTCATCAAGTGTTAGAACATGTACAAATGTAAGTAATAGGGATGCAAACGGATGGATACAGATACCGATATAGGTATTACTGTATCCTTACCCATTTTTGAATATAATTACGGATGCAGACACGTATATTGATAGATATTAAAACTATCTTACCATATCCTTAAAAACGGATACATATGTAAAATGGGTACTCGTCGCATACGAGTAATGTTAGAAATACTCTATAGAATCGACTTAGATATATACAAATTGGATGGAAAACATATTATATAAATTTGCTAAATGTGTTTGTATTATAAAAATTATACAATATGATAAAAGAAGGTATAGAATTCTGTTATATAGGGTTAACAATAAATTTATGACTCTATTTATATATGAAAATGGATATACAAATACGGATACAGATGTTTGTGGATCGGATACAGATGTTTGCAGATCGGATACAGATATATCTGCAACTGTTTGCATCCCTAGTAAGTAACCAATTTGTAGTGGGTCATGGTGCCCACATCTACAATAGAATATGTAATGGTGAATTGAATGGTGGTTTAAGTCACCATATTTTTTTACCACATTTCTATTACCAACATACAACTAATGTCAGAATCACGAATTAATTGACGTACCTAAAGTATTAAACATGCATACATGCATAAGAAACAACCAGATAAATGCAAGAAGAACAAAACATATGATATTGGTGTACATAGGTGTTAAATTGGGCCGGCACGACCCGGAATACACATTTTTTTGAACCGGGTTTGGGCTTGGACCTGGAATTTGAAAATAAAATGGGTATAAGATCGACCCATCAGCCCATATACTTAAATAGATTTAGGCTGGGCCAACTCAAACCCGATCCGACCTGGCTGATGCCCAACCCTAAAGCCAAGTAATATGCGCCCTGTTGCACACCTCGGTCGAGGACTCGCAAAAGAAGAACATGTGATCCGTATCATCTACTACTAAGCTGCATCTGTCACAGGAAACATCTTCAACTCCCAACATAAGCCCCCGACGCTCCTTCGTGTGAATCCTCCCAAGCCTGAACAACCACAGAAACACCTTAATTATGTATGGCTCCTTGCTTCTCCATATCAATCGCAAGTCTACCTCCTCGTCATCCTCTACCTCCACCCCCGTCCGCCATAAAAAAATAGTAAGCCCCTTTGACCGAAAATCTGCCATCTCTCCAGACGTAATGATCTCTGCCCACCATAGGAACCACCTTACACGCCAACTCGATCTGCAACTTCAAGAACTCCTCTGTTGCATCCATTTATCAGCATATAGATCACCAAATTTCTTACATCCAGCAGGATCCGGATTAAATTGAAAGAAATAAAAATAAAGTATAATTTATTAATTTCTCACTTCCTCGGGAGTGCCCATCGTTGACACTTGCACTCTGAAATCAGCTCTGAGGTCTGTCTTACTTGAATTCTTTCCCTTCTTTCGTTCTAGTAGAGGAGACCTAGTAGAATTTTATTGGAAACTAAATTAATCTTGATTTATGTTGGTCATGTCTGTGGCCATTTCTGGGGCAATGCTCGCAGAATTCCGGGTCCACTGTGAACACATCCTTCCCCCTCTCCTGTGGTTTAACTTTTCCGTGAATAGATAAATTACATCCTCTCATGCTGCCACAGCAAAAGCGTCTAATCTGGTCGTGGTTTCCGGACTTTAAAAATGGATAGTAAACAAAATGTAGACATGCTAATTTAACAGTATTTCCTCATTATTCATTAACTTGCCCTCGACAACCCTATATGCAATCCAAGTTCTTTCAGAAGTCATCTGGTCCGATGGCTCTCTTTGTCTATTTATACCATCGCTTTTGTCCGTGATTGGTATTAGTATTGCCTGTCCAACAGATTCTTCAGATTTTTGTAGCATTCAGCAAAACATACACTGTCCATATTGAACTCATTGTCAGTTATTCTAAGCATTGTTGTAAAAGTTCCCTAACTGGCCTGACTAGTCTAATTGGTGGGATGATTGACCGAATATTGGCTGATGTCGACTAGATCGACTAGCCAATTGAGTTTTGCTTGGAGATACCATATTTTTTTGCTTTTTTAAGGCAAACTTGTTCTCATATGCTCAATGTTTTATTTAAATTTAATTAGTTCTTTTATTTTATTATGATAATATACAAAATATACAAATCTATGAATATATGAGAATATACATATAAACGTGATTTATATATTTAAAATAATTAAAACTTCAATGTCGATTAAAGTCCGACTTAACTCGATTAGTTGCCTGACTTCTGATTAATCCTTAATCAATGACCCAACCGACTGAGTACTGTCTACCTTTTTTTGCGACCTTGATTTTAAGGTATGCAATAATTGTACAATGAGAATGGATTTCTTGTAAGGTAATCATATAGTTATTTTATCAACTTGATCATGATCACCTGCCATGTATTATAAAGCTTCATGTTTTTTTGCCTTTTGCCATCAAGTTAGACACATGTTATCATCTACTTCCTAGTATATTATCTTCCTCCCTTTTTATAAAAGTGTATTCTACCTTCTTCTCAAGCTTGTTGAGAATATTCTTTTACGTCTATAACAACAACAAAGCCTTTTCCCTCAAATAAGTAGGATGGCTACATGGATTCTATGCCTCCATTCAGATCTATCTTGGGTCAATCTCGGGCTTATATCCAAAAACATTAAGATTTCTTCATATAGTCCCATTCCAACACTTCTTAGGTCGTCCTCTCTTAGTCGGCTCAACATCCCAAAACTCGCATCGCCTAATCGGTGCATCAACTGATCTCTTTTGCAAATGGTCAAACCACCATAATCAGTTTTCTCGCATCTTATCCTCGATCAAAGCTACACCAACTTTCCTTCTGATTGCATCATTTTGAATCCGATCTTTAAGCGTGTGTCCACACATCCACCTTTGATTTTCATTTTTGCTACCGTCATTCTCTGCACGTCTATGGTTCACAGGACAACATTCAGATTCATAGAGTATAGCAGTTCTACGACTGCTTTATAGAACTTTCCTTTGATTTTTAAAGAAATTTTTTTATCACAGAAAACTGTAGAGGCCCCTCTCCACTTTAGCCAGACTGCATTTATTATATTAGTAACTTCATCAATTTCCCCATCATGTTGCAAAATAGATCACATGTATCTTGAAGAATCTCTCTTTCGAATGCTATCTTCCCCAATCTTTATCTCAATTCCTTCATCATTGCTTCCATCAAAAGTGCACTTTATATATTCAGTCTTAGTCCTACTTATGTGAAATCTTTTAGTCTTCAATGCATGTTTCACAGCTCCAGCTTCTCATTTACTCCATTTCTATTCTCACCAATCAACACAATATCATTAGCAAATAACATAAACTAAGGTATCTCATTGTGAATGCGACTTGCCAACTCGTCTATAATCAAAGTAAAAAGAAATGGACTCGGAGTTTAACCTTGATGTAAACCAATGTTGATGTCAAAATAGTCAGTCTTCCCAGACTGGATCCTCACACAAGATAAAGTTCTATCGTACACATCCTTTTTGTGGTTAATGTATAAGACATGTATTTGTCTCTTCTCCAAAACTCTTTATAGTATCTCACATGGGACATAATCATAAGCCTTCTCCAAATCAATAAAAATCGTATGGAGGTTCTTCCTTTTAGCTCTGTAAATCTCCATTGTTCTCAGCAAATGGATAACTTCAATGGTTGAGTGAACTGGCATGAATCCGAATTGATTTTCTTTTACTTTGGAAACTTGTTTCATCCTTCTTTCAATCATACGTTCCCATATTTTATAATGTGACTCATCGGCTTTATACCTCTGTAATTTGAACAATTTTGGATGTCCCCTTTGTTCTTATAAAGAGGTACTGCGATGCTTCTCCAATTTTCATGCATTTTCTTGCTTCGTCAAATAACAATTAATAAATTTGTAAGCCAAGTCAAATCATGCTCACGTAGAACTCTCCATACTTTTATAGGAATGTCTTTCGGTCCTACACCTTTCATAGGTCTCATAACCTTCAAAGCCTCCCCTACACCCTTTCTGTGTATTCGTCTATAGCTTGTACGATTCAAGTAACTTTCACTACTAGCTAGATCACCCAAAGTGATCTCTCTATTTCCTTCCTCAATGAAAAGTGTTGCGAATCGCGGAAGCAAATACGCACAAACACGATCAAACAAGCAAGATGCAAACACAAGGATTTGCAAAGTTCACCCTAAAATGAGCTACGTCCTTGGACGACGGCGATCAATTTCACTATATGGAGAAAAAGATATTACAGAGGGTACCAAGGGGGTACAAATATGGGATGAGAAACACGATCAGAATGAGGATGCAGTATCTGGTGGCCCTAGGGTCCTTTTTTATACTGCAACAGAAGAATACCATATGTATTCAGCAATCTATCCCAACAACTCTCAGCCAATCAGAAGGCATGACACAGATCAGACATGTTAGCAATCCTAGCCCAATAGCTCTTAGCCAATCAGAAGCTAGGGCACGGATTAACCACATCAGCAGTCCAACAAGTAGTTAGGATTCTAGTCATATCAACAATCTCCACATTGAATTGAATCCTCATATAGCAGAAAGAACCACTACTATTCCTCCACAATGAGTTGAATTCTCTACTAGTAGAATTAACCACTGCTAGACTCCACCGGGTTTAAATTCTCATATAGCATAATAAACAACTATTATACTCCACCATGAGTTGAATTCTCCACTAGCAGAATTAACCACTGCTAGACTCCACCGGGTTGAATTCTCATATAGGAGAATTAATCACTACTATAATTCACCAGTTGAAATTCAGATAACAGGAATTAACTAATTATAAACAATATTCACCTTGAAATTTCTCCTTTGAAAAGCTTTATCGAGCTTCACCTTGCCGCCGCCAGCCCCTCTTTGGGGCTACTGCCAACTGTCGATATTGAGCAAGTCCAAATAACGCTTGAACTTACTCCCAGGAACTGTAGACCCTTGCAAGACATATAAGGTCTTATGCTTGTTGCCCTTGATGACAACAACCCCAACTTTGGCAACCTGCATGACTCCACCTTCAGCGTTGTGCATGTGTCCTTTACAGTCCAAGACTCCAAGAGATATCAGGTTCTTCCTCAGATCAGGAACATGTCGTACTTCTGTCACAGTCCTCACGACTCCATCATACATCTTGATCTTCACAGAGCCGATCCCTACAATCTTGCAAGCTGTATTACTCCCCGTGACGACGTTCCCACCATCTATCTTCTCATAGGTGCATAACCAATCTTTATTAGGAGTCATATGGTAAGAATAACCTGAATTAAGGATTCATAAGCTATCTGTCGTCTTTTTTTTGAAGCCAAAGATTGGGGGGAGCACGCAGTGGTGTCCACCCCACAGTTATATTAATAAGTTATAAATTTTAAAAGATACATGACACAATTACAACAACAACCACTCCTCAACAAGCCTCGCTGATGTAAACAGACGTTTTCACGATAGAACCTTTGACCCGAAAAAATGAAGGCATTTCTAGCGAGCTAGGTGAACCACGAAATTGCCTAAGGGCGAAGTAACTCTGTTCGCGACCGTCGATGTGCCAATTACAAAGAGTCCCAAAAAGTGTCGAAACTCCTCATACAAACCCAATCCATGTCAGACTCCTCCCATAAAGCCGTCATTCTCGAACAAAGGAAGAAAAGATGTTCCACCGATTTAATTCCATTTTCGCAAAGGGGACATCTGTTTGAAATTAGAACAACGATTCTGGCACACCGATCTCTCGTCATCATCCTTTTCCGCCTGAAGAGTCAAAGGAAAAAATTGACTCTCTCGGAGAGAAGAAGCCCCCATATAAAATTGCAGTCCCTAGCCAGATCATCCGTTCGCGCGAGAGGCGACCTACAAATTGCCTCGTATGTCTTCCTGACTTAAAAAGAACTTCCCTTCCACACCCAATGGTCCTGACCCCCGCAGGGCCCCCCAAAGCCGGTAGCGAGTCCAGCAAAAGCAGAAACTCCTCAAGGCATCGGTCCGAGAAATTTGCGCTAAACCTCGGTATCCAGTTTCCGTTACACCAACAATTAGCGACCTTTGCCTCACGGTCAACCACCAAGGCGTACAGATGCGGGAAACGCGCATTAAGCGACCCACCACCCGTCCAATCGTCCTCCCAAAAAGCGAAAGAGTTTCCCCCTCCCAGCACTGGCTGACAGAGCTCACCGAAACGCGGAAGAACCATCAGAATACCCTTCTAGAGGGGAGAAGGCATAACCCCAAGGGCCATACCAGATGGTGTCACACTAATATCGTAGATTCGGCGCACAAGAATACAACAAGTATCTTCGTCGTTCCCCCAAAGTTTGCTCACCCACTTCAGCAATAAGGCTTCATTCAAAGCATCAATACGCTTGATTCCGAGACCACCCTCAGACTTGGGATGTGTAACGGTATCCCAATCCACTAAGTGCATCCCATTAACCTCCTGCTCACTTTTTCTCCACAGAAATTTCCTCATCAACCTTTCAAGGCGCATACGAACCCCGGTGGGCAATATGCGAGTAGACATGAAAGAAATCGGGATAGCAGAGAGCACCACCTTCAACAAGACCAGGCGTCCCCTCTTAGAAAGGAAAATGGACTTCCACCCAGAGAGTTTCTTTTCCAGCTTTTATACAACATGTAGCCACTCTATTACTTTGATTCTACCCGTTGTCAACGAAAAACCCAAATAGCGAATAGGTAGCACGCCGCAATCCGTACCCAGCACAATACTGCACGATATTGCCTCCTCGGATAAAGCAAAAGGAACCACCGTAGACTTGACCCGATTTTGTGTTAGACCCGACATTTCTCCAAACAGATCAAGTGTAGTTGCCATGCCATGAGCTTCATCCATACCTCCCTCGATAAAGAAAATGGTGTCGTCCGCATACTGAAGAAGAGGTACAGACAGGTCATTCCGCGAATAACCATGCGTGATCCCGCCGCTCTGGATCCGTTCAACTAAGCAAGCTAGCACATCAACTGCAATGACAAAAAGTAAAGGAGCCAAAGGGCATTTCTGCATGATACCCCTCTGCGATTGAAAGAATCCCCCCTCAGGCCAGCCATTCACAAGAATCGTCAGAGGTAGTCGTCACACAACGTTTCATCCACGAAATCCAAAGATCCGGAAAACCCCTCCTATGCAACGCTTCCCAAAGAAAGTGCCAGTCCTATGTAGCATAAGCTTTTGCAAAGTCGACCTTCCACAACAATGCGTTCACCCTATGCTTCTTCCAATCAGTAATGATCTCTAATGCCATAGCCAAATAGTTCCCAATCTACCTCCCGGGAACAAAAGCTAACTGTAGCGGAGAGATAATGTGTTCAATACCTTGCTTAGCCTAGTAGCGAAAATCTTTGCCACAATCAAATTTAAAGCATTGGAAAGAGCAATCGGTCTAAAGTCGTTGTTGCGCTCAGCTGTCCCATGCTTTGGAAGGAGAAAAATCATAGCTTTATTTATCTTCTCAACCCCCCATTACACCTGCAAAATTCCTTGACGACTTCCAGTACCTTTGCTACCACCAGATCCCAAAAATCCTTATAGAAAGAGATCGGGAACCCATTCGGGCCAGGCGCCCCCTCCGCATTCAAATTCCAAACCGCAGGCTTCAACTCCTCCATGGTTACCAGTTGAACCAAGCTAGTGACGTGAGCCCTTGAGCGAAGCACCCAAACCGGTCCATCTCCACCGTCTGGAGAAGGCCCTTGACGAAAAAAACATGGAAGTGATCCGAGATCGCCACGCCCATCTCTCTATCACCATCCACTCTGACCCCATCCACAATCACAGACCAAATGAAATAACTACGACGCCTCTCGCTAGCCACTCCGTGAAAGAAAGCAGTATTAGTATCTCCCTCCTTTAGCCATTTGTTCTTGGATCTCTGCCTCCATACAGTCAGCCGTTTTCTATCCTCCTCCGCAATCTTGTTTTGAGCCTCCATTCTCTGAACCAATTCGTCCAAAGCAAGAGGTCGACCATTCTTTAATCTGTCGAGCCTACGAAGCTCCTCCTCAGTCGCTACTCTAGCCACATGCCTGGCCTCTCTGGACTCCTTGAAATTACAGAGCCTAATGCGCAAAGACTTTAACTTCTGTTCGAATCTCGAAACAAAGGAACCCGATACCACCGAGGAGGACCAGTGAGAGGAGACCAACTCCTGAAATTCCCCTCCAAAAGCCAAGCCCTCTCGTATCTAAAGAAACCCCTTGGTATGGAAGCCTCACCTGAGTCCTACACAAGCGGAGAATGATCCGAGAGCGTCTGAGGCCTACTAGCAGCATAAGCTAACGGGAAAAGCTCCAAAAGTTCGGCTGATGCCAGTAAACGATGAATGCGGGAGCGGGATCCAGAATTCTGCATGGTGTACTTCAGGTCAGCAGCGCCCAAAACCTCAAGCTTTAAGAAATCCACCAATTCAGCAATCCTCGCTGACCCCAGGTCCTGACCCCCATGCAAGCCCGGTCTATCAGAAGAAAGGAGAGTAACATTGAAGTCTCCACCAATCAACCACACACAGTCTGGAAAAGCATTCCTCGCCTCCTGCAGATATGTGACGCTGATGGTGAGAACGAAATCATCTGCAGAATCTCTGTCACCTTAAGCCACTGCAGTAATTGTGGCCATCTTTGGGCAGTCTTTCTTTCAATGTCCATGTTCCTTGCAGTAATTGCTGATGTCCCTAGTGTTGTAATTCTTGGACTTCTGCTTTCCATTTTTTGTGTAGTCAAAAATGGTACGCCTCTTCTCCTGAGTCATAATCAAATCTGCAACATTGGAGTCTTGCATGCCAATAGCCATATGTCGAGGTTCATGCGTATGCAGACTCGCGCAAACTTCATCTAAGGTTATGGATTTTTCTTCCCACAATGAATGATTTTACAGAATTCGTAAATGATAATGGAAGAGAAATCAATAAAATGAAGGCAACATCCTCATCTTCAATCTTAACATCTACGTTTCTTAATTCCATCAATAGTGTATTTAAGCAATTTAGATGTTCTTTAAGAGATGTACCTTCATGCATACAGAGAGAGAACAGACGTTGCTTCAAGAGCAACTTGTTGGTTAGAGACTCTGTCATGCATAGCTTTTCCAGTCTCAAACACAGTCCGGCCGCAAAATCCTCATCAACAACCTCTACGATAAACTCGTCCGCCAAACATAGCATGATCGTCGAGTACACCTTCTCTTCCTGCACCATCAACTCAGATGGCTCAAGTGCTTTCGCTCGCTTCTGATCTAACGGTGCCTAGATGCCCTATTGCTTCAGAAGGACGTGCATCTTGATCTGTCATAGACTGAATCCATTCTTCCTAGTGAACTTCTCGATCTTCAGATTGTGCGATTCCATCTTGTTGGATGATCATGATGGAACCTGAAGCTCTGATACCAGTTTATTGCGAATCACGGAAGCAAACACGCACAAACACGATCAAACAAGTAAGACACAAATACAAGGATTTATAAGGTTCACCCGTAAATGGACTACGTCCTCGGGCGACGGCAATCGGTCTCACTATATGGAGAAAAATGTATTACAGAGGGTACTGAGGAAGTACAAATATGGGATGAGAAACAAGATCAGAATGAGGGTGCAATATCTAGTAGCCCTAGGGCTCTTTTTATACTGCAACAAAAGAATACCATATGTATTGAGTTATCCATCCCAACAGCTCTCAGCTAATCAGAAGGCAGGACACAAATCAGACATATCGGCAATCCTAGACCAACAGCTCTCAGCCAATCAGAAGCCAAGACACGGATCAACCACATCAACAACCCAACAAGTAGTTAGGATTCAAGTCATATCAACAAAAAGCTTAAGGAAATACTACTTCCATCTAGTCTTTATATCCTTCTGAGCAACAAGCACGTGACCTTCCCCATCCTTAATGCATCTTACTTGAGAAAGGTCTTTGATCTTTCTTTCTCTTGCTTTGACCAAACTGAATATATCCTTCTGACTCTCCTTAGAATCAGAATTTTTGTACAAAATGTCATATGCTTTTGACTTAACTTCGCTTACATTCTTCTTTGCTTCATTCGTTGCTATTATTAGTTTGTGACCGTTTCCTCTGTTCTATACTTAGACATAGCTTTAACGCATGCTCTTTTAATTTTGAGTTTCTCTTGCGCACCTCCACTCCACCACCAAGTATCCTTTTGTCCCGAAGCTCCTCCCTTTGACTCGTCTAGTATCTCTTTGGCTACCCTTCAGATACAGGATGTTATCGCCTCCCGCATCTCATTTGCGCTTACGCTACAATCTCAAGATAAGTCTTTTAAAACCTTCTCCCTAAAAGCTTGATTGCTTCAATTAAAGATTGCACCATTTAGTTCTAGTGAGCTTGGAAATCATCCTTTTCTTTTCCAGCCCATTTTTTTGCACATCCGTGACTAACTAGCGATGTTGGGTTGTCAAAATCTCTCCTTGGGATTACTTTGCATTCTTTGCAATACAACCATTCTCATCTCTTCAACGCAAAATAATCTATCTATGTTTTAGTCGGGCCATTCTTATAAGTAAGTAAATGCTTTCCTAATCTTGAAGAGAGTGTTTCCTATGATTAGATCATGAGTCGTTACAAAATCTTGCATGATTTTTCCCTTTTCATTTCTATCTCCGAAGCCATGGCCTCCATGAACACCAGGATACCCTGAAGCATCCTTTCCCACATGTCTATTGAGATCTCCACCCTGGCAAATCATCTCTCTTTATGGAATTTCTTTCAAAATCTTATCCAGATCTTCCCAAAAGCTTGTTTAATCCTTCCATATTAACCAATTTGTTGTGCATAAAAACGATATTCAGAATTTCTGCTTTAAGCACCAATTTCAGTAAAATAATCCGATCCCTGAATCTTTGCACCTCAACCACACAATTCTTCAAATCCTTATGAACAACCACTCCAACATCGTTTCTACCATTATCTTTACATGAATACTAAAGTGTAAAGTTTGTCTTCTCGATCTCCCATGCTTTCTCTCCAACCCATTTTGTCTCGTGGAGACATAGTGTATGAATCGTCGTTCTTTCCATCGTATCTACGATCTCTATCAATTTGTTAGTCAAATTGCCAATATTCCAACTAACTATCCACAATTTCCTTTGCAATCTCTTTTGGACTAACTTCTTTACTCGCATGTGTCCTTTATGCGAGAATTGTTGCAAATTTTGGACTACATCCGGACAGTGATGCAACAGAACTAGCTTATTTACTCGCATGCGTTCCTCATGCGAGAACCCTTGCAAATTTTGGACTACATCTGAGCATCGATGTAGCGACCCTTACCTATTTTTCACTGCATTCGGGCGATGCAATGCGTTGCAAATAGGGAGCATCCCAACGAAATCTAAATGTTTGATTAAATCAATGTTGAAAAGATCTGACTATCTCGAGGCAACTTCCTAAATATTATTTTTTAAAATACTATTTAGGAAGTTGTCTTCGACCGTTTTACGCTGCTTGTCAGTTGCCTAACACAACCCTCCTCAATTTACCCGTGCTTGGGACCGGGCATGGCCAATTAAGATTCTTTTACATCTATGATCCCATAAATTCCGCAAATGTTGTAGTATAGCAATACAAACGATAGGATTAAGAACCTCGAAGGCAGAATTTTCTTCAAGAAATGAAATTCGTGCATATTGCGGATGCCAGAGAGATGTCCATGAGACAGAAGAATCATGGGATGTACAATTGAACTAACCTAGACCTCTACTTCATTAGTCACTAGGTTCTTTTGAATGCTTTCTATCTCTCTGCGACCCTACACCATGTCCAAGGCTTAAGCTTTCTTGAGGTTCACATTGCAAGAGCATGTGCTAAGCCAAATCATTTTCGTTCTTGATAGGTCCATGGGCAGTGGAAGCAAGGCATGGAGTGAGAATATGTAATGAATTAGGCTATTCAAACTCCATGAGATGTTTTTCTGGATGGAGAAGAGGTGGGGGATGCCTGTACGAGACTGATCAAGCACTTTAGTAACTACTATTTTACTAGTTCTAGCGTTCACATGCTTTTTAGTGATGGAATATTACTAATCATCCCACACTATTTCAGATAGTGTTTATGATTCTACCTTTTTCTTAGCAACGTGCTTTCTTGATTTTCACGTTATTGTATGTACTGTTTTCTTGGCCGTATATGGTACTTGCCATATATCTTGGTTAATTGGGCCAAGGAGCATCATGTTGGCTATGAAGCTGCTACATGATTTAATACAACTTGCAAAAAGGGTCTTCTACCTCTGAGAAATTTTCGAGCTGAGGGTTAAATGGGCATCTGATCTAAAATTGTGCTTGGTTTGGTTCAGCTATAACTAGTTCTACATCGTAATGTTTGGATAATTTGGATCGGAATTGTTCATGTAGCATGCATCCACTTCTATACCTGAAGAACTAAGGTATGGACCACGTAAAAGGAAGGGCAATACATGTGCCCCATAGTTGTACAACTAATCTCACATTGAAAGTTTGGTTAGGGCCCTTAAAACCTAGTCCTTGATCTTTGCTAACGATTGATTGAGTTTTTTGAAAGAAAATGGGCCTCCACCGTATAGGTGCGTGCCCAAAAACTTCACCATTTATCACCTCAATATGTATTACAAGTCTATTATAGGCAAGTGAAAAATATACAAGTCCCCACTCTCAACAAGCGTCCTAGCATGCATCGCTATATTTTCTCCATACATACGATCTTAATGGAATACCACATCGTTTCTAGGAAGCCAAGTAGCCTAGATTAGTGTTAAATGCCTAGATCTCTCCTTCTATGTTCCATTCCATCCACCCCCAATCGATTACCAAAAATTCGACGCACTATCAAAAGGAGTTGCTGGAGCCCCAAAGAAGTTCCATGCATCCAATGAGCATTTACACCTTGAGAACAAATGACATGCATCTTCCACGTCTTTATGGCACTGGAAACACTTTGAGTACGTATTTGGAACGAAACGCGCAAACCGTTCCCTGGTAAGTATTCTGCCCCCCCCATCAAAAAATCGAAGGAATAACTTAACACGAGTTGGGACATTCTATTTTCATATCCTCCTACAATGCACCTCACAACCACCGGGGTCAAAGACCATAGGACCATTTATAGCTCATTAAGTCTTCCTTACAGAAAAAGTGCCATCACACCAACACCAGGAATCCCGCCCATCAATGAGCTCAACAACACTCTCCAGTTTCTCAAGAAACCTCGACAACTCTTCCAAGCATTGATATGAAAGTTCAGATCTAAAAAATGGGAAGAAACACAATACGTCCCAAATCTCAACCACCAAGGCCTCCTTGTTGGTAGCTAAAACCATTAACCTCGAAAAACACAACCCAAGGCCCCTTTTTCATGCTAGTTATCAGTCTAGAATTTGAAACCATTTCTGCCCCCAAGAACTGATCACAGCAACAGACGGACCTCCTCTGCCACACAATGAATGCCTTTCTGAAATAAGATACCGGTCCGAGCTCTCGGAAATTAGGGAAAGAGTTTCTGCATCCGTATATCTTGCGAATAAAGTTGCTTCATCTCTTCCAAGTTGCGTACCCATGACCCATATCATTCTTGGAACATGTGATCGCCTTCCAGTCCAACAAAGGGAAACCTTTTGTCCATCATGAGGAAGATCAGAAAAACCTCTTCATGGTGTCCTCAAGTCTCTTCCTCACTCCAATAGGGAGCAGTGCATAGGAGAAAAAGAAGATAGGAATCACGCAGTGTTGCAGAAGACGGTATTCGGTATTCAGTCGGAGGGGTCACTGAATAGAGAATAATCGGCATTCGGGCGACTATTCGGAATTATTCGGTTTTGTATTTTTTAATATAATAATTATTTATAATACATATATTCTTATATTTTTATACATATATGATCATTATTTAACATGAATCCAAGATAAAAGTACCAATCAATATAATAGACATATAGAATTGGACATTTGTGATGATACCGTGGTAAAATGTAACCCATAAAAATTGAAAATTGAAAATAAAAAAATAAAAATATGAAGAGTCAAACTCCAGTCGGCCTCATAGTCGGGCCAGTCGGCCGAATAGTCGGCCGACTATTCGGTCGGACCGACTATTGCCCGACTGGAGGTCTGTTCAGTCGGATACCCCACCGCACCTCATAGTCGGACCGACTATTCGGGATAGTCGGCCGACTATTGCAACACTGGAATCACGAAAACACTAACTAAAATAGCACCAATCTTTCACCTCTAGATAAGTAGATTGACTTCCACTCTGTCAGCCTCTGCTCTCTAACTTCTGAATCACAGATAGCCAATCCCCTATATTCATTTTCCTTGCTACTAGCAGGAAACCAAGGTAACACATGAGTAACTGTCCCTACGGTGAACATAAGCAACCTGTAAACTTTTTCATCCTCCAGTAGACCAAATGGTCCGAATTTCGATTTCTCCATGTTGACTTTCAGCCCAGAAATAATCCCAAAATACCAAGAACGGTCGAAGCACCTCTGCAGCTCATTGGGTCCCCCTCCACAAACATGACTGTATCATCTACATATTGAAGGATAGGGGTCGATATCTCCTGAGAGCAACCACAATAAAATGCCGTCGTGACAACACGATCAACCATAACCGATAAAGCATCAGTAGCAAGGGCGAAAAGGAGTGGAGTCGACAACCCTGCCAGACACCCCACTAGGGTTAGAAACCTTCCCCCCCCCCCCCCCCCTTCACAAGTAGCGCACATTATGCTGTTGTGATGCACCTCTTCGACCATGCAATCCACCTGTATGGAAAAACACACCGGTAGAGCGATGTCCGGATAAAGCACCAATCTACGTAGTCACAAGGCTTGTCGAAATCAACTTTCCATGTGTCTCCCTTTGTTTTTCTCTTGCACCAATCAGCTACAATATTTGAGGTCAGGACAACACTGTCCATACGCTGCCTACCCGGAAGGAAAGCACCTTGAACCAATGAACCAATCTTACTCAAATCCCCCTTAAGCGGTTTGCCAACAATTTTGCCATAATCTAGCAAAATGCATTCGAAAGAGGAACGAGTCTGTACTGCTCCACTTGTGTGATGAGATCTTTCTTGGGAAGCAAGAAAATAAAGGACCAATTGATCATATCAAAACCGTAGTTCCCTTCCACAAATTCCTTCACCACATCCAAAATCTTAGAAATGAGATCCCATAATTCTCGATAGAAGAAGATTGGAAATCCTTCTGGACCAGGACATCCGTCCGGATTGAGTTCAAACAAAACCTCATGAACCTCCTGCAAACTAATAGATCTCATCACATCTCCCACGTCATTATCCGACATGTCGTTCAACCCCTATATAAACCACCTCGCATCAATGAGTTGCACGTCTGCTCGTCACTACCCTTGCGATCTCCATTTCTCCGCTCACTTCATAACCCCCAACCTCGATCGAGTGGATGGGGTTTCTCCTTCTGTTGTTTGCCACATTATGAAATAACCTCGTATTTGTGTCCCCTCCTTTTACCACTTTTGTCTTGATCTTTATCTCCGCTCAACCTCCTTCCTATCCTCCATGTTTTTTTGTGCCATCCCACGGCTCACAAGCTCCTCATCGTCCAGATCCCTTGCATCCTCCAACAAATCCAATCTCACAAGATCCTCTTGTGCCTGATTCCGCCTCCGCTCGCGCTCAACCCTAGAGTCCCTCCCGTAGTCTTGTAGTTTATGTCGCACTGTCGTTAGCTTCGTAGCTAGCCTCACAGTAGCCGAATCCTCCACCTCTAAGCTGGTCCGAAAATACACCACCATTCCGCGGAAGTCCTCTAACATCCAACACTACTCAAATCTGAAGTAGGAAGAGTAGCCTCTACCGCTGCAAGTGTCCAAATACAATGGTGTGTGATAGGATCTTGATCTAGGCAGTGAAGAAATAGCCTCCAGACTAATCAACTCCAAGTCCTCGATTGACATCATAAGTCGATCAATCCGAGACCTAGAGGACTAATTCTGCCAAATAAATTTGCAGTTTGTCGCATCTAACACCTCCATATTAGGCTCTTCCACTGTATCAGCAAAAAGACTAGAGCATGGATCTTGAGCACCTCTCTCACCAGGCCTGTCATCTTAGTATGGCATGGCGTTGAAGTTACCACCTAAACCTATTCGAGGATTCTTGCTCTTTTTGTCCGCTGTTTGTCCCACAACACCTCATTCATGGATGCACCAGAATTTTTTTAAATCGATGAAACCACGAGACGGGACTAATCCGCCTTGCTTTTAGAAGGATCGAGACCGAGTGAGTCATCTTCACCTCCTCAATCATTTTGAACGGGCTTCTGTTCCAAGCAACCACAATTCCCCCGGAGCTTTCAGACGCTAACACTGCACTAAAATCTGTAAGGTCCTAAAGTGGAGCTCCATCTCACATAGTCCCACGACCAACTTTTGTTTCCTGCAAGCAATCCTCATCCTCCACAGCCTTCACCGAAGAAATACCAGCCTTCTGACCATCCACAACGTTCTCATAACCCCCCCTCCCCCTGAGTGGTTACTAATAATTTCCGTGAATTTAGACCGTGCTCTCACTAATAGTAGATTGACATTTTGGTTGTATTCCTCATAAAATTCCATCGTGATTTATTTTGTAACACTATCGTGCACATGGGCCTCTAATTTCGTACTGCAGTGGTTTAATGGGTCATACCCTGTTTGTCTGCATGATTTTATCAGTTTTCTGCTATTTTTTTAATATCAAAGAGCATATTTTTGCAGGCAAGGTTGTTGCTAAATTTTGTGCCAAATACTTGCACACTCAAGTTCTTAAAAGTGAGGCCTTTGCAGCTGGAGACCTGGGGGCAGCTCTCCAAAAAGCTTATTTCAGGTTAGATTCAATCAATCAAGTATTTTGTAGCTTCTCAATTTTGCTAAGTAATTGCTTATATCATTATTAGAACTCGACTTATCAGTAATTGTGTAGCCATTTTGGTCGCATCTGGTGTCCTTCTCAAGGATTGTCAAACTAGGGAATGGGAAAGGGGAGCTATCCCTAAATTCAACCATGAAAACATGGACCCTTAAACCTCTTCGTCTTATAAAAATTTGCATTGCTTCATGGGGATTTTGTATGAAGAGGTACTCTTAAGGTATGTCTAGTCACCTATAATTTGACACAATGGCTATGATATTTAGACATCATTTGGATTTGTTTTTTTTGAAAATGAAATGGTGTGGGACATCCTTCTTGGGTGCTTACCTAAAAACTCTTTTTATTCTATTGTAACTATTCACAAGTGAGTCATCCGTGATTTACATTCTCCACATAGTGACTCTCTTTCATATTTTTTTTGCATTCGTGGCAAGCCAGACTGCCCACCATGATGCAAAAACCTTAGTAGGCTTTGCTCTGGTCCAGTACATGGATGCTCCAGAACTCCCTTGACTTGTCTATGGCTAGAGATCTCTATCCAATCCAGCTCTGCAGTGGTGGTGACCTTTAGTAGGGCCCTCCTCTAGCAGAATTTCTTCTATCAAATGTCTGAACTCTAATGCTTGCTCGTCTGAAAGATTCGAGGCAAAGATGGGTAATTATGTGCGCCCTTGGTCACCTGATGGGGACTGACAATCAACAAGGACTTCTCTTTGTTCGCCGACATCGCAAAAAGCCTCAGAAATCTTTATTTTAAAGATCCCGTCATAAACCAATCATCTAACAATAAATCATAAAGATTTACTTTTAATTTAAAATGCCAGTTATATTTAACGTGCAAACTCCTCTGCCATTGCACAAATTCCTTTCAAAAAATTGAAGGGCGTCCTCTTATGTTCTCCCTCAAAGCCATGTTGGTCTTCATGCCATAGATGCTTCATATAAATCTACAGATTGCATCATTCTTTCTCCCTTAGATATTCACCACATATTTTTTAGAATGGCCTTATTCAATAGTTGGAAGTGTAGAGCATGTGGACCTCCTTTTCCGAAGCTTTGCAATCGAGTCCCATGCCACCAAAGCCATAACCCCGCTTTCCTGCCCCAAGGAAGTAAAATAGAATCTCTGTTGTTACTCCCTCTTGGTTGAAATTTTTGACGTAGCTGAAAAACAAAAAGAAAGAAATTGGTATTTCTGACAACACAACCTTGACTAGTACCAAAGTAACCCCTTTCGATGGTAGATTGCTTTCTATCCCACCAACCTACATTTCATCTTCTTGATCTTGATCGCTGAAGTTTAGTCTTTGTATGCTACTGATGAACGCAAAATCCACCTCTTTAATAATCGATAATTGTAGTATAGGCGGCGAAAATCGGTGGATCAAAAATCACAATCTTTGAATGTTGTGGAGAATTTTTCTTGGCAAGTCTACCAAGGTCGAACATAGGAAACAATGATTTTTAGTTGCAAGGTTTTAAATTAAATTAAATAATTAATTACTCGTTCGATTAATTCTGCTTCGAAAGAATATAATACAATGCAATGTAGATGCGAAGAAATTAAACAACGTTAAGAGAGTTGGATTCGTCTGCACTTGTTTTTCTAGGAGTACACTGGGGTGTCTCTTTTGAGTATCTAAGATACCTTTGACACCCAGACTTGTATTGCTTACGATGCAGAGCCCTTTTTTTGGTGTCAGCCTGACTCCTTGGTCCTAATTAGTGCTCAGTCCAAGTAAACACTTTGAAAATGTTTGGGAGCGCTCGCCATTGGTAGAAGCTCATTTGTATTTGACTTTGTAATGATAGAGCTTTTTCTTGATATTTTTCTTTCTTTTATTTTCTTTTTTGGCTAGCTCCACTGCTTTTACCAAGAGTTGGCGCACACTGATCAACAATTATTTAGTTTCATCACACCCTAACACATAGGTAAATATCAAAGAGATAACATATGAACTTGTTCACATACTGGGTAAGGCTTTTGTGAGAAGGTTGCGGCTTCTTCTACTATCAATGTGCAAGAAGAGATTGTTCTGTGTATCAGCTTCTAGGAATTTAGGGAAGAAAAGGGGTTTTTTTTGCTGGACTAGGTTTAGGAATTTGAAGAAATAAACAAGAAGAGAAGGGAGGGCGACAAGAAAAAGGGAAATGGGGAGAGGGGAGGTTCCTTCCTGGAACCTTCCCATTGCTGTTTTTTTATATCTTTATTTATTTATGACATCAACATTGATGATGTCATATATGACATCATCAATAAATCATATTCTTATATATATATATTTATTTATATTTATATAATATAAAATTTTTGGAATCCAACTCTACAGAAATATATATATATATATATTTTAAAACTACTTTTCTCTCATTTATCTTTGGTATAAAAGTTGATCGTATTCATGCCTTGGGTGTTGGATTTCGATGCGCAATATATCATTTTGATCGTCTCGAAACGACGATTAATATGAGAATAATATTGATACTTTTATCGGGTTTGGATGTCCGAGATTTTCGAGATACAGTTTTGATTTTTGGTTAAATTTTGCTATTTGAAAATATCAAACGATCTTCGATTGACGAACGGTCGATTCCGTTGGGCTTGTTTCATCGAACTAGATTTTATGATAGTCTCGGTTCATTTTGAGATTTTCGAATTTGCGTCGTGATTTTCTGTAACACGCATTATGGTGGGATTGACTTCTGGTTGATTTGGCACGAACGACTTTTGATTCACGATCAATTGATCGATTTTAGTTATCTAATATTGTATAATAACTTTATTGGGTTAAACAGATTTTAATCGGGTCAAGTTTGATTTTAATTGGTTTCGGATGTTACACTAGCAAAGAGAGAAACCCTTTTAAGGCCTTGATTTTGTTAGAGTTATTATACTTGCATTTATGTTTGTAGCCCTTCGGGTTTCGTAACCCTTAAGCCTTCGGGTTCCGTGACCCTTCGGGAGTATTTTTATATTTTTCCTTTTGTACTCTCTAGGATTTTCTTTCTATATAAGAGATCCAATCCGTATGGAATAGACATCTCATTCGTCTCTCTTCTCTCCATGGTACAGAGCAATGGTCTTAAATCAGGGTTTTGACATAAAATCCCCACCGCCACCTTCAAGCCTCGCAAAAGCCTGCGCTGGCTCCTTTTTCCCGAATTAACACCTCGTGTAAGGCCCTCTAATCGCCTCCAATGCAACGGCTCAACCCCAAAGGAGCATCTCCAGTACCTACTGGTGCTGTTGATAGTACCCTTGGAGGCCCACTAGCGCCGCCATGGGGGCCAGGACACTCATGTTAGCGTTGCCCAGCGCTTCCAGGACCTCCGAAGGTCGTTCGCCCCACAACTACCCTCCACGGGTACTGTAGGTCTCTTTGGAGATCCAAAACTCATCCCGGTTCGTTGTCAGGAATCCAAATCTGCTGTTCGTTGAGATTTTTCATCCCTTCTTCAAGGGCAAACGTGAGTTCTAGCGAATTTTCTAGCCCTTATATGCATCCTTTGTTGATCACAAGATCTTCTTTCTATTTATAACCACCATGGTGTCTTCTTTTACCAAGACAAAGCCCTTGGCCACGAATATTATGGCACAAGGCACTACTATCAAACTCAAGAGCACAGAAAATTATGTACTCTGGTCTTGATCTTTTATGGTGTTCATTGGTGGTCAGAGGAAACTCTATATTCTGACTAAAGATCCTTTAGATGAAAAGGACAAAGAGTATGACCAACAGTGTTAAGGCTCACATTGATTCAAATCTTCTTTACAAAATACATCCAAGGAAATGTGGGAGGATGTCGAGCAAACATACTCCCAGAAGAAGACGAATTCATGCTTTGCAGACATTTACGGGCGAATTTGATCGACATCTCTGGGTGATTCCGCCCTCATCGAGTATTACAGGCATGTCTCCAACCTTTATGAGGAGCTTACAATATTCCAGTCCTCATGTTGCACCAAACAGATACAAGAACGTTCTAATTGGCAGGTATACCGCTTTCTTGATGGTCTGCATTCTAGATACCATGCAAGAAAGGAATTATTTCTTATATACGGCACATTTCCTATAATGAAGGTCATCTTTGGCTGACTTGAGAAATTCGGGACATCTGCTGCTCGACCTCCCGTCTTACCTTCAATAGAGAACTTTGCACAGATACAACTCACGAGGAGGATGTAATCGTGATCCAAGTCGTGGCTTGGGACGAGAATCTGGACAAGGCCGTGACTTTGGCCGTGACCATAGGCGAGACTCTACTGCCCCATGCACTCACTGCGGTAGTTGGGATCCCCCAACTGAACGATGCTGGTAGAAGTTTGGCATGCCTTCTTATCACGCCAATAATGCCTATGAGGATGCCTATGATGTGGAAGAGACATCACCTACAACAACCTCCAGTGGCAAGATTATTCATCTTAATGACGCAAATTACTCCTGCCTGATGCAGATCCTTCTGACTCCAGGGCATACCATCCACTACAGCTTTGGCTACTCCTTCAGGTATAATAGCCAACTCTGTCACTCATGCTCCAGCTTGGATTATTGATTCTGGTGCCTCTAATCATCTCACTGGAGAAGGTAGTATGCTTACCTCTTTTGTAACATCTATCTCTATGAAGTCAGTTGAGTCGCTAACGAGACTCAATCACCAATTACTACCATCAGAACTATGGAATTACTCCAAGCTCCGAATTTAATGGGGTTCATTGTACTCTTGATTTTCCTCTTAGCTTGCTGTCAGTTCACAAGCTTTGTGTTGAGCTTCATTGTCGCGTGATATTTGATGAATCTTGTTATTTCCAGGACATTGGACAAGGTGGATTTTTAGTGTTGGTTATGAGAAGAACAACCTATATTTTCTTGACATACCTCGCATTCCAATTTTGTTGGTGATGCGTCTATATTCGAAGATCCGCTCTATGGCATCTGCGTCTTTGGCATCCCTCTGCCAAGGTCATCTCCATGACGTTTCATGAACTCTTTGCTCTGAAGCCCTTTTAGTATGAGGCGTGTGAGTTCGGGAAACACCATCGAGCTTTGTTTCCTGATCGTATTGAGTCTCGTAGTACTGCTGCTTTTCATCTTGTTCATTATGATGTTTGGTGACCTTCTCCAATCCTCATATTAAGTGGTCATCGCTATTTTATAGTTTCCATGCCGGTTATAATCAATCTTTTTGGTTATATCTATCAACAGAGTGTTCGGAGATTAATTAAATTGTCAGAAATTTCTTTCAATATGTTCAAATTTTCTTTTCTAGCATTGTTAAGATCATTCGTACTGACAATGCTCTTGACTTAACCCAACATGACTTGACCTTTTTCTTTGCGTCCCAGTGAACTGTTCACCAAACACCATGTTAATATACCTCACAACGAATGGTATATCTAATTGTTGCAAGATCTCTTCTTAGTCAAATGAGTAATTGATGCAACGTGACCCCAAATTATAGGGCCATATTTATTTAATTAAATAGTAGTCAATTTTATTTACGTTTTTAGGTTATCGTAATTGTTTAATTAAATAATTGAGATCGCATGTGATCTCAACGTTTATTTCGTAGAGTTAATTGGGTCAATTAATTAATTAGAGTCCAATTAGGATAATTAGTGGTCAAATTAAGTTAGTTTACTATTTTTGTAAACCCCGCTCTCCCATTGTTTTTAATCAGTCAAGTATGAATTAAAATTTGAGATTTTATCTCCCTTGTCTCTCTCTCTCCTCGTGATCTTCACGTTCTTCCTTTCAACCCCGCGCATTCCGACGTGTTCTTCTTCTCTACCCCTCTCGTTCTTCTACCAAATATCCACCATAAAATATATTATCATTTTTTTGTCGACGCCGATCTCGAGTTGCATCATTTGGTATCAGAGCATGGCTTACAGATCGTCCCCGCGATCTGACGATCCGTCCAGATATTCGCGTCGACATGCATCAAGGGACCATCGCTCGTCCGACAGAAAACGACGAACCAACGACGACTACGACAAGGAGACGGAGCGCATGGTACATGATTTGCAGAACAACTTCCGATCCATGTCATCAATGTTTCGAGACTTCAAGGCCAACCTTGAGGCCTACCGCGACGCCCAATCGAAGCCACTACCCGTTGAAGCCGCTACCGCGAGTTTGGACGAAGAAAACGTCGCCGAAGAAGATGAATCGGCCGCTGTCCAGCACTTTCCAGAACCAAATCCGTCGCCGGAAGCGACCCCGCTGCCTCCTTCAACCATCCCGACGCCGCCCCAGCCTTCCCACGTGCCTCTCCTGCCCTCCCCGGCCCGCGCGGCCGTCAGCCCCACCCCGGCAACCCCTCAGACAGCCCCAGACCCTCTCACGGTGCAACTCCCGGCCACAGCGCCGCCATCTTCCCCGCCGCCCCTCTTCCTCCTCCCGTGTCCCACTCCCGCCACCAAACCCTTTCCCGCTGCCGTCCCACGCCTTTGCCCCCAGATCCCCTCCCGCACGCCCACCTACACCGCCGCCAACACCCCCCCATCCTCCCAACCTCGCCGCCCAACCACCTGTGCCTTCTGCGTGCGGCTCACGAGAGCGCCGCCTCCCTACCCCCGCAACTGGCCTCGCCTCCGCACCCTTCTCGCCGCCCCATACCCCCACGCCATCGCCGCCTTCAATCCCCTTCCCCGCGCCCTGCCTCTCCCGTATTCGAGCTCGCCTTCCCCGCCCCCTTATCGCGATGCAGCTCCGCCTAGCCAGGCGGTTCTCCCGCCTTCCGCGCGAGAAGAATGGGGTCGTATGGACCCCCGCCAGCGACGCCACCGCTGCCTTTTACTGATGGGGGAAGAAACCCTATCGGGTGAGAAAGGAAACGAATCCCTCAATTATAGGGAATTGAGGAAAATTAATTGGAAAAATTACAAAAATAACGTCCCCAGGTTCTCTATTTACAGAAAGGTCCAGAGCCTTATGAAAAATAAAGAGGTGCGAAAATTACGCCAACACCTCTAGCGGCGGGAATATTTAAAAAAGGGGGTTGTTCCTTATCCAAATAGGACTATAGTCTTGGGTTTTCCCTATATAAGGACCCCATGGCTTCATTCCTTGGCCACATCCCCTCTTCTTCTCTCCTTGTGCCATTGCTTCATTATGGATTATTCAAGGACCATATTCTCCATGCCGCATCAATTTTTTTGAACATCACGGGAAGGAGACGACAATCAAGACGCCGCCGCCATTCGCGCCACACATGTTCTTCAACCACGACGGCCGCATCACCCCCGCCTGCGTATGGATTCCGCCGTTCGCTCCACATCAGTTCTTCCAGAAGACGACGGAATGCGCCGAATCACCCTCCAAGCCTGCAGTCCACGCAATTCGTCAGGAGCCGAATTTTTAAAGCGGTGGAGAGTTGATGCAGCGCGACCCCAAATTATAGGGCCACATTTATTTAATTAAATAGTAGTCAATTTTATTTACGTTTTTAGGTTATCGTAATTGTTTAATTAAATAATTGAGATCGCATGTGATCTCAACGTTTATTTCGTAGAGTTAATTGGGTCAATTAATTAATTAGAGTCCGATTAGGATAATTAGTGGTCAAATTAAGTTAGTTTACTATTTTTGTAAACCCCTCTCTCCTATATAAAGAGAGGGTAGCCCATTGTTTTTAATCAGTCAAGTATGAATTAAAATTTGAGATTTTATCTCCCTTGTCTCTCTCTCTCTCTTCTCGTGATCTTCACGTTTTTCCTTTCAACCCCGCGCATTCCGGCGTGTTCTTCTTCTCTACCCCTCTCGTTCTTCTACCAAATATCCACCATAAAATATATTATCATTTTTTTGTCGACGCCGATCTCGAGTTGCATCATAAAATATATTATCATTTTTTTGGGTATATCTATCAACAGAGTGTTCGGAGATTAATTAAATTGTCAGAAATTTCTTTCAATATGTTCAAATTTTCTTTTCTAGCATTGTTAAGATCATTCGTACTGACAATGCTCTTGACTTAACCCAACATGACTTGACCTTTTTCTTTGCGTCCCAGTGAACTGTTCACCAAACACCATGTCAATATACCTCACAACGAATGGTATATCTAATTGTTGCAAGATCTCTTCTTAGTCAAATGAGTAATCCTAAACATTATTGGGGAGATGCTATCCTTACTCAGTTTATCTCATCAACCGTATTCCTTCATTTGTTCTTGAAGGGACAACTCAATTTTCCTTACTTTACCCTACTGTGTCTTCTTTTCCCATACTCTGCGAATTTTGGTTGTTTTGCCTTTGTTCATAACTTTCATGCAATTGACAAATTATCCTCTCGTGCCATCAAATGTGTCTTTCTTGGGTACTGTTGGGCGTCGATATTATGTGTCTGTTGATGTCACTTTCTTTGAGCAAACAAGTTATTTCACACAGAATGTGAGTGACATTCCTCTGGACGTCCCTCCTCTGCCAATCTTCTATACTCGCCAGCATACCTCTATACCTTCTACACCCGTGTTTGTACCTTCGTCGATTTCTTTTTTGCAGGATGATATGATCACTTTGAGTATTCCCACCATTGCTGCCCCGGATGTACGTGAGGAGCTCTGTAGCTCTACGCAAGCAAAAAAGGCATTGTATGTATCGCCCCATGTCGCACTTTTCTTCTTCAAATGGTTTATCTAAATGTGACAAGAGATTTGCAGATGCTCTGAATGCTATTTCTGTTCCAAGAGATCATTTCAGTCCAATGCAGGATCATGGTTTGCGGCATGCCATGCATGAGGAGACGGACGAGACCTTCTCGTCCGTTGCCAGAACATGGTCGATACGTACCATTCTTTCTGTTGATACCAACAAGGCTTGGCCCATTTATCAACTTGATGTGAAAAACTCCTTTCTTTAAGGTGATCTTGAGGGGGAGGTCTACATGATGCAATCGCCGGGGTATGTAGTCAAGGGGGAGCATGTATGTCAAATACGCAAGGCCATTTATGGCCTGAAGCAGAGCCCCATGGCATGGTTTGACTGGCTCACTACGGGGATCGACACACTTGGTTTTCAGAGGACAACATATGACTACTCTGTCTTTGTAGACGACGACCTGCTGACATGGTCATACTCAAGGTTTTAAAAAAAAGTGAGGCGTATCGAGGCGTAAGCCTCACTCGTGAAAGAAAATTTGTCATAAAATATAAAAATTAATCGCAATTCCAATTTTCAAGCTTTAGAAATTAAATAGTTATGATTAAATACATAACTCCATGATATTTCAAGGCTAACATCATGGTTTAAACATCCAAGTTGTTATATACTCTCTTTTTTTAAACTCTAATTCTGTAAGGACTAAGGAGTCAAGTAAATATGGATATGTAAGCACAATAATGGGTAACTCTCCGCAAAATTTAAAGTTTTGAATAAAATTTAACTAAAGGGACTAGATATAACATACCATTTTCAAAATTAGGTGAGATATGTGTCATTCAATTGAGAAGGATAAGAGAGCAAGCGGTGAAACAATGATCACTTTTTACTTTACCATAATGATTGAGAGATAAAATACTTGAATATTAGATGTTATGATCATCTTTGTTCATGCATGCTTTGATGTGTATTAATTTAGTCCTGATTGAATAGAAGAAAAGATGAGACATGTTTACAAAAATATACTTTTCAAAATTTAGGTCAAAGTAAGGGACTTGAATCCAAACATTTTAATAAAGAAAGCATTTATGCTTGATTCATACTAAAGAGTAGAGGCATTAGATTTATGGACTCACGACTCAATTTTTTTGGTCACGTTGATTTATAAAAAAACATGCATAACAAAGTAAAAATAATCTTAATATGCTAATAAATTAAAAAAATGCATTTCAGTGAATCATGAGCTTAAGGACTTGAAAATATTTGTCTACGGAATATGAAAAGCTCACAATCAAAAAGAAAAGGAAAAAATATTGTATAAAAAAAATTTAAAAAGCGGCCCATACATAAGGCAGCGCCTTGAGGCACGCCTCGAGGCACGCCTCATAAGCTTCGAGGCGTATGCCTCACTGAGGCTGAATGAGGCTATAGCCAAAAATGCCTCAAGGCGTACGCCTCAGCGCCTCGATGCATGTTTATGTTGATGATATGGTTGTCACATGAGATGATGTAGTCGGTATTCATGAGACCAAGACCTTCCTCCAGAAGGTCTTTGTCACGAAAGACCTCGGTCAACTTTGTTATTTTCTTGGCATCGAGGTCATTTGCACTACAGAGGGGCTCCGTCTTTCACAGAGGAAGTATTGCCTCGATATTCTGACTGAGGTAAGATCACTTCTATGGAGGTCATCTGCCATCCCCGCAGAAGTGAGAAAATATTCATCATTTACCATTGTTGTAAAAGTCGGCCGACTAGTTTGATTAGTCGATTCGACTTTGTCGAATCCGGGGGATAACCGACTCGACTAGGCCTATTCGGCCATTAGTCGGTCAACTTGACTAATCGAGACGATTAGTTGACCGGCTACAAAATCGACTTTTACATAGAGGATTTTTTATTTTTTTAATTTTTTCAATGAAAACTTATTCTAATATGCTTAATGTTATATCTAAAGTCAATTACTTCTTTTATTTCATTATGATAGTATATAAAATGTACAAATCAATTTAAATATATAAGAATATATGTATACAATATTATTTATATATTTAAAATAATTAAAAAATTCAAAACCATCTAATGGATGACTAAATCCGATTAGTCGTCCGACTACCGATTAATCCTTAGTCAGTGTCCCCGTCGAGCGAGTATCGACTACCGCTTTCTGCAACCTTGTCATTTACTGATCCAGCTTTTGAGGATGCAACACGGTATAAAAGCTTATTAGGAAAATTACTCTATCTCATTGTTACTAGGTCAAATATATCGTATGTTTTGAGCAGAGCCAGTCAGCATATGGAGAAGCCTCTTTGCAAACACTGGCAGGATGCTCTTTTGATCCTTTGATATTTGAAAGAATCTCCCGGACGTGGACTCTTCTATGGGGTGAATGGGTACACTAATATCTCTAACTGTGCAGATTCTGATTATGCCAACTCTCCTGAGGATTGTCGATCCACTACAGGATACACCATGTTTGTTGGGGATAACCTTGTCACTTGGCCAAGCAAGAAGCAGACAGTGGTATCCAGATCCAGTGCGGAAGCATAATACATGGCAATGGCTTAGACCACATGTGAGATCACATGGCTTGTCTCTTTCCTAATAGAACTTGACATGTCAGTCGTCACTCCTGCGACCTTATACTGTGACAACAAGTATGCCACGCACATCGCCACCAATCCAGTTTTCCTTGAGCGGACAAAACACATTGAAGTTGATTACCATTTCATTCGTGATGCAGTAGGAGCAGGACGAATCGACACTCCACACGTCTCCACTGAACTTCAACTTGCAGACATCCTCACAAAGGTTCTTCCAAGGAAGTGCCTCATGTACTTAGTATTCAAATAGGGCATGATCGACCGATATGCTCCAACTTGAGGGGGAGTGTTAGAGTTATTATACTTACATTTATATTCGTAACCGTTCGGGTTCCGTAACCCCTCGGGGGTATTTATGTATTTTTCCTTTTGCACTCTCTAGGGTTTTCACTATATATAAGAGGCCCTAGTCCTATGGAATAAATATATCATTCGTCTCTCTTCTCAAGAGAAGAGTCTCCGGAAAATTTCATCCTTAGCTCTCCCTTAAACAACCCCACCGATCTCACACTAGATTTGCAAATTTTGCCCGCAATCCTGTAGGACGAGAACCAGTCATTGTCGGTGCCTCTCTGCCTCCATGGTTCGTCGGAACAACGCTCCCCAGACCTGACCCTCCCATGCCACCAACAAAAGCCTGCACAACAAACCAAAGACATTAGATCGCGCTTCGCTGGCACCAGAGAGCACTCCTCACTCCTACTGGGGCACTCTAGCTGTGGAGGTGGGGTGTGTACCACTTTGGTCCAGATCTTGAAGCAAGAATCTTCATAAGGCTTTCAACTCCCATGGTTGATCGAATTAACATCCGAAAAATGGCTTTGCCATTAGATGGCACCTCTACAAATTCCCCCATCTTAGCCAGAGCAACCTTCAGGCACCTTAGATTTCTGGAGAGAAGAGGTACTCCTCGCACACATTGTTAGGGGTATTCACTGAAAAATTCGAATTCAATATGATTCATTCGATAAAAAAATTGAAAAAAAAATCGATTGGAAGTAAAACGAACTGGCCTTAACTTGTGGATTCCCAAATAAATTAAATATGAATTAACCTGAATTTATTCAATAATAATTTAATTCTATACTTATATATATTCACATCCATATCTTTATATTTGTATACATTTTACACACACATATATATACATGTCTGCTATGCATACATATTTATATACACATATTGCACATATTTAATTGCTTGTTTTAGATTATCTCTGAATGTTCTGGTATAGGGAGCCCTAGCATAATTATATCAAAGGTTTGACATGTATTAATTTAATTTCTCTTGCAATTAAGTAGATGTAGCAAATAATATGCGAACAAGTACTAGCAAATGTTATGGTATGTAATTCACATTTAAAGTTTTAGCATTTGCATTGTATTTCTAAGCATAACATGTCAAAATATGGCTACAAAAAATGGTGAAGCCTTTTCCCACTATAAATAGGGTCGGCTACATGGTTTCTTTCTCAAACCCGTGTTGAAAGATTCGACTATTTTCTACGCTGGATATCGACTACCCAACGCTATCCCCACTAGGGGAGATTTGAACCCTGGTATTTTGGGTGGTAGGCATACTGCACTACCACCGAACCATTTAAGTGGGTACAAAAATAAGAAAAAATTCTTTTATATTATATTTTGGTTTCTTCATCACAATGTTATTAGTTATACTTTGATCACTAAAAACAAGAGAAGCACCATCAGATTCATGTTGCAACCCACACATAAAGGTACTCTCAAACCACCCTACTACAACATGATTTAGTGGCTACTCTTAAACTTTTTATCATACATAGGCTCCAATGGAGTGAGTTATCACATTCAGACTTCTCCCCCTAAGGCCACCATCCTCCTTCTCTAACCTCTGTCGTCTTCTACCCCCGCAATGCTTCTGCTACTAGTCCAAATAGCGTGCACATCAGACTTTCCAATCTCCTGAACATCATCAGTAAGCAACCTAGTTGACGAAATAAACACTAGTCGCATGCAACAACACGTTTATGAGCACGAGATGCCCCTCCCTTGAGGGACAGGACACTCACCAACCACAAGCTTTCACTCCATCTTCTCAATCAATGGCCCCCGGTCATCTCACCTCAGTAGCCACTCACCAAAGACATAGGTAAGTGATTCACAGAGACCCCTTACAAGTCCAAGGATCATTGACACAAGCCATAATAGGCTCCTCCTCCTTAAAAGAAACAAACATGGACTTGTCTATTAATTCGTAGGCCTTGAACTTCTCAAGTAATTCTAAAACTGTAGCAAGGCCTCCACCGTGCTGGCATCACCCTCGATAAAAAAGATGTTGTCATCCACATACTTAAGAAGTGGCACGGAGGTACCTGCATTCTTGAAACCATCATGGACTGACCATCAGTCGCACATCGCATCATCCTAGAAAGAGCATAAACCACAATGACAAAGAGGATTGAGGTGAAGAACATCCTTAGGCACACCTTGCTATGGTTCAAAGGACCCCCCCCCCCCCCCCCCCCCCCGTGTCGTGTATGCCGTTCACCAACACCAATTAAGAAGTGGTTATACACCTTTTCATCCAGGCAATCCACGACGAGAAACGGGCATCTAATCGAAGTGACCATCAATATAGTCCTATGCTTTGGAGAAATCCTTCTTCCAAAGCATTCACTTCACATTGCAACCGCCTCCAATCATGGACAATCTTGGAAGCCACACTACCCCGTTAATCGTGTGTCGGCTAGGAATAAAAGCAGTTTGTGTTAGGGAAGGCACATATTCCATGGGAATGTGACTGTAACAGCTCAATAGATGCAAGAAAGTGGTCCTGGCATGACCACGATGAGGAATGCTGCCAAGTATATTGAGTGTCGGTCACATTTAGGACCTTAAATGATATCTCCCGCAAAATCTGCAAATAGCATGGAGCTAGGATCCACATCCCCTCTCTGCTGAGGACGATCCATAATAAACAGGGTGTGCATGTGCATTTGTGTGTGTGTATCACTTAATTAAATTTATCGTTGATCCAATACGCAAACAAACTTGTGTATATATGTGCATACATACATATATACATACCTACCATATGTCGCACACACAACTAACACGTGCACACGCACACTCAAGCATATGTAAACACATACAACACTATGCATGCACATCACCCAAAATTACTGTTTGAGATTTTTCAATCAATATGTATACTTGTATATATGTGAACATATATAAATGTGTACATGTATATATGTATGAGTGCATCATTCTTGGTGTCCACCCATATTTCATTGAAAAAAAACTAATGTGTATGTATATCTATGTGTAATGTGCTTGCAATTTATGCAGGTATGATTGTGCATATGTACACATATGTGTGAAGGTAGCACTTAGAACTTGTACATATGTGTAAGTAGCACTTCGAACTTTTAATATATATATATATATATCAACAAATGAACGAAAAATAAGAAAAGTGGGTGAAACTCCTAACTTTTCCTCGTACCTTTGTCTTGAGCGTCCGATGCTTCATGCTAGGCACTTTCTTGAGTGATGTTCGAGGTGAAATGCCTCGCATAAGGTGATGCAAGGTGTTGGGACCTTGTCTCATGTGAGTGATTAAGCGAGCATTGAAGTTCCTTTGACAACATTGGCTAAGCTGAATATTAAATGACTGCATCTTAACTCTCCCTCTACTGGCGTCCAACTCCCCTTCTCCGTCAACACCGTAAGTCCGACAATGGAGCCAACTTTGCAAACCCTTGAATGAATTAACCACCAACTCCAGTGCCTCCCTGAAACAGAAACCCAACATGATGCCGAAGGTGTCTACCTCCTCCACCTTCATTGTCACAAGCTCGATCATCCATCTAACTTTGAGGCTGCCTCCAAATGACGTGACCACCGATGTGTAAGCTAACATTACCCTACTAAGTGATACATGCTCCAGTGGCCTCAATCTTCGCAGGAGAAAAATATTAGGCAAGACCAGAGAGACGACAAAAGCATGGTTAGTCATCTTCGTGAATGCTTCCAACACGAGCCCCACCTCAGACAGAGCCAACGTTATGCTATTGGCTTTGCTCACTGGACATGATGTTTTTAGGAACACTTATATTCTAAAGAGTTGGAGCTCCCGAATTTGCCTTAGAGGATGCTGCTGCGTTCCGTCCCCACACACATCGAAAAGCATGCGTCACTACAGAACCACTGGGGGTACGTTTCTTGCTTATAAATCCCTGTTTGATGACAGTTTCCCCTCTACCTGAAGTACACCATATCACATGGAGACTTGGGACAACCAATCCCCTTCTCCCTGGCCTTCTCTCTCATTCTTTCATTCTTATGAAGTCCTAATATACTCGAATGACTTACCAGAATTTAAGTATAAATTTAATTTACACATGTTCTTGTATATTTATATAGTTTTGGCCATACATGCGACTAACTTAACAAGATTAAAGTAACATTTGAATTTCCATTAAACATCACACGTCTTACTTTCAAATTATTTAAAATTAGGCAAATAATATTAAAAAAATCATATTTCTGCAATAGGAAAACCATACTAAATGAACCGGCTAATCAGTGAGACCAACTACTGAATCAAGTTCTTTTTTATCATTGCCTGAACTGCGTAGTCAGTTCGATTATTTCGAGTTTGATTGCTCCTGCGTTTCAAAGTGTGACTGCACTCTTTCGACTGCATATCTAAACTGTCAATCAGTCCTGCCTACAAGATAAGCTCGAATCGAGAAGGTGGGCGGGTCCTATTTTTAGTTCCAGTGAATCCCATTAGTTTTTCCAATTATTAGTGCTCATTTTTTTGGTAAATACACATCTCATTTATGGAATTTGAGGAATAAATAAGAATCTCTGCCTAGTCACGTGGTGGCTGTGATGAACCTATCTAACTGAAAGGTGAAAAGAGATACCGTATTGCATATTGCCTAAATTTGGTAAGTCGCCCTTTGTTGGTGTCCCTATTATTATTTACTCTGTTTCTTGTTGTGGTATCTGATTGCAAGAGGTCCCTTACAGAAATGGTTTATGAATTATTTTTCTTTACTGAAGCTTCTTCAAGGTGCATCGTATATTTATATATGGGTTTTTAACTTCAGTTATGATCTTTTTCTCTATTTGTAGAATGGATGAGATGATGCGAGGGCAAAGGGGCTGGAGAGAGTTAGCTGCCCTGGGGGATAAGATGAACAAAATTACAGGCATGATTGAAGGGTTGATTTGGTCTCCAAAGGGCGCAGATGCCCAGAACCATGCAGATGAATGGGCCTATGAAGATGTAGGTTCAGCTTTTTCGTTTTACAGTATTCATAATGAATTGGGTAATTTGATTCACTAGTAAGATTGGTAATATTTTAAATTAAGGAACATGCATGAACTGTCAATATTGTATCTCCCATATCACATTTTCTCAATATTTTCTTTTGTCCAATGTTAAGTCGTTATACTTATTTAGCAGACCACCTTTCAAAAGAAGTCAGCAACCATTAGTTAAAAAGATTCATCATATTCTTCAGATTCCACAGATATGCTCACGTGGTTTCTAGTTGTGCTGATGTAATTCTGCTGTTTTTTTACGAGTTGGTTCTTGCCAGAGCTACAGAAATATTTCTGTATTTTCTCCTTGTATTAGGTGCCTATGACTTGCATTGACTGGTAGATAAGGATGACAATTGACAGTTTGGGATTTAGGATGCCTGTGTTATGCTGATAAATAAGAATGGTGCCAACAGTTCTCGACATTGATTTCTGTCTGCCAAAATTGTATGGGTTATTTTCTTATATAGATATCCATTAGATTATCTCATGATTAGGCGCATATATACTTATCTTATAAAACTACTAAATGGATATACTGTTAGTATATTGCTATTGTTATTTGTTATGTTATTTCAGCAATTTTTCCATCTTCTATTATTTTATTTAGACAATTGTAATCTAAACGATTCCCTTCTCTTATAAGAGAAGGGTTATGGTTTCTTTATTAAAATAAGCACTTTATTATCTTTAACATGGTATTAGAATGATGAGCTTAGAATGGTGTCTGCACCTCATTGGCCTCTCCCTTCTTTCTCCACCAAATATAAAAATGAGAACAGGGTTATGACCATTCAATTAATTAGTCAATGGCCTCGGTCTACAACTGCTGCTGCCGCTGCAAGTGTTTTGCTCAAGCGGCAGTGCTGATCGGATCACCATTGCCACCTCCTGAAGTTGTTCCTGCTGTTGTCTGAGCCTCCAGATGTTCCAGCTGTACTTCATGTCACTGCTGTCTTGACCTGTGGCTGCTCCAGTCGCTTCCAGTGGCTCCTTTATTGTGTTGATGTTGCTGCTGTCTTTTTTCCTGACCTCTTTTTTGGTGTCTATCTGCTATTCCGGGGGATTTTGCAACATTTACGGACCGTGGATGAATCCTCCTAAGCCTTTAGAGGCTCATGCTATTATCCAAGAGACTTATTGCGGTATTGTGGTGTTCTATACCCATCGAGGAAAAGCTTATCGGGACCTCGTTTATCATGAAGCATTCCCTGCTATTCTACTACTCTGCCTTCGACTGCTATGACGTGCTCCATTCTACTTATTTTTGAGACTACTTCCACTAAGGTTAAATCGCGGGTCTCCCCTTCGCTCGTGATTCAGAGTGCCACTATCAAATTGAATGGTACCTCCAACTACACTCTCTCTTCTTAATCATTCATTTCATTGGAGGCTAGAAGAAGCTCTACATCTTTTCTAGCAATACTTTGAAGGCTTCTAATGTAGGCTTCGAGAAGTGGGACATGGTGATTGAACTGGACTTTGAATAACATTGATTAAAAGATTCAACCAATCTACTATACAAGTAAATGGACATGGATATATGGGCCAATATGAAGAAGAAATACTTGCAGAAGCCTAGTGAGGGTAAGCCGATGAACCTTCTGATCATGACAAGCAGTATACTCAGAGGGCCAAGTGAAAGACAGATTTTATTGAGTGGTCTTAACATAAAATGTGATGCTTCCAAAGATCACATTTTAGCATATGTTTCCCTTCTTGACTTGAATGCTATCTCAGCCTTCTTTTGAAGATCCCTCTCCTAATACACATGTTACCCAAAATTTTAAAGCATTTATGATGCTATTGCTCTTGCTATCTGTAGTTTAGGTAGTGACTATTCTAGTCGGGTTGGTTGTTCTTATGGTAGAGGATGTAACAATCACTCATGTTGGTCGTCCCTGTCGCCCTCCTCCGCTTTATGTGCATTGCGAGTGTGCCGACCACTCTTCTGATTGATGTTGTAAAAAGTTTGGTATGTTTGCATGGGCTAACCATGCTTCTTCAAATGACCGAGTCTTTTGGTACTACGACTGTCTCTGCATCTACTCGGCTTGTGGCGTTTAATTGTTCCAAGAGAACTACAATCATATGGTGAGTTTGTTACATCATATCGCTCCACATGTTGACATGTTGAGTATTCTTTCAGTCTTGATGCCTCCTCAGGTAGTACTTTGCCAATATTGCATTTGTTACTTGAAGTAAAAAGTGGGTTTATTCACTCCAGAATGTCAAATCATTCTATTATTCACTCCAGAATGTCAAATCATCGTACTTAGAATGATACATTTAATGAATGGGGCGGACATCACCGTGTGTATTCCCCTTTTTTGGTTTCAAAAAGAATACATATTGCCTTTTTAAGCACTATCAAAATTGTGCGTCTCACCAATGGGAGTTCATCCTCGATTACATCCGTAACAACTTTTGTTTTCTCTCCTAGATTCGAAATCAATGATGTTTATAATGCTTGTAAATTTTCCATATTGTTAGCAAGTTGTGTTAAATGTAAAAGTACCACTATATGTAATCAATTTCATTTCTATTGTCAAGATATTAGGGCGATGTGTGTGGCTTGTGTTGTGTATGAGAAGAATGGTTGCTATTACACAGAGAAGACTAATTGATCTAATGGATTCTACTGCTTGATTTAATGGTGTAGCCTCTATTTTCGTTGATTAAGGTGTATGGCATCCACTGTTGTAAAACTCGGTTGACTAGGCTAATTAGTCGGCCCGACTAGTCAAATCGGGGGGTGGGGGTGGGGTAGCCGACTTGACTAGTTGGCCATTAGTTGGTCAACCTGACTAATCGGGCCGACTACTCGACTGACTTTTACATAGAGATTCTTATTTTTTATTTTTCTATTTTTTAATAGCAAGTTTATTCTAATATGCTTAATGTTATATTTAAAGATAGTTACTTCTTTTATTTCATTATGATAGTGTAGAAAACACTCAAATCCATGTAAATATATAAGAATATGTGTATAAAAATTGATTTATATATTTAAAACAATTAAAAAAAATTCAAAACTGACTAATGGTCGACTAAATCTGATTAGTCGTCCAACTGTCGATTAATCCTTAGTCAGTGACTTCGTCGACTGAGTATTGATTACCGCTTTCTGCAACCTTGATATCATCATTGATTGGGTCATTCATTTGTGTTCTCTTTGTGGAATGTTCTGTGGTGTTCTTGCCAAGTTTAACTAAATTGTGAAGTATCTCACTTCAATAGTTTGTTGGTAGTGTATTATGCCTACCACCCAAAAAATTGATGTTCAAATCTTGGGGCATGCATCTGTGCGTATTTCCCCCTTATCAAAATAAATAAATTTTGAAGTATGACACTTAAGGAAGTATCGTTGTGCTTCTTATCCTAGGTATTTTGATCCCCATAGTATCTCTATGTTTGATTTAGCTCGTTATTTGATGATAATGGCCGGTGCAAAGTGTAATTACTCTTAGATAGTTTAATGTGTCTATTGATAGCTGCAATCATTTTCAATTGTCCCGGCTTTTCTTGAAAAAATGGCCATTTTAAATTTAGAGAAATGTCAAGTTTTTTCCTACTTAACATTTATTCCAGCAATATTTGCTAAATAAATTTTAACATTTATGATGAATTGGAGTTTATGTGGTGCGAGTTGATCATTTTCTATGAGTTGTATTATCCCAGACCTCTTATACCGACACCTCTAGCATAATGATGTTATTGAGGGTTACGGTGTGCCTAATAAGCTCTTATCAAGGGTTGTTTAAGTGTCTTTCTTGGCTACTATCTAACCTATAATGGGTCTTAGTGCTTTGATCTGGATCATAAGTGATATTATGTGACTCGGGATCTCACATGTTGCCAATTACCGTAAGTGTTTACACCGTCAATTACCATCAAGACAATTCAATGAATTTTTGAATGCAATATGTTGCCAAATGTTTTATACAGACCTACAAATCAGACTACTTTCCGGTATTCTCTCCTATGGATTGCCTTATATTTGTTGGAGTTATTCTATTTATTGTTGCCAACAAGAATGTGCCACTTAGATATTCTATTATGGTGGTCTTATGGAGGAAGTGTATACGACAACTTCGTGACCATGAGTTGAGGGTGAGTGCACATGCAAGTTAAAGAAAGTTATTTATGGACTTGGATCTTGGTTGACTTAGCAGCGAGGTCGCTAAGATTGCCTTCTCCATATTTTTTGTAGAGTGGTGTATCTTCGTCGAGAAAAGAAAGAGTGGAAATGTGGTTTTGACTGTATGTATTAATGACATGATACTAACAGAGGATGACGACTTGTACATTTAGGAGACCAAGAACTTCTTGAAGAAAAGCTTTATTGCGAAATGTTTGGTTAACTTCGTTATTTTCTTGGCATTGAGGTTAGTTGTGCAAGTCATATTTTATGGAGGAACCTTGCTATAATCACTGACGGGTTGTATGTCTTATTTTCAAGTACTTAAAATGCTCCCTAGCAAATATTTTTTTTGAGTAAAAGTACGGGGGAGCCCTCCCGAGGCGGGAGTCACCACACCAAAGCCCCAAAGAAGCAAACATTTCAAACTTTTGGCCTAATATGATGTTAATTGTGCTAGTTTTGTTATGGATAGTTATATAATGCAACAAGAAGCAATATGTTATGGTTTTCTCCAGTATTAGGATTTAATTTATGGTTCGTACTATCGACGATGAGATGTGTCATGGAGTATTTCTCTTCCCTGTGATTATGATGCCCTCGGATCCGGGCACCTGTTTACACCGCATTCGTACTATTACATTCACAAGTTATCGCATTAGGTTATAGATAATCAGAGGAAATTTTTCGCTTTGCTATTTGCATATTACATTCAAATCAATACAACAACTACAGTATCAACAACGATAAATGCCACCAACATTGCATTTCATTAAATTTTCCATATATACAACATATTGATAGCTATACATATATACCAAAATTTACAGAAGAGAAAAGGAAACATGTATATTATGAACTGAACAAAAAATGACAAAAATAAATATATTGTCTGGTATAAGTATGGATGCCAGGAAACATCAACCAACTATCGCAATGCAAGCTCCTTGCCTGCGAAAACATGCAAGGGACAAAAGGCGTCAGTGAGCGCTGATCGACAACAACAACAAAGCCTTTTCCCACAATTAAGTAGGGTCGGCTACATGGATTCTTCGCCTCCATTCAGATCTATCTTGGGCCAATCCCGGGCTTATATCCATAAAACTAAGATCCCTTCGTATGGTTTCTTTCCAACACTTCTTGGGCCGTCCTCGCCCTCTCTTCGCTGGCTCAACATCCCAACACTCGCATTTCTTAACCGGTGCATCAGCTAATCTTCTTTGTAAATGGCCAAACCATCTTAAGCAGTTTTCTCGTATCTTATCCTCGATCGGAGCTACACCAACTTTCTTTCTAATTGCATCATTTCGAATCCGATCTTTACGTGTTTGTCCACACATCCACCTTAGCACTTTCATTTCTGCTACATTCTCTGCAAATGTCTATGGTTCACAGGCCAACATTCATATCCATAGAGCATAGCAGGTCTCACAGCTGCTTTGTAAAACTTTCCTTTAATTTTTAAAGGAAATTTTTTATCACAGAGAACAACAGAGGCTCCTCTCCACTTTACCCGCCCAGCATTTATTCTATTAGTAATATCTCCATCAATTTTCCCATCATGTTGCAAAATAGTTCCCAGATATCTAAAAGTATCTCTCTTCCGAATGTTATCATCACCAATCTTCACCTCGATTCCTTCACCATTGCTTCCATCAAAGGTGCACTCCATATATTCCGTCTTATCCCTACTTATACGAAATCCTTTACTCTCCAACTCATGTCTCCATACCTCGTGCTTTTCATTTACTCCATCTCTAGTCTCGTCAATCAACACAATATCATCAGTAAATAACATACACCAAGGTAACTCATCCTGAATGTGACTTGACAACTCGTCCATAATCAAAGTAAAAAGAAATGGACTCAAAGCTGAACCTTGATGTAAACTAATGTTGATGTCAAAATAGCCAGTCTTCCCAGACATGATTCTTACACAAGATAAAGCCCTATCATACATTGTCTCTTCTCCAACATTTTCCAAATATAACAGTTTAAAATAGTAGTTGATAGCCCATACTTATATATTATTCTTTTGTCATTTAAATCTCATATTTATTGGTCTTGATGATGGGATGACTAGATGTAATATGGTTCTCAATTCTATCTAACTTTTCGAGTCTAGTGGATAGTCTGTGGTCTTGGTTTGTATGTGACCTCACACTATGACTCGAAGGCGTGAAGAGTGCCTTAGGGTTGGGGTGCCTTTGTAGGCATACAGTGTTGTGTAATGCATCCTAACTAAGTTCCCAACACGACCACTAACTTAAAATGGTTCTACATTCAACCTAATTATAGTCAACTCTAACCAAAACAACTTATAATTGCTTTAATCTCTTCGCCAAGATCTATTATATTTCATTCCGAAGTTAACTGTAACTCCTCCAATGGTAACCCTAGATTATTTAGATGTAGACATAGATGATTCGGATGTAACATCACCAAGTTTGTTGGCGGAAAGTAATCAAAACTCATGCGATGAGGTAGTCTCCTAAGAGACTCTTCTGTCTCGCCCTCTAATTGGAAGTGTGGTCCAAAAGAGGGACAGGTCTACTCCAAACAACGCCACAGAGACGGGTGAGAGACTCTTCGGAAAAGTCACTCTAGAAATCGGCCTGACTAATACAGCAAACGAGCTCGTACGCAAGGCCCTAAATGTCGGTTTCGGTTACCATTTCGGTACCGATCGAAACAGAATTTCGGTGGAATTTCGATGGAATTTCGACCGAAATTTCGGTCATTTCGGTCAATTTTTGTACTAGGACTCCCATATTTCGGTCATTTCGGTCGTTTCGGTCGAATTTCGATTTCGACTGGATATCGATATTTGATAGAAATTCGACCGAATTTCGCTAAAATTTGAGGCCATGCTCGTACGGAAAACTGAAAATCGAGGACCCCTCGCCCCTTCCATCGCATGGGTATCGTAAAATAGAGGGTCAGCGGAACTATATCCCAACGAGGCGTGAAACTCTGTGAGCTCTCGTAAAACTGTGAAAAAGATCGGGATTCTAGACCCGTGCACTTGGCGGCCGCTACCATAACTGGGCTTTCTATCTCCCACCCAGTTGAGGGTCATCGTACCCTCGCACGGTTTGGTGCAAGGGTCACCATGACCGGCACTATTTATTATCAGTAAGTACTGAATTATCAACATATTTACTTGTTTGACTGCTCATTTCTTTCTCGATTCCTTCTGTGGTTCACTGAACAGATCTAGGTCTTTTCATCATTTGAGATCTATAGTTAGTATAATATACCTAAAAGATTAATTTATGGAAATGATTTGATTCAGAATATAAGATCAGAGTATTTCTACGTGCATCCAAACTCATTCCATAATTTTTTTTACAATTCTAACTAGATCACAGGGCACAAAAAGCCATCAAATATGTGCCAAACTATACTTTGGCTAAGAATTGGTTCACTTTTCACTTCCATAATTAGAAAGGAGGGGTATAACTCAGACTGAGAAGGATAACAAAACAAACAATTTTTCAAAGATGTAGATCTAGGTAAGGAGCTTAGTTGGATCTTATTCACATGCATCTTACCATAAAACACATATTTGCAGGGTGCGTTCCTAATAGTATTGATAATCAGTTGTCAAATCCCAAACAGAGGAACCGGGGGATCCTTCCTTGTTTGTTAGGATTCATTTAAAATATTCCGGATGACTCATATCCCAATCAGCTCTTGGATAATCAACATGTAATGATAATATGGATGCATGTCATGTAATGGCCTAGGTCTAAACCAAAATCAATGCAAGGAAAACTATCAGTAACATCTTTATTGGGTTTGGCGTAATTAGACTCAAGACAACCACGAAAAAAATGCTTAGAAGGTAACTAAGCCCAAGATGCAACAAAAATAACTTTTTTTGTCATGTGATATGCAATTTGGTTTGCCTAATAAAGTATTTAACTGCAGGAATGAATATCCAATCCAAGAAAATACCATTTTCACATGTTAGCGATGCACAAAACACAGATACATTACTGTAAGGTTACATACTGAAATTTCTATAAATTTTTTCTTGATTAATTTTTTTAAAAACCAACTATTTTATATGATCTACTTATTGAAATTTCTCTATTAAATTAATTTAAATATTTTAAATTATTATTATTATTATTTTCATCTGTTAAACAGTAGCATGTTCACCACATATTTCAATGGTTTTCAGTTGGGAAATAATAATAATCAATAGTCCTAGAAAGATTATATACATGCAGTTGAAAGCCCTTAAAGATTAAAATCAATTAGTACGATTCATGATACACATCCAGCAACCAGTACCATTGGTTATCTTCCATCTAGATCCAGCATTTCCTCCTTAATTACTTCTTAAATTTATTATATATATATATATTTATTTATTTTTAAAACCCACAGATTAACCTTTTCCACCAACCAAAATAGCTTCTCCATTCATCGGACATTCAGCAATAGCAACTTATACATTCAGGTCTTTTATCCAGAATCATATACGTAATTAAATATTTCCCAACTTTCTCTTAATCTCCTTCACTCAATTATATATATATATATATATATATATATATATATATATATATATAACAGTAAGCAGATCAGCTCAGTTCAGGCCATCAATAGAAATGGGTCGTCCAATTTCATCATCAACTGCATTTAAAAGTACATGCATGGTAGCAACTAGCAATGTACGAAATAAAAGTGCATGCTTGCAAGAAGTAGAGATTGTACTCTTTTTTTGGATACCCAAAATTGGGGATCAAATGCATGAAAAACTTGGAGGAAGCACAACCGAACTGCCTGGAGCAGCTCCTGGTTGAATTACAGCAGCTGTAGCTGCTGATCATGCAGCAGTAACAATGGATCTACAGGGAGAATGGAGATGGTAGATGTTGGATGTTGCATTTAGCATCATGATCTCAACAGAGGGGATCTCTCACGGCTGGAGTTTTCCTAATTTGGGAAATTAAGAAATGGGGAAAAGAACATAAGAGGAATAGGAATTGGAAAGAAATGGGAGAGAGGTGACGTTGGAAACTTGGGATACATAAGAGGGATAGAGAGAGAAAGGAGGGAGGGGGAGGTTCCTTCTAGGAACCTGCCCCTTCAATTAAATTTTTTTATACATATATAACATCATCACAATGATGTCACTAATGATGTCATTCATGACATCATTATTAATTTTATATTATATATTATTTCTAATTATTATTTTTTATACAATTTTTAAAAGGTACAAATTACAGCCTGTATTATAAAACAAAATTTTATTTTATTTATTTATTTTTTAAACCAAAACTCCCTTTATTTATCATTCTTAATGTTGATCGTAATCGCACCTCAAGCGTCGGATTTCGACACACAATATCTCGATTTGATCGTCTCAAAACGACGATTAATATGAGTATCGATATTTATATACTTTTGATCAGGTTTGGATGTCCGAGATTTTTGAAATACAATTTTGGCTTAGGGTTAAATTTTGTGATCTAAAAATATCAAACAACCTCCGATTGATGAACGGTCAATTCCGTTGATCTTATTTCGTCAAATCAGATTTTTAGATGGTCTCAGTTTGTTTCGTGGTTTCCGAATTTGCGTCACGGCTTTTCCGTGGAACGCATTACAGTGTAACCGACTTTTGGTTGATTTTGCTCGAATGACTTTTAATATACGATCTATTGGTTGATTTAGACTATTTAATATTGATCGACAACTTTATTGGTTAATTGGACCTCAATCGGTTTGGGTTCGGGTTTAATTGATTTCGGATGTTATAGTGATCGTGGTATTCATATCATTTTCCACATTCTTGTGTACATTGACAACAATTTTACTACATATATTGCCTTCCACCTTGTATTTTATGAGTGGACAAAAAGATTGAGACTGATTGACACGTTCACAAATCACAATGTCATCATTGAGGGTAAGATTACTACTCCATACGTTTCATTTTTTTGAGTAAAAAAGGGAAAGCATTCCAGAGTTGTCCACCCCAACCTTTTATCAAAGATGGAAGGGTTGCAGAAAAACTTACAACATGTCTCGATAAGAGATTTAACTAAATGGATTACATTCTCAACGTAAAATCTATGTGAACAAAAATCAGTCCATTACACGAGAGTCAAATCACTCAGATCATAGTGAGTGGGTGCAACCACTCCCACATCGATTTGAACTAGTTGGCCACCAGGGAGTTCGAAAAGTTTTTGTAAGGAAAGGGGTCCACCCATAAAATGTTCATATCCGACCAAATATCACAAACCTGAGCACATGAATAGAATATATGATCCAAATCTTCCTCCTTAACGACACACATAGAGCACAGAGTGTCAGCTCCCTGGACGAAGGAGGAAAGCCTTGCTTTACTCAGCAATTGACCAAGCCTGTATAGACAAAGGAAAACCTTGATCATGATCGACGCCCTCGGAGTCCAAATCAACTTGCAGTCCCTCAACCTGTCCCCCATGGCCTCATCATCACAGTAATGAGAACATTGTAGGCCTTTCGTACAGAGAAGTAGCCATGTCACCAAATCCAGTGGGCCCTCGCACCAGTTGGGTCTGATGTAGACGTTGTCTACTCAATCATTTGCATAAACTCACCGAGTCGTTGCTCCGATAGTGGAGAGGAGAAACACAACATCCATTGACCATCCACCCATGTGTTTCTCACGTACATCTTCTGATCACCAGTTAGAGCAAAAAACAAGGGAAGCGCTCCAGAAGAACATATGCAAGACTGTAAGAGCGGCATTAAGCCAACTAAGATGATGTACTATTTTTTTCGGGTTTTTCAAAAGAGGAAAATGTTGCGGTGGAGAGTTCGAGCTGTTCGACGGTTCTAGCTTTCAAATCATGCCTGAGGTTATTGATCGAGTCAAGGCTTTCGAACCGAGACGAAAGACCTTTCATTTAAGAAGAAAGGCAAGAAAAACCCAGCTATCAAGAAGCTCAAAAAAGGTGGGAGTCAGGCGAAAAATGGTCCTAAGTACGATAAGGCAAAGAAAGGTTAAAACTTGGTCTCTGTTTGCGATAAGCTGAATTGTACTCTTCCTAGATATACCTGGTGGATTGACTCAGGTGCCACTTGTCACTTGCACCTTGCAGGGCTTCAAAAGCCACAAGACTCCAAGTGAGAGTGAACGCTTTGTCTACTCAGGCAATGGATTACGTTCACGCGTCGAGGCAGTAGGAAGATGCAGTCAGAAACTAGATTCCGGATTGGCTATAGAGCTTGAGAACGCATTTTCGATTCCCTCTATAAACTGCATTTCTGTTTCAAGACAGGAGATTCTAGTTTGAATTTGAATGACTGTGAGGTTTCCATAATCACTATATAATAATTGGTGGGACGTTCTCGCGGATCCGGAATGGTGGTTGATGATATATAAGGTTCATTTAGATAATACAGCATATAAGGAATTCTTAACTGAGGGATAAAAGAGGGTCGATTAAAGATCAGATAGTTAGGACGGCTTTGTCCCTTCTCTGCCAGGTTGGGGCACATTTCAGAAGAGAAGATTCAAAGGCTAGTGAGTAATGTGATTCTTCCCAATTGAGATTTCACTGATCTCCGCATCCACGTGGACTGCATAGTGATTGATTTCTACTATATTAATAGGACCAGTTGTCTTTCTGAGAAGCCAGTCGTACGGGAAGGTGAGGTCTTAACTATTGCTTCAAGCTGAGGCTCGGGCAATGAATGCGGGAATGCCCCAAAGGTCACAGTCAAGTGGGTCTGTCGAGTGTCGTAGGGCAAAATGCTAGGAAGTAGGAAGTCGTACAAGTAAAGAGATCTATTCATTAATAAGAAAAAGAAAAAGCGTGAGCGCTGATTGGATTGATGATCAAATAGAATCCTGGGTCGCGAAAGAGCTGAAAGTATTTACCATTACCAACCACCCAGCCAACTTTCGCTCCCACTTCTTAATCATTGGGAACCAGTAGGACAAGTACCCATAAGTCAAGGGTAAACCAAGATAATTGATGGGTAAAGACCTATGTGGACTCACTAAGATTCTTGAGCACTCATCGATCTCCGACCCTGAAAGGTCGAACACACAAAAGTGGACTTCGATATATACACCTCTAGCCCATATAACTTACCAAAGTCATCAAGCTTGATACTCATGGCTCTGGCCTCGTCACAACTGAAGAACCATTTGGTTGGTCATAAAATGAAGCAAAAGGATAGATAAATCCCCTCTCGAAGAACCATTTGGTTGGTCATAAAATGACAAGGACATCTATAACAAGAACAAACAACATCGACGCTAACGACCATCCCTGGTTAAATCCCCGTCATGGCTAGAAAAATCCCCCCTCTGAGCGCCCATTGACCAGATAGGTAAGGGAAGACAGTGGCACATTTCTTCATCCAAAAGATCCAAGAATCTAGAAAGCCGCACTTCGCTGGCGTGGACCAAAGGAAAGCCCAATCGACACAATCACATGCCTTAGAGAAGTCCACTTTCCAAAGGAGATCCTTCACATTATGTTCTTCTAGTGGCCAACCATCTTTGAAGCCATGACCACACTGTCCATCATTAGTTGATCAGAGATGAAACGATCTGAGTCGAGAGACCAGATTCTCAAGGACAATGCTCAGACGATCGCCAACACCTTACCTTATCCACAATGAGATAGGCCGCATTTGAAACGGCAATAGGACGAAAGTCCTCAATTATGCTAGCACCCTCTTTCTTAGGGAGTAGAAAGATAAGAACTATGTTAATCCTATCAAAGTTGTGGTTCCTCGTAGCAAACTCACTCAACACCCCATGGTTCCATACATTTCGTTTGAGTTTAGCTTGCAGACAAGCTTGCAAAAGTTAGTGGTTGGTATTCAATCGAACGGGTCAATAAGGATTAATCAACAGTCAATTGACTAATCGAATTTGGTCCATATTTTAATATTTTACCATGATTGAATAGAAGTACAAACTAGATTTCAATCGAATATTAAGCATCCTTTTATTTGATTCCTTTTGAAAAGATCAGAAAAAGTAAACCATAAATCATTGTAAAAAAGATGGCTGATTAGTCAACCCAGTCGGTCTAGTAGTCGATTGGTTAATCGGGCCTACTAAGGAAGGATGGCAGCCGGTCGACTAATTTTCTTCGAATTGAGGACCTCCCGATTTGACTAGTCATCTGACTGCAAGCTTGATTGTATACATTCACCAAGGAACTTCACAAGAAGTGTCGTGGTTTTTTTATGACAAGTTGTGGGCATGAATAGTTTCTATGCCCCAACTTTATGAAGAATGTTATGTGTTATTGTTGAAATCTAAAATGCGGACGCAAAATCGATAAACAGAGTAAAGAGATCAAGAAATAATAAACATGAACACAGGGATTTACGTGGAACCCTACTCCTTCACCAAGGAACTTCACAAGAAGTGTCCTTTTTTATGACAATTTGTGGGCATGAATAGTTCTACGCTCCAGCTTTATGAAGAATGTTATGTGTTATTGTTGAAATCTAAAATGCGGACGCAGAATCTATAAACAGAGTAAAGTGATCAAGAAATAATAAACATGAACGTGGGGATTTACGTGGAACCCTACTCCTGAAGGAGCGGGATGAAACCACAGGAGAAGGCCTCAAAGGATCGTATGCTTCTATTGAAGTTTCTCAATGAGTACAGGGGGTGTGAGTCTCCTTGTATAGCCTCAGAGACAGACCAGAGTCCCACGGATAGAAGATGTGGGACTCTGGTTTGTAGTGTGGGTGGTAGTTGGATCCTGAAGAGATCCAATTACCACTCTATTACATTCTCCAGTACTCCCCTCAAGTTGGAGCAGAGAAAGACACAACTTGCAAAGGAAAAAGTATACAATACATCACAAGAAGAATATATGTATGTTGTTGGTAAAATACCTCGCTCGAGGATGGGTCTATGACTTTCAGGTCACCGAAACATATCTCTACCATGCTTGTAGAATCGCTATGATACCAGGTCACCGGAACGTATCTTTATCGTGCCTGGAGAAGAGTTGCAATAGAAGAAGTCCAGTGCGAAGTACTAATCGGGTCGTAAAAGAAGAAGTATACGCCATTACGAAGAAGTCGATGCTCGGTGAAGATGGATGATCATAGTAGGAATCTGGAGTGCCAGTGTACCATTCGTGGTCGGGTAGAAGTCTCGAAGAACTTGCCATTTCTTACTCCCCCTTTCTCCCATGTTTTATAAAATAAAGAGCATTGATCATCAAGTTGGGAGAAACAAAATATGCATTTTTGTGTTTTTTCTTAGTCGTTACTCTTTTTTTTTGCTATTTGCTATACGTACGGCTCTTTTTTGTACGTAGTCTTTTTTTAGCCATTCATTTTTTTTCAAGCTTTCATCTTTTTTCACTCGACCCTTCTCTTTTCTATATCTCTCTCTTGGGGCTTTTTTTCTTGGAACGTGGACCGAACTCCTCTTTTTTGAAGCTGTTTAGTTTTCTTCTGTTTTTTTTCAAACATGCCTCTCTTTTCTCAGGGAGCCTCCCTCTTTTATAAAAGAAGGGGTACCCCTCCAATCTTCGAACATGGTTAGGGTACCCATAGGTGTAACCCTTCGCCGCCTGGGAGAAGATGGCTTCGTACGCACACAGTGGAGGGGAAAAGGCTTGAAGCGGGGTGTGTGCCTCCATTATGGACGGTTCCAGATCACTTGGTGATTGGAAAGCCCCGACCCGCACCTCTTGGAGTTCTTCATGCAGGCTGAAATAGGTAGAGTTGTCTGTGGAGGTGATGGCGCCTTCGATGGGACATCGGTTGCTAGTAGGCAAGGCACAAGGGAGATCCATGAGTCTGGTCTTTGACGGATATCGATCCCAAACCATCATCAACATCCTCGTTGACGAGGAGTGCCTGGACATGGAGCGGCGATGGGCTATTGGGCCAGGAAGCAATCACCGTGGAGCGGGTGGTCCCGTTGGGAAGAAGGGACCTTGGATGAAGGTGACCTGATGGGGGCCCGACTGGGTGGACTTGGCTGCAGGGAGAGGCTTGCGGGGGCTTGAATGGGATCTGAGTGGGCTTCGGGAGGTGGAGAGCCATCAGACGATGCTGAGGGCTTGTACACATGGGGAGATCACCGACCACCTCAAGTAGGGTTCCTCTGTGAAGAGGGGATCCAACAGGAAGGCACCTTGAAGAAGATAGCTCGAGGGTGGGTGACCCCTAGATCATGATTGCATTGGGGCTATCAAGTATCACTAAACACTAGGACGATCAGGGAATCAGAGATGCTGGGGTTCGCCTACAGCGCTCATGTGTAGAGAGGACTTGATCTAGGGTTTTGAATTGGAACCCAACTTTTGTTGTGTCGCGCGTGACGCATGGAGGAGTCTGGAATCTTTATGTCATGAATTAGGGTTCCTGAAACCCTAATTTTTTCTTTGATCTTGGTAGCAATAAACTTCAGGAACTTTAAATAATATGAACAATGATATAACTTGGAATAAAAATCAAAACTCCCGAAATCGACTTGCTCCGATACCATGTTGAAATCTAAAATGAGGAAGCGGAATCGATAAACAGAGCACGGATATCAAGAAATGATAAAGATGAACGCGGAGATTTACGTAGAACCCTGCTCCCGAAGTAGCGGGATGCAACCACGTGAGAATGCCTCAAAAGGTTATATGTTTCTATTGAAATTTCTCATTGAGTTCTCATCTTTGATAATTAAATCACATTTAATTATCTAAGATAACTCTCCCTATAATATGAATCAAATTCATATTATTCATGACAATTAAATCACATTTAATTATCAATTTTCTCATTGCTCAGATACATAATATCAACAATGGGGTGTGAGGCTCCTTATATAGACTCACAGACAGACCAGAGTCCCACAGATAGAAGATGTGAGACTAAACTTGAGTGGGTGGTAATTGGATCATGAAGAGATCCAATTACCACTCTATTACATTCTCCAACAGTTATATTTTCTACATTTTTTTATGTTTGTTTTATTTAGATAATTCTTGTAAAATTGTATTGTGCCTTACCAACTCTTTTATTAATTGTATGTTATCCTCAGGGTCCCCATTCTGATTTTTCGGGACCGACTTCTGGTTGCACAGCCTGCGTAGCAGTCATCAGAGACAACCAATTGACGGTTGCCAATGCTGGTGATTCTCGGTGTGTGATATCAAGAGGTGGTCAGGTACTTCATAGTTTACTTGATTTACACGCGCTGCATTTTTTTCTGCGGTTATGGTTTTTTGCTGAAAGTATCTTAGCTGAAGATTATCTTTTTTAGGCATACAACTTGTCAAGAGATCATAAACCCGATCTTGAAGCCGAGAGGGAGAGAATCCTGAAAGCTGGTGGTTTCATCCATGCTGGACGGGTCAATGGAAGCTTGAATTTAGCAAGAGCAATTGGTTGTTCCATCTTGCTTTCATAGTCTTCTATATGATCTAAAATAAATTTTTTTATAGTTTTTTGTGTATTTATCTTTTTTTTTGTTTAAGGTGACATGGAGTTCAAGCAGAATAAGTTTCTACCTGCTGATAAACAAATTGTAACTGCCAATCCTGACATAAATATTGTATGTACTATCTTGACTCAAATGGTTTCTTTTCTTGGTTGAAACATTTTTTCATTCCACATCTTGATCTAATTTCAGGTTGAACTTTGTGATGACGATGAGTTTCTAGTTTTAGCTTGTGATGGGATTTGGTAAGTCTCTCAATACATGGAGTGTTTGACATTGTAGGAAATGCTTGTTTTCTTACTATCCTATGAAAGCAGATTTTATGTTGATATAGCTCATTTTGGTGATGTGGGTCTATAGCATGTAACTTAACTGTTGAGGAGGTCTACTTTTTTGGTGCGGTGGTTCTTGATTGTTTTTCCTTCTATAATTTTATATTTATAGTTGTTAACTCTGTACCAAAGCTAGCAATGCAAACTTAAAACATTTCTAAACAAGTAATGGAGGAAGTTGATGAGTGGAATGAGGTAATGGAGTTCAGGCCGAAAGGAGGCGGAGGAGCATGGAAGGAGGAGAGGATGGCAAGGGAATGGTGGTGGTAAAGGAGATGTGTTGAGGGAGGCTGATGGAGGAGTGGAGGGAGAGGATGGAGGGAGCATGGGAGATATTGGATTTGGAGGTGAGGACTATGTTGTCAACATAGGGGGTGGAGATGGTGGAGGGGAGACGGACAGAGGAGAGGAAGGAGACGGAAGAAGAGTTGGAGGATAGGGAAAGCAGGAGGTGGTTGGGAATGTTGAGGGTAACGGAAGGGGTAAGAGGAGAAGACGTGGAGGAAAGAGGGGTTGGAGTTGTAGAGCTTGACATGGGTGATTGAGGTTGGGAGGGAGCAGAGGAGGGATGATGGAGGTTGTATGCTATGTGTCCATAGTTGATGTTTAATGGGATGATGCGGAGGGAAACGACGTAATGAGTGGTGGTGGCATTGTATTGTGAGGGGAGATGAGAGGGAAGTGAATGGTAATGTATGTGCGTGTTTATGTGTCTTTGTATGGATGGGATGGATGGAATATAGTTGGCAGGATGGGGTGGCTTCAAGGGGAATAATGCATGCATCAATGTTCAGGAAGGTGCTATGCGGTATTCAGTCGAAGGGGTCACTGTATAGAGAGTATGGGGGAGTAGAGAGTATACAGGGAGTATGTGGTTTTATGTAGTTTGGTATTTTTTATTATTAACATATATAAATAAATATTTTATATTATGTTAATATCCTTGATCAGGTGAATATGCATGAGTATGCAGTTTTATGCGGGGAGTATGTCGTTTCATGCGGAGAATTTGCGGTTTTATGCGGCTTTATGTTATTATGCGGGTGGGGTTATTTGGGTTTAGGTTAAATATGTCGAGTACGAGTATGTAGTTTACTCGACCGCTTTCTTGAACATTGGTGTGCATGAATATATACATCTACATATATTTGTATAGATGGTATGGATGGATTGTTTAATTTCAGGTAACCCAAAGTTTCTTTTCCCTTATGTCCATTTAAATCTACACCGAAACTAATCATTTTCTATTTGTGGGGTTCTTTGAAAAACTTTTCCAACTCCTCACAAAAACTCTATTTTTCAATTTTGCACTGTTGAGGTGTGTAAGAACATACGATGTTGACGCATAGGCTATTTCTGTATCTCTTTGTTATTTTATTTTCTTGTTATTCTCTTTATGTAATTTACCCATAGGCTACTCTCCTATATAAGAGAGCCTAGGGTTACGGAATAGAACAACTCATTCACATTTCCTAACATGGTATCAGAGCGACGGTCCTAGGCCGGAGTTCTCGAAACCCTACCCCATCCCCACCCGCCGGCTCTCTCTTCTCTCTCTCTCCCTCGGCGCCGCCAAGTTCATCTCTAGCCTATCGGAGGCTCTTCTTCTCCGATCGGTGGTCTAAGGCGCCTCCTGCGCACCTTGAGCTTCTCGCTTCTCGCGCATCTGGCGCACAGGAAGCAGTAGCGTCTCTTGCGCCTCCCGCTGCGCGGCATAGCGCGCATCACGTGCACCTTCCAGTGCACCTTGCGCCTCCTGCTGTGCGGCCTAGTGCGCCTCCTGTGCGGCACCATCTCCAGCGCATAGCGTCTCCTGTGCTGTGCGCATAGCGTGCGCTAGGGCACCATCTCAAGCGTGTGCTAGGGTTTCTACAATAGAAACCTGTACGGCACCATCTCAAGCGTGCGCTAGGGCACGAGATACCACGCAACAGGAAGCAGTAGCACGCATCTCCAGCGTGTGAGGGATACATATTGAGTGCAACTCCTGTGCGTGTGCGGATCGTAGCGCGCGCAGATCCATGGGGATAGTTGCCTGAGGTCTACACATGCAACTAATCCCGTCTATGTCATTGTAGACAAATATTATCTATTGTCTTTCGCTCCAGTCTTCAGTCTCCAGTATGTCAGAAAGCAAGGCAGATACCCCATCTATGGGCGCGTTTCGTGGTCCAGCGCCCATCGTCAAGATGGATGGTACGAACTATGAACTGTGGGCAATGCAGTTCATGAGTATGATGAAGTCCACAGGCAAGAAGCATATTCTCACAGAGCCCGAGCCTGCAGAGAAGACTGGAGTTCATGCCTCATGGGAGGCAGACGACGCATACGCCAAGGTGTGGCTATCTGGCACATTGGCTATTGAAATCGCCAATGACATTCTACATCAACCCACAGCCAAAGACATGTGGGATATCCTGGCAGCGACCTATTCTCAGGCGAAGAATGAGACGAAGATCCTGCAACTACAACATGATATATTCACGATAAAGCAGAATGGCCGCCCGTTACATTCTCTCTATACATCTTTGAGAGGAATGTTTGAGAAGCTTCACAGCTTCATGCCTCTTACCGCCACACCAGAGCAGCAGAAGACATACAGGAATGCAACGATGGTGGGAGTGTTTCTCGCTGCACTCGATCCAGAGTATGAGGCTGCACGTTCACAGATTTTGGCGGACTCGACCATTCCTCCCATGGAGGAGGCTTTTCACAGATTGAGTAGGATCATTGTACCTTTAGCAGCTGCCAGTCAGAATCCCTCAGCCATGGCGGCCAACAGGGGCCGTGGTTCTCATTATCAGGGCCGTGGACGCACTCCCCGTGGAAGGGGTGGTCGCACTAGGCCTACATGCTCATATTGTCACCGCATCGGACATACTGAGGGCACATGCTACTCAAAGCATGGATTTCCTGCATCTGCACGAGTCGCTGAGCAGATAGAGCCTCCTTCTACTGCTTTACTGGATCAGCGTTTTGATGATCTGGTTGCCCGCCTCAGGGGCATTATCCCACCATCTGGCCCAGCACCGACGACAGAGAGTCATACTGATGTTGCTGCTTCTGCTTCTGCCTCTGCGAGTACTTCAGGTAGTACACTTGCACTTCATAGTAGTAGATCGGATACATTGCCATGGATCATGGACTCAGGCGCTACACATCATTTATGTGGCGACCAGAGTCTACTTTCAGGATATACTCAGTTTCCTCCAGGACGGACAGTAGTGATTGCCGATGGCACACATTCCCCCATCACGGGTCAGGGGGAGATTAGATTGACATCCTCTATGCAGCTCAAGAATGTTTTACATGCACTGCATTTTTCTATGAATCTTTTGTCAATCAGTCAGATTACGAAGGATCTCCAATGTCGAGCTATTTTTGATCCATCTTCTTTGATTTTTCAGGACATCCGTACGGGCAACGTGATTGGTCATGGCTATGAGCAAGGAGGCCTCTATCGTCTGAACCAGACCCCATTTGCCGGAATCACATCTTCTCCCGCTGGACAAGTATCTTCTCTCCTGTGGCATCTGCGTTTTGGTCATCTACCGCTTCAGAAGTTACGTCTTGTCTTACCTTATAGTTTTTCTCACACACCTATCCAGTGTGAGGCGTGTCAGTTGGGAAAACATCACAGGTCATCGTTTCCCAGTAGTCAAGGTCGGAGTAGTAACTCCAAATTTGAGTTGTTTCATGTTGATGTCTGGGGTCCAAGTCGTGTTCCCGATCATCAGGGGCACAGGTTTTATATTGTATTTGTGGATGATTTCTCTAGAGCATCATGGGTATTTTTAATGAAAAATAAGTCTGAAGCTGGAAATATTATCATTCAATTTCTAAATGAGATTCAGAATGTTTTTTCCACAACTGTCAAAATTATGAGAAGTGACAATGCCCTAGAGTTGTGCACCAATAATCTAGCCAACTACTACTCCTCTAAAGGTATTGTTCACCAAACATCATGTGCCCATACGTCTCAACAAAATGGGGTTGCAGAAAGAAAACACCGTCACCTACTTGATGTCACAAGGTCACTTCTCATTCAGAGTCATGTTCCGTATTCATATTGGGGTGATGCAGTCCTTACTGCATGTTATCTTATAAATCGTATGCCCTCGTCTGTCTTGAATGAACAGGTTCCTTTCTCACTTATTTATCCTGACAAGGATCTGTTCACTCTTACCCCTCGTGTGTTTGGGTCAGTCGCATTTGTCCATCAGTTGTCGCCCGGTTCTGACAAGCTCTCTCCTAGGGCTGTCAAGTGTGTCTTTGTGGGGTACTCCAGAACTCAAAAGGGGTACAAGTGTTTTGACCCTGTGCGTCGGCGGTATATGATCAGTGCAGATGTTACATTCTTTGAATCCATCATGTATTTCTCAGATTCTGGGAAGATGCAGCCGCCACCTATATCCCCTGACATTGTATTCATGGCACCACCAACATCACAACCGCCACCAACATCTCAACCACCACCACCGCCACAGCCACCACCACCGCCATCCATAGTATCTCCGTTACCATTCCATTACACCCGGAGGCCGAATCAAGCTCATGGTCCTGACCAGTCAACTAGCTCGCCTACGGTATGTAATGAGAATATTAATGTTGATGGATCTGACGACATTTCTCAGCAGGATGCAGTACAGGAGCATGGTGATACCACAGAGGACCTAGATGTTCCAATCGCTCTACGCAAGCAGAAGAGAAGCTGTGTCAAGTATCCTGTATCAGCGGTGGTGTCGTTTGAGAGGCTATCTGGACCATTCAGGACGTTTGCATTGGCACTTTCAGCTACAGCCATCCCACGGAACCATCAGGATGCTAGATGGCGACTAGCAATGGAAGAAGAGATGGAGGCGCTTCAGTCTAGAGGAACCTGGAGTTTGGTTCCTATACCTCCAGATGTTAGCCCGGTGAGTTGCAAATGGGTGTTTACAGTTAAGCACAATGCAGATGGTTCCATTGACAGGTACAAGGCACGCCTTGTTGCTCGGGGCTTCACGCAGACATATGGGGTAGATTACCTAGACACCTTCTCCCCTGTGGCGTGTCATTCCACTTTACGGATCCTGCTAGCCGTTGCGGTTGCTAAGGACTGGCCACTCTATCAACTGGACGTGAAGAATGCATTTCTGTATGGAAACTTGCAGGAGGAAGTCTATATGCAACAGCCACCTGGTTTTGCTGTTGAGGGGGAGTGTTCCAAGGTGTGCAGATTGCACAAGGCCATCTATGGTCTTAAGCAGAGCCCCAGAGCATGGTTTCAGAAGCTTTCAGACCTCTTTGAGAAACAAGGATATAAACGCTCCAATGCTGATCATTCCTTGTTCGTACAGAAGACGGCGAGAGGTATCATTGTAATCATGGTTTATGTTGATGATATCTTGATTACAGGTGATGATGACCAAGGCATTAAGCAAGCAAAGGAAAGGCTGGGGACCGAGTTTGTCACCAAGGACTTGGGAGTCCTTAGATATTTTCTGGGGCTGGAATTTGCTAGAAATCCATATGGATTAGTCATGACACAGAGGAAGTATGTCACAGATCTACTGAGTGAGACAGGTATGCTAGGGTGTCGACCTGCTACGACACCAATGGACCCTAGCATGAAGATGTATGATGATGACACAGAAGAGGTGGATCATAGAAGGTACAGAGAACTGGTAGGCAAATTACTGTATGTCACTATCACTAGACCTGATATACAGTTTGCAGTGAGTCGTGTGAGCCAGTTCATGGAGCAACCACGCCAGGTCCATATGGATGCCATACACATGATTCTGAGATACCTAAAATCATCTCCAGGTGCAGGCTTGCTATTTAAGAAAGGAAAGGAGATTTCTGTTACAGGATGTGCGGATGCAGACTATGCAGGATGCCCCAAGGACAGGAAGTCAACATCAGGGTTTGCAGTCTATGTTGGAGATGCTCTAGTTTCGTGGAAGAGCAAGAAGCAGACAGTAGTAGCTCGATCCAGTGCTGAATCAGAATATCGGGCTATGGCCCAGGCGAGCACAGAAATGATGTGGGTAAAATCCTTACTTGCAGACCTATGTATTGATATACCTCTTCCTATGATGTTGGAATGTGACAATCAGGCTGCCTTGTTCATTGCAAATAACCCAGCTTTTCATGAGAGGACCAAGCATATTGAGGTCGACTGTCACTACATACGTGACATGATTCAGAAGGGGTTCATTGCTACATCTCACGTCACATCAGAGAATCAGACTGCTGATATTTTCACCAAGGCACTATTTAGAGGCCCATTCCAGAAGTGTGCGTCCAAGCTGAGCATGATTGATATCTATGCTCCATCTTGAGGGGGAGTGTTGACGCATAGGTTATTTCTGTATCTCTTTGTTATTTTATTTTCTTGTTATTCTCTTTATGTAATTTACCCATAGGCTACTCTCCTATATAAGAGAGCCTAGGGTTACGGAATGGAACAACTCATTCACATTTCCTAACATACGACATTTAGGATCTTCTCTCCCAAAATTACTTAATCATCATAATTTCGATCTCTAGTCCTCTAATTCTATCGCACCCTCTTGTAAGCCGTTGTGTGCAATAGTGCTATCTCTTTTTCCTAATGCCATAACTTAAAGCTCGTTCATTAGCTTTTCTCTATTTCATTTGTTTCATACATGCATATGATACTTATCTTCCTCCTAATCATTGTATGTATTGCTTCCATTAGCTTGCCATGGAGAGTGCCAATATTCTAGGTCCCAATTGTAACTTGTTTTCCTGGACTAGCTCCTTACCTTCACATCCATCCAACCAAAACATTTTTTATGGAAGAGGGAGATCTCTCGAGGCAGGAGTCACCACAATATCATTTCATTACTAAAGAGTTAGAGTACATTACAGTGAAGTCCAGAAATTGTAAGAGCATTGCAATATGACACAACAATCACTGAATAGAACCTCTTGTTGTTGAAGATCAGATCATTCCGTCCAATCCATATGGCCCAAAGGACAGCAAACGGCTTGGAACAGTCATCTGTCGAGCCCATGCCCACTGCACGAACCGATCTCCAAAACGACGCTAAATTGTTGGCCTCCATTCATGTGATCCCCGCCTCCCTCCAAACCTGCGTCGATGTCGAGCACCCGAAGAAAAGGTGATCCGCATCCTCAATCGGCTCCTCGCATTTGTCACAACAGGTGTCTGCCAAGCTAAATAATCCCCCCCTCCTTGTCTTATCGCATAAGTGGTTTCTTCTCAGACACCACAGGAAAATCTTCACTCTAGATGGGATCTTGGCTGCCAATATCACCTTCATGTCCTGACAAAGTTCTTCGTCCTGCACCTCTACCGACCCCCTCATCGCATCACACGCTTTCTTTACTTAGAATCTCGTCCCTTCCCATTCAAAATGATCCGCCTCTTGCGTAAGTTCTCCCGATGGAGGAAGTTCCGCCAACAACCTCAAAAATTCCTCCAAACGTTGCTCCGATAATTCTGGGATGAATAGTGGTGCCCACGCTCCCGATTCAGCAACCTGAGAAAGAAGGGCATCCTTTGATGCCGCCAAAGCCAAGAGTCTAGGAGACTGCCTCCCAAGTGTGCCCTCTCCCATCCAGTCATCAACCCAGAATCGAAAGACGTGGTCATTCCCCCCTTAGGACGTAATCTCGAGGACATTGTCGGCAAGACCACACAGATCCCTGCTCAGAGTGGCGACTCGAATTTCTTTTTCCCTACCTCCAACTCACCTTTAACACCATATATATTCCGCACTAACCTTGCTGCCAGCGAGGTCGAGGAACACCAAATCCGAATCACCCACTTGGCAAGTAATGCTTTGTTCATGTGTTTGACATCATGTACTCCAAGGCCCCCATCACGAAGCCCCTTCGTAACATCCTCCCAGCTCACCAGATGCATCTCAGACCTCCGTTGCTTATCGTTCGACCAGAAAAAGTTTCAATCTTCTTCCTAACCCCAACTGGCATCAACCGGGTCGAGTAGAAGAATATAGGGATGGTAGTGAGAACATGCTTTAAGAGGGTCAACTTCCCACCCCTAGATAAGGTGACACCTTCCACCCTGTCAATCTCTCCTCCATTCTGCACACAACGATGTCACAATCCGACTTCCTTAGTTTGCCAATCACCAGCGGCAAACCCAAGCATGAGATAGGGAGTTCCCCCAAGGGGCACGCTGCCCAATCCGCGAGTCTGTCGTGCTCCACGTTGTCCATCCCAAAGCTAATGACCACCGACTTGTGTCTGTTGATCTCAAGGCCAGAGAGATTGCCAAAGATGTCAACTAGGTGCGCCGCGTTGCGGTTCTGTTCCTCCTATCCTTCCACCCCCCAAAAAAATAGTATCGTATCATCAGCATACTAAAGCAAAGGGATAGAGATATTCCCCAGCCGAAAGTCCTCACACCATTCGGCCTCCACCGCACGCCCTCACACCATCCAAGACATGGAGACCCTTGCCATTTTTGAGCTACACAATGTAGTGGAACTTGCTTCTTTACTTGCTTGTGTCCCCCATGTGATAACGTGAAATGATACATCAAGAAGAAGACTAGAGTAAAATCAACTTGGCGGATTCAGTAGAAATATTTGGTTGTTTTAGTTGAACTATTTACATTGTTCCTTTTAGTTGAACTATTTATTTAGTTAGATGGCCCAGACTGCTAGTGGTTCGTTTGAGTTATCATCTGCTGCCTTGAGGAGACTGAAATTCACTGAAATGAAGATACACACACCTGCAGACAAGAGTAAAACTGTGTCAAGTACTTTTCCTTATTATATGACTGGACAACTACTAATTTTTAGCAGACATTTCTTTCAAAAAAAACTATTAAATTTGTGCAGTCATCCTTTGGCATTTCAGAAAGATAAAAACAAGGATCAAACACCAATGAACAAGAAAACCGTAATGGAATAACTGTCGGATGGAGAATGAGGAGACAAACAAGTGGTTGTGATGAGAAGGAATTAAGGGGTGGCTTGCATGCATGGGGCATTTGCAAGTTGATGATGTCCAATTCTTGTAATTTGTATTTTTTAAGAGATTTTTATTTTTAATACTTATTCAGAGAGGCTTTTTTACACTCGGGGACATGATTTTAATATCAGATAGATATGCATCTTGAATAGGGTTGCAATTTATGCGCAGTCATTCATCCTTTTGCATTAGTTAGTGGTTGAATGAATTGTCCTTTTGAAGTTTTTCTTCCTCTTCCTTTCGCATACATCTTTGGTCTATTCTCTTTCTAGGTGACTTGATCGTCACATACCCGTCCACGAACGAGGTTTTCTACAGCAAGGTATCTCAATCCTCATCCGAGCGGGATATCTCTATCCCAGTCTTTCTCAGATGTATCGAATGAAGATTGTTGGAGTATTTGTTTATATGCATCACTTATGAGGGAGATGGGTAAATGGATCCCTCCAGGATCCATTAACCCCATCCAAGTCTTTAATCCCACATCTACCAATTTGGAGATGTGGAGACTCAGTGGGGGTTATATATAGACCCCCACACCCATTGTATTTAGTTGAGAAAAGCAATAGACTATCAGCTCTCTGAGGCGTTCTCCCGTGGTTTCATCCTGCTCCTTATGGAGCATGGTTCCATGTAAAATCTCTTGTGTTTCATGTTTTATCTTTCTTTTTTATGCCCTGTTTATCATTCCGCTTCAGCATTCATATTTTCTAATAGTGTTGTGTGTTTTCTTTTGTTGCAATCTGCAGCTTCCGCTGCTCCAGATTGAGGGGAAGTGTTGGAGTATGTAATAGATTGGTAATTGGAACTCTCCAAGATCCAATTATCCACATTCTTGTTTTAGTCTTACATCTACTCTCTATGAAGCTCTGATCTGTTTGTAGGGCTATGTAAGGAGCTCCACACCTCCTGTACTCATTAAGAGATTTTATTAGAAGACATGGTTCTTTGAGGCCTTTTCCTGTGGTTTCATCCCGCTACTCACGGAATATGGTTCCACGTAAATTTAAGATGTTTATGTTTGATTATCGATTTTGCATCTGTTAGGAAATATAATGCAGAAGCCTGTCATAGAAATAGAGAATAAAACTTTAGGAACACGGGATTTTAACATGGAACCCTACTCCGTAAGGATGAAACCACGGGAGAACGCCTCTAAGGGTTGATATATGCATTGCACTTTCTCACTGGATACAGGGGGTTTGGGGCTTCTTATATAGCCTCCACAGACCCTCCAAGTCCCACCACTAGTAGATGTGGGACTAAACTCAGGATGTGGTAAATGGATCTTCGAAGGATCCATTTACCCATCTTACATATGAATGGCGCATACTCTAATAGCTTTCGCGTTTTGTCCTTCGTTAGTGTACTTTCTCTACTCAGGTCAGGGGAGCGAGCGTCTGGTGCCCCTTGATTGGCATTATTGAATTTTAAGAGTTTGAGTTTATGGCAGTGAGGGTTGTTGGGGAAGGCCATTTGTAAATAGGGCATCTTTAGGAGTTTCGCTTTGGAATATGACTAGGGAGAAATGTGATTGTATGCAAACGGGAAAGGCATTGCGAACGATGTCTTTCATGGTAGCAAGAAATTTGTACTCTTAATGATGGCCTCTTATGTTTGTTGGAGATCATCTGTTAGGCTTGTACTTGCATCAAATATCAATTATGTACTTGGATGACCACCCATCTCAGGTAGTCATCGTTGGCTTCTATACGGCTGTGATTCGGATTTTCAATTTGAGTTTGATTAATAATATGGATTTTTACTCCCATAACCCTTTATACTTTCATAGTTACACCTGACCTCTCCATAATTTTGAATTACACTCTCAACTATAGATAGGACTTCAATTACATCTGAGACCTTCTAACATTTTCCTCCACTAAGCTAACCAATTCCTTTGATTAATTAGACCAAGTGTAGATTTAATGGCTAATTTTTTATTTTTTAATCTTTGTTCCCCACCCCCAACTCTCACACTCACCCTGCGTGCTCAGCCCCCACTCACCACGATGATTGTGCTCGTCTCCACATCACCCCCCTGAAATTGTCCCTGATGTTGATGACGGTCGTTGTGGAGACCACCACCCTATGGCGTACCGCTAGCACTGCGACTGTGGTGGCAGCCTCCTCTGGAGCAAGCGTTGGGCCTTCCCCTTCAATAGTATGTCATCCTCCCGTTCTGTCCGGTGCTTTCTTTCTGATCTTCCCACCGGTCGTTGTTTCAATGGCAGTAAGGTCCGTTCCTTTCATCGTAAGAGTCGTCTGCCGTATTGGCGTCCCACTGGATGCGGACGCTGACGAGCTCTGTGGCGTTCTTTGCTCAAGCAATGCCCGCAGCTTCCAGCCAAGAGGGTTTGTTTGTGGTTGATGATGTGCATCAATGGAAATTTGGGGAGTGGGTTCTTTCCAGTTCCAGGTAAATCCTCTTTATATTCATTGTTATTGATTTGTTCCTATTTCACTTTTCCTAAATCTCATTCCTAAACCATCTTAGTTCGTATCCGTTCCCACTTTGTTAACATTGAATCCAGCGACTTTCTTTATTAATCCTTTCAACAATCTAATTAACCTGCAATCCACCCACTCCCCCTCATTTTTCATTATACTTCCACAATCTGCAGAATCTGGATCTATTATCAAGGTCAAGGATTCTTGACCCTTAGGTCGAATCGTTCATTAGTCATCCATTGAATACCATCATCCAGCTGTTGTTTTTTTGCTAACAATCGATTCCAAGAGAAAGTCTGTTCAGATTCTCAGTGTGGATGGAGGAGAAGGGGTGTGAGTGGCAGTCATGATGGTGTGTGTGTGCTGGCGACTACAGTCGTGGATGGGGGGATGGTGGAGGGGGGATGTGGGTGGCAACACCGACTTGAGGGGGTGGCATCCGCAACAAAAGAGGATGCTGAGGGGGCATAAGGAAGATGGAAGAGAGGGAGGGGAGGATCGAATAGGGTCACACATTCGTAAATATCACAAACTCAAAGGGTTAAAGCTCTCAATATTTGACGCTTCTCGTCAATATTAAAAGAGAAAATGGATGGAAATTAATATAGGATTATGCCATGTAATGGTTGAAACCATCTAAGGTTCTACAAATAATTTGGAATTATAGATGGGGCAACGTGTAAATATGAAAGTATCGACGGTTATGGGTGCAAAAACCTCTTATTATTAGGGCTTTTATCTCAAATGGATCTTAATTTTTGGATCTAATCCGAGATTGACCCAAAGTAAATCTGAATGGAGGCAAAGAATTCATGTAGCCGACCCTAGGGCTGCTAATCGAACCGAAATGTAATGAGCATACCTATGTTCAAGTTCGGTTTGATAAGGAATTTCAAGAATTTGAGTATATGTTCATTAACCTCTTTTCGAGTTCGAGTTCATTTACATAGCGAATGTTCGAGATCGGTTTGATAATAGTTCGTCAACAAATTTTTTAAGACAAACATCTTATTATCAACAAGTTCAACTTCAAAACTCAAGTCGATAACAAAGTTCGATAGTTCGATAAAACTTCTTTACCCTAAACCTTAGTTTCCAATTATGGCATTATATTAAAATTGAGATTGCTAATGCTAATAAATATATTTGAATAAAAGTTTAACTCCAAATTGAAATAATGATGGGGGACTTTTATAATTAAATTTATTATTAATCTAATCAATGTTGGCATTTTTGGAACCATCCCAGTTCCAACCAACTAGGAACCAAAGGATCAATGGATGAGACAAGGAACCTAATGCGCGTTAGGATGATTGAGAAAAACTTCTTTGTCCTAAAATAACCAGATTTGATATTCAAAAATACGTTTACATATAAATTTAGTCACATAGGGGGAACAATAACATTAATCAGTGCAACAAGAACCTCACGTGCAGGCGCTCTAACATGAATTTATTACATGATTACTATGGCCCCAGGAAAAATCACGAACTAAACCAAAATTTACATTTTAAAATTAGAAAATGTAATGAAGATGATGACGGTTAAAGTTAGAATATCCAGCAATATTTCAGTATGCAGAAATATATATATAAAATCAACTAGTGAAAAGTTATGTTATAAAGTAATAAGTTCCAAAAATGCTAACTACTTAGCAGCATATAATAATGTAGACAATTCAACGACAAGAGTTAGATTTTTTAATGATCACAATAATCTGAGAAAAACGACAACAAGATGGGTGAATTGATTGAGTATCCCAACTGCTTGACACTTTCATTATATTTCATTCAGATGATTTGGAAAAGGATTCTCTAGACAGTTAAAAACAACATTATAAATTTCTACAATAGTGCGAAGTAGGCAAGAGAACTCTCAACTTCTATATTATAAAGGTCAAGGAGTGACGGCAATCTTTTATTACGGGTTGAAACAAAATAAGGATGCTGAATTCAAACCCTGTACTTCGTCACATGCTTGCTCACTTCCTTCAGATCACCCTTGCTTAATATAAGCCCCACATTTCCTGCAGCAAAAAATAGCGTATCTTTACTATCTCTCCCTCCATTTCCGGCACCAAAATTCACTCCAGAACCCTAGAAAAGAAATTGGTACTTAGCATGAGCAAAGGTAGGATACTCAGGCAATGATTATTTTTTTTGAAGCCAAAGCACTTCGGGGGATTCACGCAATCCCAACCTTCTTCTCATGTTTTGACTGCTGGGGGGTCATTACTTGGTATCGGGATGCGGCAGTAGGAAGAACAAACCCTAAAACACAAGGTGTTGTCTACCTATAAAGGACTTAGGAGAGGGCTAATGTAAAGATTGAATCTTTTCCAAGCGAACGGTGAAGACTGTGTCTTTAACCTCCAAAACGGCGGACGGAGATTGGACGAAAAGAGCAAAGTGGAAATCAGAGGAGGCATTGCTCTCAGAACCCTAGTTGGTGTTGCTATATGAGTCATAGGTACTGGTAGCATGACGATAGACGGGGGTTAGCAGGCAGCAGGGTTGGAGCCGGAGCCGCTCGGGAACCGCATGGAGAAAGGGTTGGGGGAGGTAGGGTGGGAGTTAGGGCTGGGAAATGAGATTATGCAAATATGGAAAGGGAAATTCCCAAAGCCCAAAGGGTATGGGGATTGGGTGTACGATGCCTAAGAAAATGGAATTCTAGTGACTTCGGGTCGGGTGGAAGTAGAAAATGGGATTTAGGAATTGAAAAGGATATGTGAAATCAATTCATTAGGATGTTATAATTACACACACTCATGCACATATGGATGCTTTTTTTAAGGATATATATTATCAAACGCGAACAATTATCGAACGAAATTATAATGGGTTCATATTCAATTCTTTAAGCTATCAAACTAAACTTTGAAGTTCATGTTCAGTTTGTTAAGCAACAAATGAACATTTTTCGAACTATTATCGAACAAACTCTAATCGAATAGGAACATGTTCGATTTGATTAGTGTAGAGATAGTTGTGCGTTGTTTATGTTATGTGTTATTTCTGTTTCTTTATGTACCTCTCATGTAATTTACCCAAGGGCTCTCTCTCTATATAAGAGACCCGAGGGCTCTATGGAATAAACAACGAAGTATTCTAACATGGTATCAGAGCCATGACCCTAACCTAGGGTTTCCACCGCCGCCCCCCCCCTGAGCCATGCATACCCAGGCCTCTGTTTCTCCATACACCTGGCATCTTCGGTTTGGTCATCTACCTCTGCAGAAGATGCGTCACCTCCTGCCTCAGATATCTCCGAGTTCTTCTTTTCGATGTGAAGCATGTCAGTTGGGGAAGCACCATCGGTCTAGCTTCCCCGGTCGTCAGAGTCGGAGCAGTAGCTCTCCGTTCGAATTATTTCATATAGATATTTGGGGTCCAAGTCGTGTCCCTGATCACCAGGGGCACAGGTTCTATCTAGTTGTAGTTGATGATTTCTCCAGAGTGTCGTGGACATTTCTTCTCAAGAATAAATCTGAAGCGGGCAATGTTATTCAAAACTTAATTAATGAAGTTCTGAATGTTTTTTTCATCTACTGTTAAATATGTGTGTACTGACAATGCATTGGAGTTCTGCACTCGATCTCTTGCTAGTTTTCTTTCATCTAAAGGCATTATCCACCAAACCACATGTCCTTACACTTCCCAACAAAATGGAATTGCCGAACGAAAACATCGACATTTCCTTGACATTGCTCGGACTTTACTTATTCAGAGTTGTGCTCCATTAAGCTTTTGGGGTGACGCTATTCTTACTGCGTGTTATTTGGTCAATCGTATGCCTACAACTGTCCTTGGGGAAAAATCTCCAATCTCTGTTCTCTTTCCGGACAGAGACTTGTTTACATTGACTCCTAGGGTTTTTGGCACTGTTGCTTTTGTTCACCGGTTATCTCCGGGACTTGATAAGCTATCCCCTAGAGCTATCAAGTGTGTTTTCGTGGGCTACTCTAGGACACAGAAGGGGTACCGCTGCTATGATCCTATCCATAACAAATACTATGTGAGTGCAGATGTTACATTCTTCGAACCTGTCATGTACTTCTCTCCTGCAGGTGACAGATTGGTCTCTTCCACATTATCAGACTCCCAAGTCTATGTTCCACCACCTCCAAGCCTGGGTCCGTCTTCTACTCCAGCGTCTCCAATAACACAACCACCGCCAAACCCGCCACCACCACCACCACCACCCCCAGTTGTCCCATTTCCTAAGTTCTACACGAGACGCAAGGGCCCTGCTCAAGCCACATCTCAACCATCCAGCACGCCTCAGGTATTTTCTGACATTAGTGATGGGTTAAATAATGCACATGTGCAGGAGCTTGTACAACAGGAGGAGGATCAACCGGTCAGCACTGTTTTGGATGACTTGAACCGGCCTATTGCTCATAGGAAACAGCGACGACAGTGTGTCTCATATCCCCTAGCTTCTCATGTTTCCTTTCATCGTCTCACTGGGGATTTCCAGAAGTTTGCCGCTGTGGTATCATCAGTTGAGATACCACGGACATATCAGGATGCTATGAAGACTGAATGCTGGCGTTTGGCAATGGAAGAGGAGATGCGTGCCTTACAGTCCCGAGGGACTTGGTCTCTAGTCCCTATTCCTCCAGGTGCGTCTGTGGTGAGTTGCAAGTGGGTGTTTACTGTCAAATACCATGCAGATGGTCGTCTTGACAGATACAAAGCAAGGCTTGTTGCACGAGGGTTTACACAGACATATGGGGTAGATTATCTGGACACGTTTTCACCTGTGGCGCGACATTCTACCCTTCGCATTCTTCTATCAGTTGCTGTGGTACGTGGCTGGCCTATATTCCAGCTTGATGTTAAGAATGCGTTTTTGTATGGTGATCTACAAGAGGAAGTCTACATGCAGCAGCCACCAGGGTTTACTGCTGAGGGGGAGACTCAGAAGGTATGTAGACTTCATAAGGCTATTTATGGCCTTAAGCAGAGTCCTCGTGCATGGTTCCAAAAGCTCTCCCAGCTTATTGAACAACAAGGGTTCAGGAGATCAAATGCGGATCACTCACTGTTCGTCCGGAAGACTTCTAGAGGTACCATTGTTGTTATGGTATATGTTGATGACATATTGGTTACTGGAGATGATGCACAAGGGGTTGAGATAACCAAGTCTATGCTGGGCAGTCAGTTTATCACAAAGGATCTAGGCACTATACGGTATTTTCTGGGGATAGAATTCGCACGAAATGCACAAGGAATGGTGATGACTCAAAGAAAATATGTCACAGATTTGCTGGCTGAAACAGGAATGACGGAATGCAGACCTTCGAGTACACCGATGGATCCGAGTATGAAGTTGTACGATGATGACACTGAGGAGGTGGACAAGAGAAGGTACAGAGAAATGGTGGGCAAGCTATTATACATCACTATAACTCGACCGGATATTGCACTTGCAGTAAACCGGGTGAGTCAATTTGTGGAGCAGCCGAGGCAAGTACATATGGATGCATTGTACATGATATTGAGATATCTGAAGTCTTCACCAGGCACAGGGTTGCTGTTCAAGAAAGACACGGATTTGGCTATTTCAGCTTGTGCGGATGCGGATTATGCAGGATGTCCAAGGGATCGGAAGTCTACTTCTGGGTTTGCCATCTTCATAGGAAGCTCCTTAGTCTCCTGGAAAAGCAAAAAGCAGACTGTTGTGGCAAGATCCAGTGCTGAATCCGAGTACAGGGCCATGGCTCAGGCAAGCAGTGAAATGATGTGGGTGAAAGCAGTCCTGGAAGATCTGAATGTTGAAGTTTCGTTGCCTATGAACCTGCAATGCGACAATCAAGCTGCGTTGTTCATTGCCAACAATCCAGCCTTCCATGAGAGAACAAAACACATAGAGGTGGATTGCCATTACACTAGAGACATGATCCAGAAGGGCTTCATCTCCACGTCTCACGTCAGCTCCGAGGACCAGACAGCAGATATATTCACGAAGCCGTTGCTCAGAGGACCCTTTCAGAGATGTTCTTCCAAGCTGAGCATGATAGATATCTATGCTCCATCTTGAGGGGGAGTGTAGAGATAGTTGTGCGTTGTTTATGTTATGTGTTATTTCTGTTTCTTTATGTACCTCTCATGTAATTTACCCAAGGGCTCTCTCTCTATATAAGAGACCCGAGGGCTCTATGGAATAAACAACGAAGTATTCTAACAATTAGCAGCCCTCCAGACCTACTTAATGTGGAAAAAGACTTTGTTGTTGTTGCATTATGATTTTTATCTCTTGTGCCCTTAACTTCTGCAATATCAGTTATGCCCTTCCCATTATTGTAATATCAATTGTGCCTCTGACGTTTTACAAAATTAACAGTTTTACCTTTTGTAATACTATGCCCTACTCTACCTTAACAGAATGACAGAATTATTAGTTTTATAATAAGTCAGGGGCACAGCTGATATTGCAATAAAGGGAGGGGCGTAACTGATATTGCAAAAGTTAAGGAAGGCACAAGTGATAAAAACCCTTATCGATAATAATAGACTTTTCTTAAAAGGATCTTTTCTTAGATCCAAGTTCTACGTCCAAGGTTTGGAAGGTCTATACACCTTTAATTCAATAGCATAGGTATAAGTTTTCTTAGTTAAACCCATCATCATGTTATAAACTCAAAATTGGTTGATTCTTTTTATTAGATATTCCAAGGCATATTAGAGTGTTTATTTTGGTATATATTAGTAAAACTTGGACTTATATCTGTCTTACTTATAGATTTAAGAACTTAACGAGCCTTGGTTTTGTTAGAGTTGTCGTTATTATTCTTCGTGGCAGTATGATATCAAGTATTTGTTACATGGGGGAGAGGGGGGGTCCTCACTGGATAATGCTTTCTCGGAGAATTTTGTGATGCTATAGCTACTCTGTATTTCACTTATTTCTGTTTAAACTAATTTGGTAACACTTTTTGTAAGAATGTTGACGGTCCGTGCTTTTTCAGTTAGTTTGTCTTTCTTTTACTTTGTAGGGACTGCATGTCCAGTCAGCAAGTGGTGGATTTCATTCATGACCATATAAAATCTGTAAGTGTGCAATGCTGTAATTGTAATCATTAAAACAGCTGTTCAGTTGTCCTTTTTAGCCTCTTTCAAGGTTGTAATAAATAAGTTGACGAAAATGACAGTCACATCTGATTTATACCTTGAAATTATTGCAATCGTGCTTAAACATGTGCAGAGCATGTGTGGATATATATTTTATGGTTTTAGGATCTGCATGATATAAATATTTGGAATATTTACTATCACTGTAAAGGGAAATTTTGTTGACCAAATATAAATGTTTGTATATGGGACTAAAATAAATTGCTAAAATAAATTGCCAAATTAGTATTTGTTGGGAAAAATGAATAGCTTGTTTATTCCATGAACCCTAGGCTCTCTTATATAGGAGAGTAGCCTATGGGTAAATTACATAAAGCATACTATGAAGAAAATAAAATAGAGAAAAGGTACAGATACTACTACTACTGTATGCGTTAACACTCCCCCTCAAGATGGAGCATAGATATCAATCATGCTCAGCTTGGAAGCACACTTCTGAAATGGGCCTCGTAGCAATGCTTTGGTGAATATGTCCGCAGTCTGATTCTCTGAGGTAACATGAGATGTAGCAATAAATCCTTTCTGAATCATATCACGTATGAAGTGACAGTCCACCTCAATGTGCTTGGTCCGCTCATGGAATGCTGGGTTGTTTGCAATGAACAGGGCAGCCTGATTATCGCATTCCAAGTTCATAGGAAGTGGTACATCTAAGCATAGGTCTGTAAGCACAGCTTTCACCCACATCATCTCTGTAGTAGCCTGGGCCATAGCCCTATATTCGGATTCAGCACTAGATCTAGCTACCACCGTTTGTTTCTTACTTCTCCATGAGACTAGGGCGTCTCCAACATAGACGGCATACCCTGAGGTGGACTTCCTATCCGTGGGACATCCTGCATAGTCTGCATCTGCACATGCTGAGATAGAGATCCCCTTTCCTTTCTTGAATAGCAGACCTGCACCTGGAGAAGATTTGAGATATCTAAGAATTATATGTATTGCATCCATATGCACCTGGCGTGGTTGCTCCATGAACTGGCTCACACGACTCACTGCAAATAATATATCTGGTCTAGTGATTGTGACATACAACAGTTTGCCTACCAGTTCTCTGTATCTTCTCCTGTCCACCTCCTCTGTGTTATCTTCATAAAGCTTCATGCTGGGATCCATTGGTGTCGTAGCAGGTCGACACCCAAGCATACCTGTTTCACTCAACAGATCTGTAAGATATTTCCTTTGTGACATTACTAGCCCATATGAATTTCTAGCAAATTCAAGCCCCAGAAAATATCTAAGGACCCCAAGGTCCTTAGTGACAAATTCACTACCCAGCATTTCTTTCGCCTGCCTTATGTCCTGCTCATCATCTCCTGTAATCAAGATGTCATCAACATAAACCATAATGACAATGATACCTCTCGCGGTCTTCTGTACAAACAAGGAATGATCAGCATTGGAGCGTTTGTATCCTTGTTTCTCGAAGAGATCCGAGAGCTTCTGAAACCATGCTCTGGGGCTTTGCTTAAGGCCATAGATAGCCTTATGCAACTTGCATACCTTGGAACACTCCCCCTCAACAGCAAAACCAGGTGGATGTTGCATATAAACCTCTTCCTGCAAATCTCCATATAGGAATGCATTCTTCACGTCCAACTGATGAAGCGGCCAGTCTCGAGCAACTGCAACTGACAACAAGATCCGTAGAGTGGAATGACGTGCCACAGGCGAGAATGTGTCAAGATAATCCACCCCGTATGTCTTTGTGAATCCACGTGCAACCAGACGCGCCTTGTACCTGTCTATAGAGCCATCTGCATTTTGCTTCACTGTGAACACCCACTTGCAACTCACTGGGTTCACATCTGGAGGTATGGAAACCAAACTCCAAGTTACTCTGGACTGAAGTGCCACCATTTCTTCTTCCACTGCTAGCCGCCATCTACTATCCTGCAGAGCCTCATGATGATTCCGTGGAATATCTATAGCTGAAAGTGTCATAACAAACGACCTGAAGTCTCCAGATAGCCGCTCAAAAGATACAGAAGTTGATAATGGATATTTGGCACAGCTCCTCTTCGACTTCCGTAAAGCAATGGGAATATCCAAATCAGTTGTAGGCTCATCTGGCTCCTGTACCACATCCTGCTCAGAAATGTCGTCAGATCCATCAACATTAATATTTTCATTACATACCATAGGCGAGCTAGTGGACGAGTCATGACCATGAGCTAGAGGAAGCCTGCGGGTATAATGGAACGGGAACGGTGAGATAGGCTGCGGTGGTGGTGGTGGTGGTGGTGGTGGTGATGATGGCTTCTGAGGTGGTGGTGTCATGTATATAGCATCAGGAGGTGGTGATGGTAGTTGTTTGTCTCCTGATGCTGAAAAATACATAACAGATTCAAAAAATGTAACATATGCACTGATCATATATCGCCGACGCAGAGGATCAAAACACTTGTACCCCTTTTGAGTTCTGGAGTACCCAACAAAGACACACTTGACAGCCCTAGGAGAGAGCTTGTCAGTACCAGGCGACAACTGATGGACAAAAGCAACCGACCCAAACACACGAGGAGTGAGGGTGAACATATCCTTGTCAGGATGAATAAGTGAAAACGGGATCTAGTCATTCAAGACAGACGAAGACATACGGTTGATTAGGTAACATGCAGTGAGAACTGCATCACCCCAGTAGGAGTAGGGAACATGACTCTGTATAAGGAGAGATCTTGTGACATCAAGAAGGTGACGGTGTTTTCTTTCAGCAATCCCATTCTGTTGAGATGTATGAGCACAAGATGTTTGGTGAATAATCCCTTTTGAGGAGTAGTAATTGGCAAGAATATTGGTGCACAACTCTAAAGCATTATCACTTCTCACAAATTTCACAGATGTGGAGAAAACATTTTGTATTTCATTCAGAAAATGGATAATGATATTTCCTGCTTCAGATTTATTTTTCATCAGAAATACCCATGACACTCTAGAGAAATCATCCACAAATACTATATAAAATATGTGTCCCTGATGATCGGGTACACGACTCGGACCCCAGACATCAATATGAAATAACTCAAACCTAGAGGTACTACTCCGACCTGGACGACTGGGAAAGGACGACCTGTGATGCTTTCCCAACTGACACGCCTCACACTTAATAGGTGTGTGAGGTAGACCATAGGGTAAAACTAGACGCAACTTCTGAAATGGTAAATGACCAAAACGCAGATGCCATAATAAGGTTGATACTTGTACAGAAGGAGAGGATGAGGATCCAGCAAAAGGAGTCTGATTCAAGCGGTAGAGGCCTCCTTGCTCATAGCCACGACCAATCACGTTGCCCGTATGGATGTCCTGAAAAATCAAAGAAGATGGATCAAAAATTGCACGACAATGTAGATCCTTCGTAATCTGACTAATTGACAATAAGTTCATAGAAAAATCAGGTGCATGTAGCACATTCTTGAGCTGCATAGAAGATGTCAATCTAATCTCCCCCTGACCAGTGATGGGGGAATGAGTGCCATTGGCAATCACTACTGTTCGACCTGGAGGGATCCGAGTGTATCCTGAAAGCAGACGCTGGTCGCCACATAGATGATGTGTAGCGCCCGAGTCCATAATGCATGGTAAATTATCTGATCTACTACTGTTCAGTGCAAGTATACTACCTGAGGTACTGGTAGAAGCGGAGGCAGAAGCAGCGGCATCAGACTGAGGCTCTGTAGTTGGTGCTGGGCCAGATGGTGGAATAATGCCCCTCAGACGGGCAACTAGATCGTCGAACTGTTGGTCTAAAGTAGCTGCAGATGGGGGCTCTATCTGCTCAGCTGCTCGTGCGGATGCAGGAAATCCGTGCTTTGAGTAGCAGGTATCTTCATTGTGTCCAACTCGGTGACAATATGTGCATGTTGGCCTAGTGCGGCCACCCCTTCCACGAGGTCCACGTCCACGGCCCTGGTGATGGAATCCGCGACCTCTGTTTGCTGCCATGGCTGAGGAATTCTGACTCACAGTTGTTGAGGGAACTGTGATCCGACTCAATCTATGAAAAACTTCCTCCATGGGAGGAATAGTCGAGTCTGACAAAATCTGAGATCGTGCTGCCTCATACTCTGGATCAAGTGCAGCCAGGAACACACCCACCATTGTCGTGTTCCTGTATGTCTTCTGCTGTGGCAGTAAGAGGCATGGAGCTATAGAGCTTCTCGAACATCCCTCTCAGTGATGTGTAGAGAGAATGTAAAGGACGATCATTCTGCTTTATTTTGAATATATCATGTTGAAGTTGCAGAATCTTCGTCTCGTTCTTCGCCTGAGAGTACGTTGCCGCCAGAATATCCCACATATCCTTGGTCGTGGGTTGATGTAGGATGTCATTGGCAATTTCAATAGCCAACGTACCAGATAGCCAAACCTTGGCATATGCATCATCGGCCTCCCATGAGGCATGGACTCCAGTCTTCTCTGCAAGCTCAGGTTCGGTAAGAATGTGCTTCTTACCTGTTGACTTCATCATACTCATGAACTGCATTGCCCACAATTCATAGTTTGTACCGTCTATCTTGACAATGGGCGCTGGACCACGAAAGGCGCCAATAGATGGGATATCAGCCTTGCTTTCCGACATACTGGAGATGGAAGACTGGAGCGACTGACAGAAGATGAGCTTCGTCTACAAAGACATAGACGGGATTAGTTGCATGTGTAGACCTCAAGCAACTATCCCCATGAAGATGTGCGTGCTACGGTCTTTACGTGCGCAAGAATTAGGAAGATGTACGCGAAGAAGATGCGTGCACTGGAGATGCACTAGGCGGGCGCACAGATGATCATGCGCAGGAGGCCCACGGTCACGCGCAGGCGACTGCGCACAGGGTCGCGCACCGGAGACTGCGCACAGGCGCTATGTGCGCACAGGCGCTGCAAGATGCGCACCTGCGCACGCGCTGGAGGGTCCGATGCGCGCAGGCGCACGCGCGTTGCACAGCAGGAGAACGTGGCGCGCTGGAGGCGTGCTACACGCACAGGAGGAGACGCGCAAGCAGCAGCACGCGCAGAAGGAGAGGCGGCTTAGAGGCGGCGCCGCTCGAGAGAGAAGGAGAGGGAGAGGCCGGCGGGTGGGGTTAGGGTTAGGGCTTTGAGAATTCCGGTCTAGGACCGTCGCTCTGATACCATGTTGGGAAAAATGAATAGCTTGTTTATTCCATGAACCCTAGGCTCTCTTATATAGGAGAGTAGCCTATGGGTAAATTACATAAAGCATACTATGAAGAAAATAAAATAGAGAAAAGGTACAGATACTACTACTACTGTATGCGTTAACAGTATTTAGGATATGCTTGATTAGAGTGCCACCGTCATAAACATCTTTATGGATATCGAGGTTACATCACATTCTGAGAAAAATGATGAGATCTCATTGCCAGATTGAATTGATTTTGCGAGAAGTGGCCTTTAATGGCATTTGTGTGAATGTATCCCAAGTCGATCTAGAGGTCAAACAAAAAAAGGATTTTTTGGGAAGAACTAAATACGGTCTTTCTTAAAGAAACTCATGAAGTGATGATTTCTTTGAGTGGGTAATATTTGTGGAATAAGGTGCCTTAAGAAAATGTGAACATTCATGGAGGTTAAGGTCTGGTGATGGAAACAAAGGATTTTGTTCATGAGATTATGGTTCTGGTAATGGAATAAGATGATTATGGTTGTGAGGAAGGAGGTTCACAATCATAGGTAGTTTAGCCGGAAGAAATAAATATGACCAACATTAGAGAATCTGTCAAAGTAGCCCATCCAATAGCTATGTCCCTTTTGGCTCCCAAATGTGCCATCGATCATTCAACTGAATTGTCATGATGGTTTTTATGGTGTCAAATCAACATGCAATAATTGTGGAATTTGCAGGTCAAGGAACTATAACCTATGATCCTCTAATAATAAGTGTCCCCGTCCCTTTGTCCATTGCTTTCTTCTACCCAGATCCAGCAAAGCCACCAAATAATGCCTTAGAACAACAATGTTTGCACAGGTTAATGTTCAGACCAACTATACAATCAGAATGAGGTATGAGATAAATAGTGTAGACTTTACAGAGTTATAAAGTAATTGATGGGTCATCAATAGCATGCCTACTTGTTGGCAGTAGAGCATCTGAATTGTAGTCTCTAGTAGCGGATTGGCAATAGCCTGAGAAGCATCATCATTTTCGGCAGCGAATTTCGATTTCGACAGTTGGCCGAAATGGTCAATATATGTGCCTTGAGGGGGGTTGATAGAAGAAAATGTGACCGAAATGGCCGAAATTTTGGAATGTCGTTTCGGTCGGTCACGATATAGTAACTGAAACTGATATTTAAGGCCTTGCTGAGAAGTGACGTGATCATCATCTCGTATGTCACTAGGAACCATGGTAAGAGGAATGGGGGAGGTTCTTTATATTTGCGATGGTAGACCTGCAGAGGATGAGGATCAAGTTGTATAGATTCCCCCTGTAAGTGAAAAACTATCCTCTAAAAAAGTGACATCCCAACTCGCATAGTGTTTCTTAGACATCACAGCAAGACTCCCGTACCCTTTCTAGGTTTGAGAATATTAAAGGAAAACACACTTGACTGCCCTTGGTAAGAGCTTGTCAGGATCACCAAAGAGATGGACAATACAAGCACATTGAAAAATACACGACGATAAAGAAAAGATCTTCATATGAGTAAGAAGAACCCTAACCTATCAAGGTTAAGGACATGCCTAAGCTTTTTCTCAGCCATGCCATTGTGAAAACCTATTGGACATTAATGGATGGACCAATGCGTGTTAGGAATCCAAACGACCATAACAACACTGGTGCCGGAGTCCACCACCTTTTTCATTTTTTTATAAATATGATTAACATCTACTATCGTTAAAATGGACAAACTCCTTTTATTGGGTCTATTATTGCAACAGATATTATGCCTTAGGGTTATGAATACATCATTCTGAGGTTTAGGAACTTGAACCTGATGATCGACGAGTTCAGGGGTGCAGAACTTCTCACGTTTATTAATATGAAATCTTCCTTCACCCTTGTTTGACCTATTCTCATTATTGCCTTCCGACCGATTCGCCTTCATGACCTCCCAATTTATAATTTTATCACCTGCTCTACATTTGACAGTTTAATATAGTAAACATCAGATCTGTGTATAGACACATCTGGGAGAACCGTTTGCCGTGAAATGCTGAAAATTAATAATTTTGATAAGCTTTAAATCTATCCTATGGTTAGTATTGTTAATAGCTTTTTGATTAATGAACTTTACCATTTATGCTTTTGCCCTTCCTATTACACCATGTCTAAAGATGTGGTGTGTTGAGTACAGGAAAGCACCTTATCTGCCGTATGCGAGAAATTGCTAGACAGGTGCTTGGCACCATCAACAGCCGGCGGGGAGGGATGCGACAACATGACCATGATTTTGGTGCAGTTCAAGAAACCAAGTGAATGCAGCGCCAGCAGCACCGAACAGGCTGCATCTGAAGCCACCAAAGACATTGTGGTGGAGTGATTTCGTCCAGGCACTTAAACGCATGTCCTTACATCGTGCGTAGTCTCCGGATGATTGACACAACAGAGACAAGCCCGATACCACGGTTGATCAGTCAGAAGCTTGAATTGTAAATGATGGCGGGGTCAAAGAGACTAAACTACACTAGGCTCGACATCGGATAGGGGTGGCGTGTTGGAGATTCTATATGCATTGGCTATTTGTACTTACAGTAGGGTCATTTTCAATAATCTCTATTGTATATATCATGTATTCACTTAATTTTCATTAGGCTACTTTTCGCGTGCATGTCTTCTTCCGCATTTCTGCTCTCATTGCTCTTGCTTGTGGAACTATGAACATTGGTCCAGCAAATGAAACATATTCTTGCAATGCATTTGAAGTAGGATCTAAGTAGGCAAAGTGAGTTTGGAGCAGGAAGGATGGATACTACGTAAGAGATATAATGGATGATGTAATCATTATGTGTAACCACTTATTGCAGGATAACTTATCCCGAGATAAAGTTTTGTCATACCGGGATAAGAAAACTCTATCATGCATCCAAATAGGGCTTTTGTCATGCTTTATATGTATGGTTAATTGAGTGTTGTGAGCCTATGGTATACGGAGGACATTATCTACTTGAGTGAAATCACATGATCCACTAGCATGCAACTAGATCTTGATCATCTACAGTTTCGGATCAGACTCATCGGAACTTTTAGGGCTTGTTTGGTAACTAGGTTGGGTTGGAGTAATGAGAAATATGATGTGATGTCAGATTGGTTTGTGATGGAATCCCAGCCCAGGTATGCAGAGGGGTAAAGCAGATTACCTCGGGTTAACCTGGTAATCAAACGAGCCCTTATGATCCCTCTCTTGGGAAAGATCGGGATTTCTTGTAAATGCAAATTGATGTACTGTTATTCTAGTAGTGATATTGTAGAGACTTATATATGTTATGTTTTATTGTTTTGTAATTTCTATTTATATATTGTAAGACTTTGTAATTTACCCAAGGGTTTTCTCCCTATATAAGAGACCCGAGGGCTCTATGGAATAATACATCAGAGTATTGTTTACTCTAACATGGTATCAGAGCCCTAACCCTAACCTAGGGTTTCCTCCACCCCCCCCCCCTGCCGGCCTCTCCAAGCCCTCCCGCCGCCGCCAACAAGCCCCTCAAGGCTCCGCCTCCTTTCCGCCCCTCCGCCGGGCCCCCAGCCCCTCCGTCGGGTCCCCAGCTCTCGTCGCCAGGCCTTCCAGGCCTTCAGCCCAGTCGCCGGGTCTCTCCGGACCCGCTGCCAGACCGTCCAGGCTCCAGCCTCGTCGCCTGCGAGGCTCCTGTCGGTCTCGCCAGGCCCCCTGCTGGCCTCAGCCAGCCCTGCCAGGCCCCTGCCGGCCCTAGCCCCGTCGACTCTTCACAGTCGAGGCTTCATCAGCCTCCCGCCGTCAGTTTCGCTTCGGTCGGGCTCGGATTGATGATGGGTTCAAGTGCATAACGTCTACATATGCACTTGAATCCTCAACGGTCTCGGTAGACACCCGTTTATTTGTTTATTATCCCTAGTTGTTCTTCTCCGGCAGTATGTCAGATCAAAAGGTCGATATGCCCGCCATCGGTGCCTTCAAAGGTTCGGCACCTATTGTCAAAATGGACGGGACGAACTACGAACTGTGGGCTATGCAGTTCCTCAGTCTCATGAAGTCGTGTGGTACGAAGCATATTCTTACCGAAGATGAACCGCCGGAGAAGACGGGAATATATGCCTCATGGGAGGTTGATGATGCGTATGCCAAAGTCTGGCTGTCAGGTACGCTCACAACGGAGATAGCAAATGATGTCCTTCATCAACCCACCATCAAGGCGATGTGGGATATTCTGGCCACGACGTACTCTCAGGTACGGAACGAGACCAAGATGCTACAGTTGCAGCATGATATCTTTACCACGAAGCAAAATGGGAGGCCTCTTCATTCTCTGTACACGTCTCTTCGTGGAATGTTCGAGAAACTTTATAGCGCAATTCCACTCAGCCACGCCGGAACAGCAGAAGACGTTCCGCAACGCTACTATGGTTGGCGTCTTACTTGCTGCCCTTGATCCGGAATATGAGGCAGCACGCTCTCAGATCCTTGCTGATGCCACCATTCCACCGATGGAAGAAGTCTACAGACGGCTCAGTCGTGTCCCAGTTCCATCGAACACAACGACTACACCTCTCTCGGCAATGGCTGCCTCCAGAGGACGAGGTAGTTCCTCCTCATTTCGTGGCAGAGGAAGTGGTGGACGTGGCCGTGGAGGTCGCATACGCTCTACGTGCTCATTCTGTCGTCGTACTGGTCATTCGGAGGATACATGCTATTCCAAGCATGGCTTCCCTCCTTCTGCACGTGTCGTTGATCATGTTCAGGGTCCACCAGCATCTACTCCCGATCACAGGTTCGAGGAGCTAGTGGCACGGCTTCGTGATATCATGCCACAGTCATCATCAGAGGGTGCTGATGTGTCTGAGGTTGCGGCTTCGGCATCAGCTAGTACATCTGCCTCAGCCAGTGCCTCAAGTAGTCCTTCCGTCTCATATCATAACCATGATCTCACATGATGGATTGTTGATTCTGGAGCCACCCATCATCTCTGTCGTGAGAAAGATATTCTGCAGTCCTATAGAGCTGTCCAGCCAGGTCGCTCTGTATTCATTGTTGATGGCACTCATTCCCCTATCATCGGTCAGGGGGAGACGGCTTTGCTGACCTCTATGCACTTAAAGAATGTTTTACATGCACTAGAATTCTCTATGAATCTCTTATCCATTAGTCAGATTACACGAGATTTGCACTGTCGTGCTATTTTTGACCCATCGTCTGTTATTTTTCAGGACATACTAATGGGCAGGGTGATTGGCTGTGGTTCTGAGCACAATGGCCTCTATCGTCTTGTACAGAACTCTTATGCTGGCTGTGTCTCACTACATTCCCAGGGCTCCGTGTCTCCGTATACCTGGCATCTTCGGTTCGGTCACTTGCCACTTCATAAAATGCGTCACCTCCTACCTCAGATTTCTCCGAGTTCATCCTTTCGTTGTGAAGCTTGTTAGTTAGGGAAGCACCATCGGTCCAGCTTCCCCGGTCGTCAGAGTCGGAGCAGTCGCTCCCCATTTGAGTTATTTCACATAGATATATGGGGTCCCAGTCGTGTCCCAGATCATCAGGGGCACAGGTTCTATTTAGTTGTGGTCGATGATTTTTCTAGAGTGTCCTGGACCTTTCTTCTTAAAAATAAATCCGAAGCAGGAAGTGTTATTCAAAATCTTATCAATGAAGTTCAAAATGTTTTTTCGTCTACTGTTAAGAATGTGCGTACTGACAATACATTGGAGTTCTGCACTCGTTCCCTTGCTAGTTTTCTTTCTTCTAAAGGCATTATCCACCAAACCACATGTGCATACACATCTCAACAAAATGGGGTTGCAGAACGAAAACATCGCCATTTCCTTGATATTGCTCGCACATTACTTATTCAGAGTTGTGCCCCATTATCTTTTTGGGGGGATGCTATTCTTACAGCATGCTATCTGGTCAGCCGCATGCCTACAACTGTTCTTGGGGAAAAGTCTCCTATATCTGTTCTCTTTCCTGATAAAGATTTGTTTACGCTTACACCTCGGGTCTTTGGCACTGTTGCATTTGTCCACCGCTTGTCTTCAGGACTTGATAAGCTATCTCCTAGGGCTATCAAGTGTGTTTTTGTGGGCTACTCCAGGACACAGAAAGGATATCGTTGCTATGACCCTGTTCATGACAAGTACTATGTGAGCGCTGATGTTACATTTTTCGAACCCGTCATGTACTTCTCCCCTACAGGTGACAGATTGGTCTCCTCCACATCCACAGATTCTAGTGTCTATGTGCCTCCACCTCTAAGCCTGGGTCAATCCTCTACTCCACCACCACCACCACCACCACCTCCAATTGAACCTTTTCCTAAGTTCTATACAAGGCGTACAGGACCAGCTCAAGCTACATGTCAACCATCCAACACGCCTCAGGTATGTTCTGATGTTATCACTAATGATGGGTTAGACATTGCACCAGTGCAGGAGCCTTTACAACAGGACGAGGATCAACCGGTCGACACAATGATGGATGATCTGGATCGGCCCATTGCTCACAGGAAGCAGCGAAGACAATGTGCTTCATATCCTCTTGCCTCTCAAGTCTCATTTCATCGTCTCAATGGGGACTTCCAGAAGTTTGTAGCTGTTGTCTCGTCTGTTGAGATTCCACGGACCTATCAAGATGCCATGAAGATTGATTGCTGGCGTCTAGCCATGGAAGAGGAGATGCATGCTCTGCAGTCTCGAGGGACTTGGTCTCTTGTCCCCATTCCTCCAGGTGCCTCCGTGGTGAGTTTCAAGTGGATCTTTACGGTGAAATATCATGCGGAGGGACGTCTTGATAGATACAAGGCAAGACTTGTAGCACGGGGATTTACCCAGACATATGGGGTAGATTATTTGGATACTTTTTCACCAGTGGCTAGACACTCCACTCTTCGCATCCTCCTATCTGTTGCTGTGGTACGTAACTGGACCATTTTTCAGCTTGACGTCAAAAATGCTTTCTTGTATGGAGACCTGCAGGAGGAAGTTTACATGCAGCAGCCACCAGGATTTGCTGCTGAGGGGGAGACTCAGATGGTGTGCAAACTTCATAAGGCTATCTATGGCCTCAAACAAAGTCCCCGAGCATGGTTCCAGAAGCTTTCTCAGCTAATTGAACAACAGGGGTTCAGGAGATCAAATGCGGACCATTCATTGTTCATCCAGAAGACCCCTAGAGGCACAGTTGTTGTTATGATATATGTTGATGACATCTTGGTCACAGGAGATGATGCTCAGGGGATTGAGAAAACCAAGTCCCTGTTGGGAAACCAGTTCATTACGAAGGATCTGGGCATGATACGATATTTTCTGGGGATAGAGTTTGCAAGAAATGCACAAGGAATGGTGATGACTTAAAGAAAATATGTCACAGACTTGCTAGCTGAAGCAGGAATGACTGGATGCAGACCTTCAAGTACACCTATGGACCCAAGCATGAAGCTGTACGACGATGATACCGAGGAGGTGGACAAAAGAACGTACAGAGAGATGGTGGGTAAGCTCTTATATATTACTATAACTCGACCGGATATTGCCTTTGCAGTAAACCGGGTGAGTCAATTTGTGGAGCAGCCATGGCAAGTTCATATGGATGCCTTGTATATGATATTGAGATATTTGAAGTCTTCCCCAGGCATAGGGTTGCTATTTAGGAAAGCTACGGATCTGTCTATTTCAGCTTGTGCAGATGCAGATTATGCAGGATGTCCAAGGGATCGTAAATCCACTTCTGGATTTGCTATCTTCATAGGAAGCTCTTTAGTTTCTTGGAAAAGCAAGAAACAGACTGTTGTGGCGAGATCCAGTGCGGAATCCGAGTACAGAGCCATGGCACAAGCAACTGCAGAAATGATGTGGGTTAGAGCAGTCTTAGAAGATTTGACTGTAGATGTCCCCTTGCCTATGAATCTCCAATGTGACAATCAGGCAACATTGTTTATTGCCAATAATCCGGCTTTTCATGAGAGAACAAAGCACATCGAGGTGGATTGTCATTTTACTAGAGACATGATTCAGAAGGGCTTCATTTCCACCTCTCATGTCAGTTCAGAGGATCAGACTGCTGACATATTCACCAAGCCACTGCTCAGAGGACCTTTCCAGAGATGTTCTTCCAAGCTGAGCATGATAGATATCTATGCTCCATCTTGAGGGGGAGTGTAGAGACTTATATATGTTACGTTTTATTGTTTCGTAATTTCTATTTATATATTGTAAGACTGTAATTTACCCAAGGGTTTTCTCCCTATATAAGAGACCCGAGGGCTCTATGGAATAATACATCAGGGTATTGTTTACTCTAACAGATATGTTTTGACTGAGATGAATTTGCCTCTATGTTGTTTTCACTTCATATGCTCCTAGGTTGCCTTCGAGTTCCCTTTTTCCCCTGTTCTAGTGATCGGCAACAGACCTACATTCATTTAGGTGCTACAGATTTTCTTTATATAGGAGTCTTGAGTTATCTTGGCATAATTTCCATCATACTATATTTGCATCTTGAAAGTCTGTCAGCCTGCGATGGAATGGAAGGTCTTATGGGTCTGCCTCTTGAAGGTTAAGAAAATAACAAGAACGACAAAGCCTTTTCCCGCAATTAAGCAGGGTTGGTTACATGGATTCTTTGCCTCCATTCAGATCTATTTTGAGTTAATCTTGGTTTATATCCAAAAACTAAGATCCCTTTATATAGTTTCTTTCCAACACTTCTTGGGCCGTCGTCGCCCTCCCTTAGGATTCAACATCCCAAAACCTGCATCTTTTAACTAGTGCATCAATTGACCTTCGTTGCAAATGTCCAAACTATTTTAAGCGGTTTTTGCAAATGATCAAACCATTTTAAGCGATATTTGCAAGTAAGAAAATAATCAAATAAAAAATTGTTACTTATTTTTGTAGGTTCGTCCATTCGTACCAACAAATAGATTTTTCTTCTCACATGCATTTGTAATAGATATGTATGGATGCTACGTGGCAACTACGATATTTTCCATGCCTCCTTTAATATCTTTTGCAACTTGTCCTCGCAATTAGAAGGAAAAGTATTGAGATCCCTCCACTCCTGTCCCAATCTGAATGAGATATTTCCTTATCCCAATCTCTTTCCATGAGCCACATGTGCCTACACATATATGACCTTTTTGGGAGGAAGGTGTGAGATGGAAAGTGCGCATAGGATGGCAAGCTCTTTTTTAGGGTTTGTTGGCTCATGTGGAGCTGGGAAAGGAGTGAAGTGAGAGCAATAAGGTGTGATTCACACTGATCTCTTCCTATGTCCATCTAAGGGTAGGAGACCCATATGGCACTCATAGGATAGGCCATGGAGCTTCTCAAATGGATGTCAAGAAGGTCTTCCGACAGTTTGCCCTACATGCCTCTTTCTCTCCAGTATTTGTCTAGGCGCTTCCGTTTTGATAGGATAAAGGCGGGATAAGTACGAGTTATCCATATTCATCGTTCTTGTTTTTTAAAAAGTGGTACAAGTGAGTGTTGCGCAAATCATAGCTGCATCGAAGATGTGATGGTTATCTGATGAAAGCAAAATCAATATGTCGTACTAATCCAAGTTCAGCACTTATTGTATTGACCACTCAAAGATGCAATTCAATCAACAATCAAACCCACAATGTGAATGATAGATCAATCAATTTGCAAGATGTGAGTAAGAATTTTATAACTCAGATTAAATATGTGTATAGGTATAAGTAGTTTGAGTGTCGAATGCAAGGACATGTAGTGGAGTGCAAAATTTATTATTAATTCCTTAATAATATCTTTCTGTTTTTGTATTTGTATTTTTATGTTTTTTTCTTTTTTGCAATTTTTTATGGGTTTTTAATATTCAATTGTATGGGTTTTTTTATATTTTAATTTTTCAAGTTTTTTATTTTTTATAAATTTGAAAAATAAAATATTTAAGAATATAGTTATTATATATGCTATATAGATAATATAAGGAAAAGATATGTTTTTGTGTTTTTAAATAAGATAAATAAAGTCAAAATACAATGAATGAAATATTTTGGGTTTTATTTTTTTCCATTTTTATTGATTTTAAAGGTTTTTTATAAATTTTATGGATTTTTAAAAATTAAAATAAGTCAATATAATGTATATGATAAATCCATAACTTCATTTAAGGTTTAATGAATATATATATATATATAAGTGTTAAAATAAACCTAAACTAATTGCAATATATACTTTAAATCTTAAAGAAAATTCAGAAATAGAAAACAAACTTTTTGATTATTTTTCTAAATTTTTTGCTAAGGTTTTTAGTATTTTATTTTTAGAAGTATTGTTTATATTTTCAAAGATATTTGGATAGGAGACGAAATATGACTAAATAAGCCTACATCATTTTGTGAAATTTTTCAAAATATTTTGTATTTTTTATGGAATTTAAATTGCCAAACATGAGAAAATCAATGTTTTATATTTTTATAAATATGAATATTAAAAAACCTTACAAAAAATATATGTGGTAAATATGTATTCCATAAATTAATATAATTTTCCTACAATTTTTGAAAATTAAATGCCATTGAAACTAATTAAAATGCAATAAATAAAATTAATATACTAGTAGGACCTATATGTAATTTTTAGAAAGTTTCTGAGCATTAAAGAATACATGCAACTAATGCAAGGGCATACACGCAATATTCATAATTAAATATATAAAATATCTACATAGCATGGGTATAAATGCAAATAAAATAAGTTCGAGGGTCCAAGCATAAGTTCAACGGTCCCAACATAGCTCCAGGCATGCAATTATCTCAAAAATATTGCACTAATTTTAGAAAATTTGAGACTATAGCTAAATATCTAAACTCGAAAGTGCAAAAAGCTCAGGTGCCTCGCGTGGAGAGCCACGTGAGGTGACTTGACATTGGATTAAGGTGCAATAAAAATAAATCTGAGGGTCCTAATGTTAAATATTACAAAAACTTTTACACTAGAGATGAAGGTTTGAATATTGGAAATAAACTAGAAAAAATGTGTGGGCATAATATGCAATATATCGCTTCACTTATCCACATGACGTGCTAAGGCACGCCAACGACGATTCGCTGACGTAGCGTCGAGATTAGATCTCAGCTCCGATTCGATGGTTGCGAGCATGCTTGGTCAGACGGATGCAGTGCACCTGGAGCTTTATTCTTGATTCAATGGCATCGAGGGGCTCCTGAAGAATAGTCGAAGAACTCGGCCCGGATGAACTTCAATCAGCCTTAACTCCTCGCTCATGTGGTTTCTCTTGTTGTTGGGATGCTCTGGGCATTCCAGAGAGCGTCCCGCAGCTGAAGGGGGTCTCAAAATGGTCCAGACCTCAACGATGGAGGCCTGGAGACTCGGCAAAACCTGTGGTGAATGGCAAGTGCTCAAACTCGCTCTAGATGAAGCCTTGAGGCTCCGGGTCCTACGCATAAGTTTCAGGGTTCGAGGGCGATGCACCTCGACCCAAGGGTTAAGTGAAAAGTGGGGCAAATGAAGGGGCGAAGGTGCTCCGACGAGAGGCGAGGAAGGAAGACTTGATCTCCTTGATCTGAGAAAGATCAAAGGTGAATAATGGGTCGGGAAGATGGACGGTGAGAAGGAAAGTGTGTGAGTGATCAAATTCAAGGGAGTGGGTCACAATCGGAAACAGATGAAACCGTGGCCAGAGCATAGAGCCCAAGCGACAGATTTTTTATTTTTATATTAATGATGATGAAATCAAGTGAAATAAAAAACTAAACTAAATAATGATTATCTTAGAAATCGAAAATGCTATGATATTATAACTCACCTGGTCGGAGGACGTGGGAGCAGAAGAACCACCAGAGATGCTCCGGTGATTGTTGAATATGGCCTCCGAGCACCTTCTCCTCGCCTTAGATCGTGAGGGCATGCTTCCTGTCAGTAGGGCACTCAATCATGCTCGATTTCAGACGGGATTAAAAATAAAAAATGGAGGAGATGAAGTTATATACATGCATGATTGGGAGGAGGTCTTCGCCTAAGGATTTCAGGCAACCTAAAGGTTAACCATTGATGCACTTGGATCCGAGTGAAGGCTTCATCTTGGATGAAGAATTTTACTTAAGAAATCGGAGGAAAAAGAGATACGAACTAAGTTAGGAAATTTGGCAAAGGTGTAAAAGCCTACTATGGACCGGTCCATAGAGGGGATGGGACAGTTGATCTGGGTCAACTGTCACCGCCTCCTCATTGGTATACGTAGGACTCCAGAGGACAAAACAAGATGAAATGGAAATAAATTAAAAATAAAATAGAAAATAATGATATTAAATAATTCTTAGAACATGAAAGTTGTTTCTTATTTTATGTACTATTTTAGATTATTTTTATTTATTTTTATATACTTATTTATTATGTGTTAATTTACATGTGTAAACAGATATAGATATAGATATATACATATGTTTTATGTATTCTATTTTTATTTTGTAATTTTAATATTTATTATCGTACTTACATAATAAATATTGTTTATTGTGTATTAATAGATTTTTTTATTTGTCATATATGTAATTAATTATATGTGCCAATCAATATTGGCGTAGATCGACAAGGATAAAGTAGTAGGAGATAAGAGTAAAATAGTATAGACAAAAAGACACAGAAACCTAGAAACCCTAGGTGCTCAAAATACAGTATATGGTCACATGTACACTATTTTATACACACTCATGCACAAATCAAATAAAGATATTTTCAGCATGAAACATGTACATAATAATGTATAGAAAAATAAAAAATATTATCCAATAAAAATCATGCACATTGTACACGATACACAGATGAAAAAAAAACGCAAGTAGAGCTTCATAGATCAATATCTCCTCCATATGAACTCAAAAATAATCAAACTTACTTGCATTATATCACAAATAAAATTATCTACTAATGAATGTGATTTCATTCAAAGAGTCAAGATGCAAAAACTGACCTAAGGTAATACTGTATTGTGCGTCTAGATATAATATTGATATATTTTATTCTTTTTATTTTTGCTCTTCCTATCCTTTTAAATAACCATATATATTATTATAAACATAATAAAAATATAAATTTAAATTTAAAAAATTAAAATAAATTCAAAATAAATAATAGAGTGCAATATATAGATTCATTATACCTATAAAAATATTCCTTCGTCATCCCTCAAACCAGCTGAACAAGAATGAGATATAGCTCGTTTATCCCCATTCCTTATTTGAAAATCCAAATCTACAAATGAAAGACACCTTCCCAAACCAGTCCCTAAAATGGGAGTACACGAAAAACAAATCATTCTTTGAACACCTAACAACAGTTTGGACCTCATTTATCAATCCAGTTGGAACCAGCATAAAGAGATGAACAATCAGTACACTTGCAGAAAGCATGCCACAACGTAAGGTTCTCACTTAACATTATCCCCTAATGTTCTGATCTCAACATCAGGAGAGTCATCGATTCAGTGACGCGCAGGTCAATCTCCACGCAAAAAAAGAAGATTCTAACTGATGAACCAACAAGCCACCAGTTTCATGAAAAGCATCATGCGCTCATTCAGCCGCACGAAACCGACACTTTGAACAGCAGTACCAAGTTACCAGATTTCAGTAAGCTGCAGTTTCGATTGAAATAAGCCAGAAGGAAACGAGAAAAATAAGTACTCCGGAGGAACAACTAACCTGCATCCGTAAGATAAAATTGCATTTACGAGAATAGATACACAAAACTTGGAAGGAAAAAACTCATTCAATATTGCCCTGATCATAGTCCGGCTTCAGCTAAAACTATTCATATGCTTCTGCAGGAGGCTTTTCTGAATGACAATCGTACTCCCTACTTGAAGTCCTTACTCGCTCATGCGAATCCAGATCCGTACTGGCCGGAGGGTCCATCAGATTCATTCATGTTGAAGGGTGCATGATTATGATACTCGTCCTCCCGTTTCCTAGGATCCAGTTCAAAACTGCGATCACCAATAGGTTGCGGCTCAGAATTTTCATAAGGTGGGTAATCCTCGCCCTCGATAATCTGTCCATGCTCGCGTTCATCGTTGTCGGGATACAAAGCATGTCCATGGTTAGGCTCGTAACCATATTCTTTCTCCCTGTCACGACCACGATTGCGGTCTTCGTCGTGGCTACTCCGACCATATTCTTTCTCCCGCTCACGAGTCCTGTCGCGTTCTCTGTCACGATTGCGGTGACGATCATGATCACGATCTCTTTCTCGGCCACGATCCCGATCATGGTCCCTATCACGACCCCGGTCACGGTCACGTCCACGATCCTTCTCTCTGTCTTGGTCTCGGCCTCTGTCTCTGTTCCTATCACGGTCTCTATGGTGATGTCTATCGTCCCTAAGGTCTCGGTCACGGCCCCTATCATTAGAGCGTTCATGAGATCGTTCCCTCTCTCTATCCCTTCCTCTATCACGGGACTTCTCCCTCTCCCTGAAACCGGAAACAGTTAGTAGCTGAAACACCATTCTCTAATTAACGATGAACAAACATAAATGGATTTGACATTCATCGTGTTAAAAATCTCGCATACCTCTCAGCGTTTCTGGGTTCCTCAGATCTTGGGGGTCCACCTGATGCAAGTTGACTTGCTTCCCTAATGATCACAAAAGTCGAGTTAAAACTTGAATGAGCTCACAATGCAGGTTGGACACTAAAGACCTAAAAATTAAGGCTACAAAAGCTGGGCTACTTTAAAATGAGTAAAAGGGAAAATAATTGAACATTTTATCTCATATACAACTGTTGTAGCCCTGGCTGCGTGTGTACACCATATGCCAGGAATCCGCCTCATCATTAACAATCAAAAAGAAATGCTTTACATGGTATAACCATTAGGATAGAAACAAAATGTTTATGTTGTGAACCTCAAGTATAATATGAAAAGAGGGTATGGCATATCATGTCTTTGTAGCAGCCATGCTCCTTTACTCTCCATCATCCACGCAAAACGTGATGGACAAATTTCTTCAGGCAGTATTACTCATCCTTGGCAGGATGACGGCGGTCCCATGTGGCAAGTTTATGACAGAATAAGTACCAGCACTAGCACCACATTGCTGCTGGAATGAATAATATTTCACTGTCGTAACAGTACAATACCTCATTTTATCCCAGGATATGGAAGGCTAAGCAGTGTTGCAATAGTCGGTCGATTAGGCCGACTATTCGGTTCGACAATGAGGTGTGGGGGTCCCCGACGGAATAACCTTTAGTCGGTCAATAGTCGGCCTAATCGAATAGTTGATCCGATTATTCAGCTCACTGGTAGTTAACTTCTTGAATTTTTTTAATTTTTAAATTCTCAAGAACTGCCGTTTGTCATGGTATTATAAAAAATGTCAAAGCTATGTATATGTATGCTGTTAATGAATACTTTTATCTTAAATTCTTGTTGATAGATGATAATATATGTATAAATATATAAGAATGTATGTATTAAAAATCATTTTTAAATTAAAATAATTAAAAAATATAAAATCGAATAAATCCGAATAGTCGCCCGAATACAGGTTATTCTCTATTCAGTGACCCCTGCAACTGAATACTAAATACCGACTTCTGCAACACCAGAAGGCTTTTTGTAATTAGAGTCAAACATTTGAAGGGAGATGCAATAAGCCAATACGTGTTTTCCAACAGCCACCTGGTGCATTTTCAAGTGTTTCTAGATGCAAGAACAGAATTAAATACAACAATTATCTTCAGAAATTATCAAAGTTATAGGAATCTGCAAAGTTTGAGATGAAGAAACTGACATGACATATCAATGGTTGAGAATTTGAGAACCTGACATCAAAAACCAAAAAATACAATAAAGAATAAATTTCTCAAGGAAAACTATAACTCAATCACATCTAAACAATAGCAAGTTAAATAAACAAGTAAAAGCAGAGAACAAATTCAAACAACCCTTTTATGAGAATCTATATGCAGAAGAAGAATGATAAGTGATGGTAGTCAAAGTCGTAGATAAGGGCTGAGCAATGAAGAAAACAAGAGACAGCTAATAAGTCTTCTCAACAATAAGAAATGGACCAAAGAAATTCCGCACCTTCCAGAAAACTTCTGATTAACTTCTTCACCTCCAACCCTAGTAGCTCCAAGCCCACCACCTAGTCTTCGAGGACGCCAATTAGCAACTGTTCTCCCCCGCTCCACATCCACAAGGACTCGTTTACCGTCCACCTTTTTGCCATCCGCTTGCTTGTATGCATCTAATCGATAACAAATATCAGCACAGGATCTCAACAATTAACATGAGAAAATAACGGAAAGAACATATAGCACATACTTTTCATATCCCGTGTATGCATGTACTCGATGAAAGCATACCCTCTTGGTTTTTTCATTTCTTTGTCGATTATGATCCTTACCTGCAGAGATAAAACCAAAACACGGATATTAGAATTGCAACGCAACAATACAAGCAGACAAAAAAAAGTTCGATGCATGTTTATATATAAATCAAAACCTTTAAAAAAACATCCTAGTTGGCACAGCAAACAGGCATGATGCCTCTTAGCCATGCTCACCTTTTCAGGTGCACAGCTTCTCCAACGCAGAATGCATCTTCATCATTTGCAATTGAATTGGCAAGAAACCAATGTATTTGGCATATAGCCAGAGTTGAAGGGGTGACCCTCTTACCCGGGAAATTTTTAAAAACCGCAAGCTAGGAAACATAATTAAAGAAATAGCAAAGAATCTTACGGAACTGTGAGGAATACAATATTCAGACGCAGCGCAGATGCATCACGTAGAACTCAATCAGTAGTGAAAATTAGCAAGGAACAACATCACTTCTGGAGAGTTCTTTGAAACACTGAAATCTAAGGGAGAATGAACGGTGCTCTCATATCATATATCCCAAACTAATGTACAGATAGAAGATGTTATGCACCATTACCATCTCACATCTTACCACGCAAGCCGACACTGTCAAACCAAGAAACGACACAGAAGGAAATGCTCAGAACTGTTTTTTCTTGGAAGGAACGTAGTCTAAAGGCCGGCTTCTTCATAAGAACTCACCAAAGTAGGAAGGTTTTTAGTTCCTAAGTGAATTTTGGCAACAGAAAAGTAAAATAAGTAGAAGAGTTAGAACCCAGGAGTCAGATGAACAGCAGCTTAAGGGATCATGCATTTTAATATGTTAGTAAGGTAAAAAAAGCACATATGTTGTATCTGTGTTGACATATATTTCTGTTTAACGAGTCTATAAAATATTTTTTATTGAATTCTCATGTCAATATTTAACTCGCCACGATCGAGTTTTTTATTCTAACAGATGAGGCTCGATTTAGCTTTAATTTAAATAAAGGGAGGTAAACAACACATATGTTGTATCTATGTATGGGAAAGATATTTTCTTCAGCTTGTAAAAGTGTAGAAAGTCCAACCACCCACTTAGTACCCAAAATTATGTGATCAGTAAAAATATGAAATACAGAAATTTAACGCTGTGACCACTAAATCTTAATTATTTAAAGGAAAATGAAAGTTCTAGACAGATTCCCTTCCATAAAGTTCGACAGACTCCCTCGTCTTCCGTGTTGCGGCAGCTGAAGATCCCGCATTCCCTCCTCATTGGGAGGTTCCTGGTAGTGAGGGGAGCATCCCAGATCTGGTTACTGCGGAGTCGGACAATCATGTGCAGGTTGCGGAATGTCTTGGGGTATCTGTGACCAGCAAAAACCTTCTGAGTGGATCCAAATGAAGATTATCTCTTGGAATGTGCAAGAGTTGGGGGTAGGGAGAAGATGGCTGTGGGAGAACTCTTAAAGTCGTGGGGTGCAGATGTGGCTTTACTGCAGGAGACGAAGATGGCGAGTGAGCCAACTTCTTGGCGAATAGTTGGGCGCTTAAAGTTGTCGGAGTTCAGGGCGGTGGCCTCGGTGGGTAGTGCTGGCGGTCTAGTCCTCGCGTGGAATGGGGACATGTTTTCGGTTGTTGAGGAGTACTTGGGGTCCAGGACTATATCGGTCCGGCATGAGTGCAAATCCGGGGAAGGTTGTTTTCTGGTTTCTTCGGTGTATGGGGAACCCGAGGGAGTCAGCAACGTGGCCATGTGGGAGGAGTTGCGCTCGGATGGTGGGCGGTTCCCGGGCGCACCATGGGTGATAGGCAGGGATTTCAATGTTACTATGTTCGCTCACGATCGCCCGGGTCAAAGGGGAGGAAGGGACCTCGGGTCGGACGGTTTTGCCGATTACGTGAGATGTTTGGGGCTATACGTCATGGATGTTGGGAACAGGAAGTTCACCTGGCGTAGTTCCTCTGTGAGTTCGAGACTGGATAGATTTTTTATTTCTTTTGACCTTCCTAGATTGCGGTCGAATCACACACCCATTTGATGGGATTCAGGTGGGGGGTGATCCCCCGAACGATGTTCAGATTCGAGAGGTCCTAGCTTTTGGAAGACGGCTTCAGGGACTTGATTTCTCTATTTTGGGGCTCCGTAAGGGTGAAGGGATCGGCAACGCAGAAGCTGGACGGGAAGTTAAAGCTGCTGCGTGAAAAATTGAAGGCCCACAGTGTAGATATAAGGAGGAGTAGAGCGAAGGGACGCGAGGGGGCAGTTGCAGAAATTGCAAGGTTGAACGATCTGGAGGACTCTCATGAGTTAAGCAATGACGAAAGGATTACGCTTGCGGCTTCGCATAAGGCGGTGATCGAGGAGGACAGACGCAGAGAGATAGAGTGGAGACAACGGTCCAAGCAGAAATGGGTCAAAGAGGGGGACGTGAATACTCGCTTTTTCCATGCGGTGGCAAGTGGAAGGAGAAGGAGAAATATGATCCATGAGCTCAGAACAGATGATGGTACTATTCATGGTGATAGGGAGATCGGCTGACCGTTGGTGGAACATTTTCGGGGCTTCAGTAGGCGTCAGCCATCTACAAGGGCTACCTGGTCAGAGAGAGGTTCGAAGTGTCTGATGGATATGCAACGGCAGTCACTCGTAGTGGAGTTTCCAAGATTGGAGGTCCGTGAATCGGTCTTTGATCTCAATGCTGATGGTTGCCCAGGGCCGGATGGCTTCCCGGTCTGTTTCTTTAGGGAGTTCTGAGGAGTGGTGGAAGAGGATGTCATGGCCATAATGAACGAGTTTAGGGGTAAGAACAGGGGGTTGAAGAAGATTAATAAAGCATTGTTGTTCTTGTTGCCGAAGAGTGAAGGGGTAGTCAGAGTTGGTGATTTCCGTCTCATCGCCTTGTCGAACGCGATTTATCTCATGCTGGCCAAGGTGTTGGTAAATCGGTTTCGCGGTGTGCAGGATGACCTTGTCCTTCCACTTCAATCCGCATTTATTCTTGGGCGTCAGCTCCTGGATGGGGTGGTTATGGCTTCAAAGATGGCCGCTGATTGGAAGAGGAGAGGAGTCGCGGGTTTTCTTTGGAAGGTTGATTTCGCAAAGGCGTATGACAGTATGTGTTGGAGATTCATTTGGGCCTCTTTGGTGTGGAGAGGCTTCCCAGATGTGTGGATAGATTGGATGAAAAGATGTATCGCTACCGCTTCGATGTCAATCTTGGTAAATGGGAAGCAGGAGGGTGGCTTCTTCCAACCGCAGAGGGGTGTGAGGTAGGGATGTCCTCTGGCCCCTCTATTATTCGTCCTGATGGTTGATGCTTTGGCGGTCATGTCCAGGTTGACGGAGGAGGGCGGTTTTTTCATAGGATTCTCCAGAGAAGGCTTATCTGTTCCTCTTTTGCAGTATGCGGACGATATACTTTTTTTGTGGAGGGGGACATTGAGGAGAGCAGAACAGCAAAGGCAGTGCTGGATATATTTGGTGATTTCTCGAGTTTGAGGGTGAATGGGCCAAGTCGGCATTCGTGCCCTTTAACTTGACGGCTTTGGATTCGGAGGCTTACAGTGTGATTTTGGATACACTGGTGAAGGCTTTGCCTATTTCCAACCTGGTTCTGCCCCTTATGACGAGGAGACTGCGTCAGGTCGAATGGTTGCCATTGGTTGAGAAGTTGGAGAAGAAGTGGAAGGTTGCGCTCTCATCTAGGGGTGGTCGCTTAGTTCTGACTAAGATTGTCCTCTCAGCCATCCTGATTTTCTTCTTGTCCACGAGGACTCTGCCAGTGGGGATCCAGGCCAGGCTGGAGTCTTTGATGCTTAGATTTTTCTGGTCATCCTCTCGAAGTGGCAGGGGGTTTGGCTTTGGTTGATTGGTCATTGATTTCTAAGCATACCAGAGAGGGTGGCTTGGGTGTTCTGAATCTGGGAGTTATGAATAAAGCACTGCTAACAAAGTGGGTGCTGAAGATCTGGGGGTGCGGAGGTGATCTGTGCTCCACTCTTATCCGTGCGATCTACAATGTTTCTTCCAGCCTGACGATCCGGACAGTCGGCGAGGGTGCAGGAACCACTTTTTGGAGAGGGACCTGCTCGATCTTGCTGGATTTATCACGGGTCTTGCGGCCAATACTTGGGGACGGTCACTTGTTTCGATTCTAGAGGGATAACTGGACAGACAGTGGTGCTTTCTGCGATCATTACCAGAGATTGTTTGCGTTGGCTTCAAATAAGGATGCGACTGTGGCTGAGGTGTGGGGAGACGGGTCCTGATCTCCTACCTTTGTGACGAAGTTGTCGGATCAAAGATTGGACGAGTCCTGTGTCTGTCTGGTCAGCTTTCCGGGCGCGGGGGTCCGACGATGGGTCGTGACGCTTGGGGTTGGCGAGACGGATCCTTCTCGATTCGGAAGGCGTACAGATCTTTGACTGCCCAGGCCTCCAATGTGGATTATGTGGTCTCTGGAGATTGTAGTATGCTATGGTCCTGACGGATCCCTATCAGAATTAAGGTTTTCCTCTGGCTTCTGAGGGAAAGAATATTGACAGCAACGAGGAGAGCAAGGCTCTTCCCCAGAGCTGTGGAAGAATGTTGTAGGTGCGGTAGCGCGGCGGAGGATGTAAACCACCTTTTCTTCGAATGCCCTAGTTCGGTTGATGTTTGACGGAGGGTGGCAATCACGGGCCTCGATTGGAGTAGCAAGACCTGCTTTTGGTAATCGTGCAGGAGGTGGAGTGGCTCAGAGGGCGATAGACTGAAGGTGTGTACATTGTTATGGTGCATCTGGTTGGGCAGAAATAGTGCGATTTTTGATGGATCTAGGTTCTATCCCGAAAATGTAATTGGACATGCTGGAGCCCTCTTGGAGTACTGGCATTTGTAAATATTTATTTTATATTAATATTTTTTGGATGGCCCTATAAAGGAGGCCCATCCCACCGTTTCTCAAAAAAAAGTTCGACAGATTCCCTTCCACTACTTGTACAGCATGAAATGAAAAAAACTGAGAAATATAAAATTCCCAGAAAGAAGTTTTCATTATATTACGCGTTAACATTCTGCTTCATCTGCATGTCGGCATCTAAACAGTTATGCGATGTTCATGCCATAAATATTACTTTATGGGGGGATGCAGAAATAACCCTAAGTTTCAAATGGATGCATTTAGCCCTTTATCTTTGTGAGGAACTAACTATGACCTCGATAAATATCAGAATTGTCGCAATTAACTGCCAGTTGAGGACAGTGTGTCATTTCAACTTATCCAACTTCCTTGATATATCTGGAGTGTAAAGCAAAAATGATTGCAGCAGTGACACACTGTTAACTTATTTGACTGGTTGTACGAAACAGGGTGAGCTTCATATAAGTGGGATACACTTACTTTTTTTGAATTTCAAGTGGATAAATGTAAACTATAAGGTATTGAAATGCTGCCTGCATTTGCAATTCTCGAGAAACCCTCATTTTTTTAGAAGGATAGCCTCCTTTTACCATAATAATCTCAGCCACTATCCTCCACATCAAAATGGAGAGGGCCCTCATGAAAGATATCCGTGTAATTAAACCAAGACAAAGTGCTGAACAAACAGAAAAACAGAATGGGGTGATAAAAGTTTAAGTGGGGGGACAAAAACAAGTTAGAGGTAGGTTGACAACATCAGGATGAGGTAGTGACCTAAATAGGGGGGACAAAACAGGTTAGAGGCAGGTTGACAGCATCAGGATGAGGTAATGACCCCATCACACTTGATCTACAACATTCTTTCATTGGAAGGCATGGTTGATATAAGCAGTATAAAAGGCAGAACCCCTCCCTACTCATCATATCTTGAATACCAGAACCCGAGAAGATCCATTTACTACACAGGCTGTACACCACGCAGTTAGTCCATCTACTAAACAGTTTCTCCTAAGAACACTGATAAAAAAATCGACCAAGAATTGGTGGCAGCAGTTAAGGAACAAGCGGATGGAGGCAAGTACATGGGAGAGGGAACACAATAGCGAACTTACATTCCTGCTCAACCCTGTCAGGAACAGCGTCAAGGAGTAGCAATACTATGCGCCACGTCAGAACCCATACCACCATCCTGTTAAAACTTTCTGCCAACTGGGATGTAAAGAAGATGTGAGGAACTTACTACCCATCCACCCAATCTATACCTTAAAATAAAAATTGCTGATGACCTCAAATTTAACGATGAAAGTTCAAAGTGAACTCTCCTAAAACGTCATCGTGCAAAACATGAAATAATTCAAATACTAGGTTGAATCAAAGTCTCTCTTTAAACCACAGAATAAGAAATTCTAGTATCCATTGCATATCACAGTTCGAAGACATAACTGTTGCTATAAAAATGACATTATTTCAGATCTTTAAATGTAATGTACTGCTTCTAAAGGAGCACACCATCTCGGTTACGATGTAACAGATGCTGCTGACATCTATTTTAAAACAGTCAAGTTCCAGCAACCGTTACGGGACAACTTTTAGAGGTGCAATTAGTACAGACAATTGTTGGACTTCCTTTCAGATGTTAACACGTGGACGACTGTTTTGAGTGGGGATTAATTCCTCTCAGGAGAATATTATCTGTTATCAGGTTGGGATATTTTATTGCTGATGTGAGAAGATTGCCGACTGAGCTTGGGCTTTCTGCCAGACCTTTTACAATGGAACAGGCATCCGTGGCAGAATTGGGAAATGATGTAGCCTTTCCACCATTATCTCTACCAAATATTGAAGGGAAAGGGGTGGCTTTTTGTGCAAAGCAGTTGCTATGAAGGAAAGGAACTTTCGCCCCTAATTGGGGATACCCTTGAAAATGTGTGAACCCGTTTATGAAGCAGCTGAAGTAGTCAAGTTTTCAAAAGATGAAACGAAGGATATTAGCAAACCATTTGAGTACAGTTTGATTGGGAATTCCAGGAGCAGACTTAAATGGCTGAAAATAGATGCTGATACGAGGATATTAGGAAATTTAAACATCTGGTTCAATTTGGAGCTATTATTCCGAGACATATCGTAATAAGATTTAACAATTAGAGTGATTTTGTTAGAACTTGCAACAAAAATCCATGGAGGATTGAGGGTATGTTGATGACTAACAAGGTGGTTACCGTACTTCTATGTTGGCAACTCCTCTACTGAATTCCCAGTTCATATGTAGGAGCACTACGATTGTTAAAACCTTATGTTGCTTTTCGTCAGTGGAAAAGGATGCCAGACCTGGTTTTACTAAGGTGAATGTTGAGATAGATATGCACAAGGTTTTTAAGATATCGCATTACTGTTAGATGTGAAAATAAAAAAAATGACCATAGATACTCTACGAGAACCTACCCCCCTAGTGTGAGCGTTGTGATATGATTGGTCCTGTAAAATCGATTGTTTTCATCTTTGGAAGGAAAAAACAGGTGCGGAGCGAGAAAATAACAAGATGAAACAAGCACAACATTTGCAGCCAAAGGACAAATGAGCAAGAAAATAACCAGATGAAAAAAAGGCAAAACAATATCTGCAACCAAAGGACCAGAAGGTTAGGAAAAACGTAAACAGAAAAAAAATCAAGATCTTAACTAGACTGCTTGGGAGGGAAATATATCTGGAAAAGGGGTGCATCCTAATGGAAAAGGAATTGTTATAAAGATGTCAGTCAGAAAGGCTTCAGCCCTAAAAAAACCCTTGTTGGATATCATCAGGTAATTCAGACAACAGCTAACGAGGGTTATTTAAAGGAGCAAAAAGGGTGAATTCAACTTTCAAAGATTCCCATTCCGGAAGAATGCAACAGTCTTTATAGAGAGAAATAACACTAACTGGTTAAATGAAGAATAATTATACGAATGCTAAGAAAGATAGCTGCTATTTTGAGTATAACTTACAAACTATTGCTACTGTGGTTATGGAAATTCCCATATCCGACCATGTCCAGGACAAGATGAAAGTTAGTTTTGATGATAAAGAAATCGAAATTGTTCTTGATGAATCTGTTAAGATTCAGAATCTAGTGACCAAGATTGATGGTTGCACTTTCATTTCCAATTGTATTCTTGAAAATAAACAGTGCAAGGATCGTGCTTTAAGTGGGGCAGGTATAATTCCAACAACAAAAACTTTTGAAGCACTGGAACATAGCTTTGCAGATGACGAAGAGAGAGAAATTTTTTATCAGAATATTGAACAGGTCACTAGTGAACCATCTTCTAGAAGCAGAAGTCATTTTTCATATGGATTGAACTTTAATCTTAAGATAACTCAAAAGATGATGAAGCATTGAAATCTTCGAAGGTTGCTAAACGAGTTTATTCCTTTGGAATTGCATGGAATATATATGGTTCCACTTTATCTCATCTGAATAAAATTTGAAGAATAAATGATATAGCTCTATTAGGCATCGTTGAACCAAGTGGGTGGGTCAGTACACAGCTAGGGAAGTTGCTTTAACTTTAAGCAGTAGGTTGTTGTAAATCTTTTGCAGAAAAAAATTGGCTTAACGTAAAAGATCATATTTAGGGATGAGCACTGGGAGGGGCCCAAGCCCATTTAATCCAAGGCCCAGGAAGTCTATAAAGTATGGCCCAGGCTCAAGATCGGACCAAAATTAATGGGTCAGGCTTGTGATGCATCCCAAATATCTGATTTTATTGTTGTTGTAATTATTTTTATTGTATTTTTAAATTCATGCAAAAAATCCAAGTCTTTGGATTTGTCTTTTGAGTAGGATGTGTTTTTAGGATGAAAGGTTGCTTCTTTTAATAAGTTAACACCCTATATGAGGCAACCTATCTGTGATAGGGGAGATGAAACAAAGTTAAATTTGGCTTAGCCAGTAGATTCACCACCACCCCTTTGAATATTCTTTGTCCTCGCCCAGCATTTTCCCCCTTCTCATGCAGCTTGGTGTACTCATTATCTCATCCCAATTTCCTCTCTTCTCACACCTCAAAAATTATTGCCTAAATATTCAAATTGCGTCATTTGCAGCCACTACAAATGAAAGCATTGCGTGTGAGCAATCTAAAATCCTCGATCAGCATGTATCTACCATTGTTCTCCAAGTCAAGATATATCATTCCATGTGGTTTCTGTTGCCATCCATGCACCACAATGCATGCTCGTTGTTGAACTTCATCTTGGGATTACTGCAAAAAGAAGACAAACGAGATGGTTGGTTCAGTTCAGCCGCTCTATCCGATCCACGAACCACAGAACATGGATGCAGCCCTCGCCCGATCAACTCATGCCACCTCCCCCTCCATGCGACGAGCATCACCATCACTTGCAACCACCGACGGCATCAGCATTGCTCGCAGCCACGATGTGCGCATGGACAAAGACTAGATGCACTTAAAATGCTGCAACATGATCCTAAAAGCACATCCTCGCCGACGTACTCATATCGGCGAAGTTCTCTATCATCGCTTCCCGTTTGCAATGGAAATGAAACAACTATGAAGTTGATCAAAAAAAAGTCAGAATATATATATTGTACATATTACTAAATTAACATTTAATAGTTGACCATTAATGAGTATAAGTAATACAATGGTACATAATTACAAATCCACAACATACTCAAATCGGTATTTCTTTTTATTTAGTTCAGTTAGAAAAGTCTTGTCTCTTTACTGTTTTAGTTCATCTTCTTTCATTCAAAATTATGCTTATTATGATTGATGTTCTTTAAAAACTACAAGTTATTATACTTAATTGCTCGTTTGTTTTTATTTCCAATATGTGCATTTTCTATACTTAATATGTAATATAATATAAAGATAATGTGTTAATTATACCCTCTTTATCTATCTAAGTCGGTATTGTTCATTTCCTTTCTAATACCTCTAAGTTGTCTCTAGTCAATAGTTAATATTCAGCGTTGACAGCAATGATACATATGATATCATGTGTATTGATGTGCTAAATACACTGCATTCTTGCATATAAATGCGTATATGTATGTTATTCATCGTTTTAAGAATTGGGATGATCTGAATTTACGAGAAAAACACTTTTTTGAACCATTTCTGAGATCTTCACAGATATCATCGATATATCCCTGATATATCCATTTTCATGCTACCAATACGATATTGATATCTCGAATCTTGACATCAAAGATCGATGTTGGTGTATGTGAGGAAGAAACCATGATCATCGACGGTTTTCGAGACACCCTACCCTACCCAATGTTGGAGCTTACGAAGCCGTCGCAAGAGACCACACAGTATGCCCAATACCGCTCTGTCTCGTGCACCAACGAGCACATGTGCTCAATGCACTATTGTTGCCACTTGCTTCTCGCATTCCGCCATCATTGTAAATGTTATGCATGTAGAGGAGAGAAAACCCTAGCAAATGTTGGGGTTGTTACTCCATCGAGAATCAAATAAGAATAAGAGATCATTGGTTGGCATGGGGAGATTTTAATGGCACACATCACTCAAAAGTTCTTTATGGGAGGGTTGAATTTAGGAAGTGGTTAAAAAAGGAGAATATGTTTAAATAAAGGGGTAAAATGTATATAGGCCCCCTATTATCAAAAAAAATGAAAGAAAAAAAGGTGACATGTCGAGGAGATGCCCACTAATGCAAATGCAACGGTAAAAAAATATTTTCTAAAGGTGGAAATTTGTTGGTGGAATAAATCGAAGGGGAAAGGAGAGAATACTCATCAAAAACGAGGGATTTGGAGAAGAAAGAAGCGCGTAGAATTGCGTAGAGGGAGAAGAGAGAGGGAGAGATAAAATCTCAAATTTAATTGACTATGAATTGATTTTCATAAAACATCGGACTACCATCCCCTTTATATAGGAGGATGGAGTTATAAAAATAGAAAAGGATAAAATAAAATAAAATTCTAAGTTGGACTCTAAATACCTCTAACCGACTAACTAATTTGATTTGAGAACACATGCGATCTCTTTATTTAAAATAAAATTGCAACGACTCAATTAACTGTAAATAAAATTAGCCCTAACTCTAACTATATTAACAACTCTAATTAAACAAACGGATAATTAAACCCTAACTGATAAAATTCAACAGACACAAAAATCCTAATTGAGCCCAATTTTGTTGATCCATGTTGCATCAGCTCCCTACCGCTTTGAAAAACTCATCTTCTGATGAGTGGCTTGTTTATCGAGCGTGGTATCGTAGAATTCGTGCTGAATATGTAGACAACCATCCTAATCTCATATCTTTTTTTGTAATTCAACATTACGTTTGTAATTCCTTTCCATTGGAGGGCGCATCTGCAATTTTTCCTGCCCCTACAAGTAAAATAATTATCCCTCTTATCTTTCCATCAAGTTTGATCCTTTGATAAAAAGTTATTGCATGAGGATCTTTTTGCAATTCTTCCAGAGGATATACCCAATATATCTACTCTTAGAAATTAGGGATCTCAGTTTAGAAATCCATGTTATGGTTTCTTCTTTTTGCTCCCAACGATGGCAGTGGTGCTCATGGATAGCTCGAAGGAGGTGGCTTCCATGGTAGCAGCGGCAAGGTGGACATAAGAGGTGTCGATGGCTACCGCATGTGTGACGGAGGCGAGGTGAGGGCAGTTTGGGTCGTGAGTCAAGTTGAGCAGCATGCTAAACTCGTGGCAGAAGTTGGAGCAGGGGCAAGGAAGGGCACGCGAGGCAGCCTGGGGTGAAGGGCAACATCGAGGGGTTACGTCGGAGATTGACGGTGGAGCTGTGGAGAAATTGAAGGGGCATCATGGAACGTTGGAGGCGAGTCGTGGGGCAGATGCGAGGTGTTGTCGATGGGGTTGTAACGGTAGGCGAGGACGACGGAGTCGGTTCCTCCCAATGAGGCAAATCTGAAAATGGTTGGATAGCATGTGTAGATGGCTCTTTTCCCTTTTCTTTCTTCGATTTCTTTTGGATTGTGGCCTTCAAACTCACCTTGTACGAATGTTGAATTAACAAGATTGCTCTAGAGAATAACATGAGATTTTGAAACCTTTGATTCTAGCATTTGGCGTGTACCATGTTGCATTTCCATGCAGTTCTATTACATTGTCGATGCGATTTTCAGACACTCTCCCCAGTTTATACGATCTTTTAGACGCCCTTCTTTGATCTTGTGCCGACGTAAACATTGGAAACGAGGGATTTGGAGAAGAAAGAAGCGTGTAGAATTACATGAAGGGAGAAGAGAGAGGGAGAGATAAATGAGATAAAATCTCAAATTTAAGTGACTATGAATTGATTTTCATAAAATATTTGACTACCACCCCATTTATATAGGAGGGAGAAAAAGGATAAAATAAAATGAAATCCTAATTTGGACTATAAATATCTCTAACCGACTAATTGCTAAATATAACTGACTAACTAATTTGATTTGAGATCACGTGCGATCTCTTTATAACCATAAATAAAATTTAGCCCTAACTCTAACTATATTAACGACTCTAATTAAATGAACAGATAATTAAACGCTAATTGATAAAATTCAACGGATAAAAAGTCCTAATTGAACCCAATTTCGTTAATCCATGCTGCATCACCCACCCATATTGCAAAAAAATTACAAAAGGAATTGAAAAAAATAAATAAAGTAGTTCGAAATAATATATAGAGCTTATGGGGGCATCTACACGAGGTCACACCCTCTTTTTCCTTAAAAAAAGTAGTCCGAAATTGGGGAAATTGCTCCAATGGATACAAATGGTATCTCCAATATCGTTGTTAATGATCGATCAACTCATCTTGAGACGATATTTCCAAAGCAAAAGAAAAGTGATGCAGTTCAAAGCATCTAGATTTATTTTCGTTGTAATTTCATTTTTAGTGTCTTTAGATGTGTCTTTTGGTTTAAATGTGTTTTTAGGACGAAAGGTTGCTTCTTTTAATAGGTTACTTCCCTACATAAGGCAACAACACTCCCATGTAATAAAAGAGATGTGATGAAGTTAAATTTAGCTTAGCAATTGGATTTATACTCCCCCCATTACATTGACTATTATTTCTCCTCAACTGGCCTTCCTTCCCTTCTCACGCGGCTCAAGGTGATCCTCTTTATCTCCTTGCCCCAATTTCCTCCCTTCTTACCATGAAAAATTCTTTCCTAAATATTCAGACCGCATCAACTTGGGCTAGACCAGCCCAAACTACTTGCATATCTAAAAAACACTCGATAATCTTCTGTAATCCTCATTCATTACCAACACCGTTAAAACATATTCGGGCAATTCCTTATTCGAAAGAGTCAAGCTCCTATTCTTCATATATTAGTAAGGGTGCATTTGGTATGTGCGTTAAGGCGAGTTAAACTGGTCAGGGTAACCCATTTTTCTGTTTTGGTGTTTGGATAGAGGGTTAAACTAGGGGTGGGTTAGAAGCAGGTTTGTTGTGATATGATTGTATTGAAGTTTGAAAAAGTAAGTAGTTATTGTGATGTGATTGTATTGAAGTTTGAAAAAGTGAGTAGAAGTGGAGTAGTTTCTAATTTTTATATGATATGATGGTATAATATATTATTTTTTGATGGAATTGATAGTGGAGAATTGATATATTTAAAAAAAAGATAAAAAGTGGGGCCCATAGTTGAGTGAGAAAGGGTGGGGTAAAGAGGTAAAACTCCCCAAAGGTCTTGGGAAAATGTTATATCTTACATTTTTAATTGTTACAGGAAAGGAAAGAGTTCAATAACTAGAGGTTCATTCAATGCACTATAGTATGTGCATATGTGCACAAGGCACTTTAGAATGGATGAAAAGCAAAATATCCATAAGATGTTCTAAGAAAAATATAAAACATGCATCACTCAATATATATATATATATATTATTAGTACTAGTATTATAATTGGATTGGCAAGTTGGGTTACATTGGTGCCAACCTTTGCTCGAGCTCATACGAAAAATCACATGGGTCTATATTTTGCTAGTGCCAAGTCTATTTTAATTTCGGGCTTGGATTGAATCAGGCTAAGAAAGTTGGGTTTCAAACAGTGTCTACCTGGCCCGCTCCAATGCTCATCCCTAATCATATTGGATGTCTTTAGTTAATTGATCATATATTCCAATCTTTCTTTTCTAATTGTGATCTATGCCTCTATTAGTATGGCTAAATGAAAGATTTAGGTTGATTTAGAGTTCTTTAAGGAAATTGTCGATAAGCAATGGCTTGTGGGAGGACAATTATTAGGAGGGCAAGATGTGGAGCCTTTGATGATAGCTCAACTACTAAGTTTAAAAAGTAATTCACGGTGATGGACTTCTGAAAGCTATTCATGAAGGTGAACATTTATCATGGTGTAACAATCAGCTTGGGATTGATAGAGTTTATGATAGGATGGATATGTTTTATAATGATGGGCTTTTACATAATACAACAACAAGGCATTTTCCCACTTAAGCAAGGTCGGCTACAAGGATTCTTTGCCTCCATTCAGATCTATCTTGGGTCAATATCAGGCTTAGAACCAAAACATAAGATCCTTTCGTATAGTCTCATTCCAACACTTTTTGGGCCTTCCCCACCCTCTATTAGATGGCTCAACATCCCAAAACTCGCATCTCCTATGAGGTGCATCAGTTACCCCCCTTTGCACATGGCCAAACTGCCGTAAGCGATTTTTTCGCATCTTATCATCGATCGGAGCTACACCAACTTTCCTTCTGATTGCATCATTCTGAATCTGATCTTTACATGTATCTTTGTGTATCCACACATCCACCATAACATTTTCATTTCTACTATTGGCATTCTCTGCACATGTCTATGGTTCACACGCCAATATTCAGATCTATAGAGCATAGCAGGTCTCAAAGCTGCTTTGTAAAACTTTCCTTTAATTTCCAAAGGATTTTCTTGTCACAGAGAACAATAGATGCTCTTCTCTACTTTAGCCAGCATGCATTTATTATACTAGTAACATCTCCATCAATTTTCTCGTCACGTTCCAAAATAGATCCCAAGTATCTAAAAGAATCTCTCTTTTGAATGGTATCATCAACAATCTTCACCTTGATTCCTTCATCATTGCTTCTACCAAAAGTGTACTTCATATATTCGATCTTTACCCTACTTATAAAAAAAAACTTTAGTCTCAAATGCATGTCTCCAAACCTCAAGCTTCTCATTTACTCCATCTCTAGTATCATCAATCAAAACAATATCATCAACGAATAACTTACACCAAGGTATCTCATCATGAATGTGACTTATCAACTCGTCCATAACCAAAGTAAAAAGAAATGAACTCAAAGCCGAACCTTGATGCAGATCAATGTTGATGTCAAAATAATCAATCTTGCCAAATTGGATCTTTACACAAGATAAAGCCCTATCATACGTATCCTTTATAAGGTTAATGTATAGGACAGGTACTTGTCTCTTCTCCAAAACTCTCCACAATATCTCCCATGGGATAGAATCATAAACCTTCTCCAAATTAATAAAAATCATATGGATGTTCTTCCTTTTAGCTTTATAAATATACATTATCCTCCTCAGCAAGTGGATGACTTCAATAGTTGAGCAACCTGGCACGAATCCAAATTTGTTTTCTTTTACTTTGGAAACTTGCCTTAACCTTTTTCCGATCACACGTTCCCAAATTGTCATAGTGTGACTCATCAACTTGATACCTCTATAATTTGAACAATTTTGAATGTCTCATTTGTTCTTATAAAGAGGCACCATGATACTTCTCCTCCAATCTCCAGGCATTTTCTTGCTTCGCCAAACAACATTTAATAAATTTATAAGCCAAGTCAAACCACGCTCCCTTAAAACTCTCCATACTTTAATAGGGACGTCACCCAGTCCTACACCTTTCCCAGGTCTCATAATCTTCAAAGTCTCCTCTACTTTCTTCCTTTGTATCCGTCTATAGCTTGCACGATTCAAGTAACTTCTACTACTAACTAGATCTCCCAAAATGATCTTCTATTTCCTTTCCCAATGAAAAGCTTATGAAGATAGGATTCTTTCGAATCATGCAACTATTCTTATTAAATATAAGGAAGATAGACCTTAAACATATGCACCTTTCATTTCAAAGATAGGATTTTGAGAAAAAAAGTTGTGAAAAAAGGGTTGGCTTGATTATTATCTGAAAGATGGACTAATCACTCTAACAGCAAAGCTTAAGCACTCCAAGATGATTCTAAAGAAATGTAATAAAGAGGATTGCGTAAATATACCTTATTTGACAACAGCAAGATTCTGAGATGTGGATGGAACTTACTAAAGCCAAGAAAGGATTCTGTGGATCTTTTTTAAACAAGAGGGAGAAGCACGAACAGGTGACCACCCAAGATTTGGAACAGGTGACCACCCAAGATTTGAAACATGCTCTTTTAGGTGGTAGGCACATTGCACTACCAACAGACCATTGAAGGGGTTCAAAAAATGTTGATAGTACTAAGTAATAAGTATGAATGCTTCTTTACACAAAAATCTGAGATTAAGTGACTCGCTAAGGGGGAATAGTACAAAGTTTTCCATACTGCTCTTCAAATAAATAAAAGAATAGATACTCTTTCTTCTTTACTTTTTTTAAGGGAGGATAATATCCACTTTTAAAAACTCCCTTTTTTTCCTTCGCGAGGAACTACTAGAGAATATTCTCTTTTTACCAAGGTTCGAAAAAACGAAAGGTGGAACGAGGCGTTTTCCCTAGAAACAAGGCGAAGCGTAGCCTCGAAGCGGTCGAGCGTAAGCCTCAGTTTGTATAGAAAAATAACTATAAAATATATAATAAATATATTTATTGGTGAAATAATATAATCTGAAAAACATATAGTATATAACAATGTAATATATGATGATATTATGAAGACAAGAAATGGAAAAAGGATATATCAATGACTCAATGCCATAAACCTTTCTACTAAATTTCTATCCAATCAAAAGGAAATCATTGGTTATAATTATCACTAAAAATTTTATTTAAAAGGGATTGGCTATAGTTGTCATTATAAATATCCAAGTTGTTGATACGAATCATATGATTGAATCCTAACTATATGTTCTACTATAACCAGATGAAGAACGGTCTGATGTCCTCCCTGTGCCACAATACCCTACCAGTACGAGGGCTAGGGGGCCCAGGTTGGTCCCCCTTTGCAGGGGTGCAGGGGGCAGCGCCCTCGTCCCAAATTTTTTTTTATGAGTATTCAAATTCGTATACACTTTTTTATATGTTTAAGGATGTAATAGTAAAAGTTCACTGAAATAATTTGGCATGTTAATGGTAAATATGAATATGAAAGAGGTCAAATTTAAGCATATGAATATGAAAGAGGTCAAATTTAAGCATTCATCTTGCATAGTTACAAATAATTAATAATAAATATGAAGCAATTTGATGAAATACTTACACATAATTAATAGTAAATATGGAGTTATGAGTACGAAAGAAACATCAGATTTAGGCATTTAACTTGTATAATCATTATCCTAAACAAGTATATATTTATAAGCTTCTCAAACCGCCATGTAAACTATTAAAATCATAAAAAAATCTTCAAAAAAATAAAAACGCCTCAGAAAACGCCTCGACCACCTCGAGGCGGAACGCCTCGTGGCTACACCTCAGCCACTTGAGGCGCATGCCTCACTGGACAGGGTCTAGGCGCACGCCTCGAGGCTAAGAAGGCCCGCCTCGTCCGCCTCGAGACACGTTTTTTAATACCATGCTTTTTACTAACATTCCCAGTGTCATTAGTAAAGATGATGATAACCATTATAGCTATTTCAACTGCTTCAGAAATTTATGAGGGCGTTAAAGCTTTTCTTAAAGACAGGGAAACAGGAAGTTATTTTTTTTATCCAACAAGAAGTGAGTGACTTATGTTGAATGCTGGAACATTATCGGGGTAAATGTCATCACTGTTGTTCAAAAATTCTTGATTAATACTTGGATGCATGATTCTATTAAATGTACATTCCTTTCATTGGGCCCCGAAAAAACTAAGCCTAAAGACTTCGTTGAGGATCATCTTATCAGTTTGTGCAACGCATACTATAAGATAATCACCAAGATTTATCACCAAAAGATTATCATTTCTTTCCAGACATGTAACCATTAATCAAGGAGGATTACGTGTTTGTCGCGATATTTTTGACAATATAGCTCTGGCACAAGACTTTTCTCAAAAACTGAGTCACTATTTAAGAGACATAAATATGATTCTCAAACTGGACATGGAAAAAGCTTACGAAAGATTGGAATGGGCACTTTTTATTAAAAGATTCTTAAGTTTGTTTTCAGTCGAATGGCCACCAAGGCTATTCTGGCATGTACTTGTCATGACCCCTTTTCCTTATTAATTGATGATTCTTCTTCAAGTTGGTTCAAGAATTCCAGAGGTATAAAGCAAGGGGATCCCCTTTTCTCCTACTCTATTCATCATTGCAGAGGAAGCTTTTTTGCACCTAATAGGAATGCACCTGCTAGAAGGGGCAAATACAAGCCAATTGGAGAGAGATTATTTATAATCCAATCAGGGAAGTTGGTAGTGGTGATTTGAATATTTTGCCCGATAAGTGGATGCATGTGGGGGTTTTTATGTGACTTTGAAGAATTTCAGATATTTCATCCTGACACCAAGGTCAGAGATGTCTTCTCTGACATTGTTATGCAAAAATTGGTTTAACTTCATATTCCTACAGGACCTTTGCCGCAATATTTTAGGCAGGCATGTTGCACTCGCTGATGGGAAGCCAAGGAGAAGATGGACCTTAGCTAGTAATGGATTGCCTACTGCTTAAGGTGTTTGGGATGTCATTAGAACTAAAGCTAATAAAGTAAATGTAAAACTAATAAAGAAAAGGCATCTGACACCCCGAAATGTCCTAAAAATATATACTATTTCATGGAGACTGATTCAAAACACCTTTTGATTCCAAACATCAGCAAATGGGTTCCACTCAGGGTTCTAAACAGTGTTCACGAAAGCGGTCTGTGCGGCCGCATATGCGGCCGCATAAGCGTATGCGGTGCCCTCAGCGTACCGCTTTCCTGAAGCCCTGCATTATGCGCCCTGTGCGCTTATGCGGGCCGCATATGCGGGCTGTGCGGCCGCATATGCGGTCTGTGCGGCCGCATATACATATTTTTTTTGTTTTTAAAATTTGTGTTGCATTTTTATTGTGTTATTTATGCCATGTTTTTTCTTGCTTTAGCATGTATGCCAACCAAGCATTCCATGACCATTTAAATCCATCATCAAAGTAGTTGTACTGCGAGATTTGAGTAAACACACAAGTAAAAAAAGAATAATATACTAATAATTTAGCAAACTAATTTAGTCAACTAATAGTTATTATGAATGCAATATATTATATGTAAAGTTTGGTACTTTTAATGGAGGATCAGTTATAAATATAAAGACAGAGATAAATGACATTCTATTCAACAACAGAGGCATTTTGTGCGTTAACTTTTTATTTTGTTGATTGTTGTCAATTATTTTGTGTGTTAATTGTTCTATTGAAGTATTGATATTTGATTGATAGAGATTGTTTTGAACTCTATATGAAAGTTATTTTTCTTAGATCTTCTATTGGACCACAATTATTAGTAAATTTAGTTCTATTGTAGTCACTTATATATATATATATATTTATTTATTTTTAAATAAAAAATTAGGAAACTGCGTAGAACCGCATATACCCCGCATATGCCCCCGCATACCGCTTAAGCGCTATTCAGTGACATGTCCGAATGCATACGCATACCGCTTTCCTGAACCTTGGTTCTAAATGTTGCAGCTGCTTGAAGAATATTGATTATATCTTCTTTTATAGTGACTTGGTTGTTATCGTTAGAAGTAGTTTGTAGAAATTTGCCATCAACCTGATAATATCAAAGAATTTTATCGATTGGCATAAAAGTATTTCGAAATGAGAATTAGAAAAAGATTCTTGCATAAAATTACAACTGGGAGTCTGTTATGATTTACTGCAACCATTCACTTGCATGTTCTGACAAGAAAATCCACATACTGTTGAACTTCCTCAGCTGCTCTGCTTGCAAAGCTTGTGTGTTGCTACACTGCATCTGAGTCAAGATTACACGTGATCTTCTGTGTTGCTGACTAGTGCTGTCTGTCAGTAGCCATACTCTTGGAGCATCTGACATACAAGTGAAGCTGAAATCAGAAGATGTTCTGAAAGGGGGCTTTTCTTCTACAGAGCTGTTTTCTATTTGTTAATGGAGATCCAATCCTAATTTCTAATTATGGGAAAGATTTCGCTTGGCTTGGTACGGGCTTTTCCTCGACATCCTATTGTGGAAGTGTTGCACGAGTAGCTAGGTCTCTCTACTTGGCTTCATGTTTATTGAGATCATTATACCTTTTGGAATTGATTCATTAGAGTCTCACCATGCAAGACTCCAGTGCTTATGGGAAGTTAACTGATCGCTTGCTATTTTATCAAGATTTCGTTACTTGAAGAAAAGGTTCTAGTGAAAGCCTTAGCAGTTTATTGAGGAAGTGCACATATCAAGATAATGTGCACACAATAGAAAAGTATCTTAAGCACTTTCACTCTGCAGTGATTTCTATGTAGAAAATTCTTACATCAGGTTGATCTTTATTAGATGAGAATTGGCATTCACTATTTGCTGTTTGGGGTGTCATTTGCTATGTGGAATGAAGGATATAAAAACCATGGTTAAGGCGAGACATGGCCAGCCAACTGTTTAAATTGGCAAAAGAAATATTAATGGTGGTTTTGACATCAATGCCAAAGTGTTGCTGATGTTACCTGAAGATTATAAGATTGGGATTCTATGGGATAGCAAAATATGATTCTGATGAAACCTCATACTATGTCATGGAGCATATACAATCATCATTTGTTATACTATTAGAAAGCCAAAGTCACCATGGAAACTCAAGACTCTGAACTAACATAAAGATTTTCTTTGAGGCTGATATACATAGACCCCTTGGTCTTGCCTGTGGGCTGATTTGAAGTGGACTCAATATATGTTTGGCTACTGTCAGGCTGATCTCTCACTAAGCTGCAGATCACTCTGATTGGCTTCTCGGGAGTTGATTCGCAATAAAACACAGGTGCTGATCAGATGTGCAGATCATATAGATAATGACGAGACGGAAGATTCCAAAATCCAGTATTGATGTTCCGGATGTTCCGGATGCTGACTATTGGCTTATTGCATTGGTATTGATTGTCTGGAATAGTCTTCTTTTGTCAGTTTACTTTCCCCTTTGGATTAACATGTATATCCCCGTTGAAGGACCCATTATATAAAATTTTCAAAGTTTTTTTAGTGAAACTTTCAACGTTGATGAAATAAAAGTGTAACTCAGCCCTAAAGTATCAGGCATATTAATCAAATTTTCCTACAAATCCTCAAATTCACATATGACCTACACTTTACCATGCCAATTCCAAAACTATGGTTCCTGATTGGAAATGCTCTAACAAACTTACCTTTTTAATTGGTCCATAAGTTTCAAACTCCCTTTTCAGTCTGTTTTCACTAGTCTCATAACTCTGCAGGAAGAAAAATATTTACATCGCTTACATGCAACTCACAATTACATAGACAGAAGGTAAAAATAGATCACACTTACAAGCCTTGCCACAAATAATGTCTTGTATGGATCTCCAGTGGCGTTAGGGTCGTTAGACGGATCATCTATCAAACATAAAGTAAATACGAAGTCAAGATTAGAAGGCACCAAACATGAGAGATAATAAATCTTACGAGAAATAACAGACATTTCTCGAGACCCTCCGCAGTTTTCTGAGCACCCTTTTCCAATCTTATCTTATGGATTCTTTCTTTCTTCTCTGCCTGTTCAAGTAAAAAACAAAGCACAGAAACAATTAGCCCATGTAAAAATAGATCATCTCACATCACGTTAAAATATAAAGACAAATCTCCCCCTATTGAGTTATGCATCACTGTATAGATGCAGTATAATGGGTATCAGATACAAATACATGGTTTGGTAATACCATACAAATCTCCCCCTATTGAGTTATGCGTCACTGTATAGATGCAGCATAACGGGTATCGGGTATGTTGAAGGAAAAAGAGTTCATGCATGCATTATGAGAGGCCCTAGGGTTCTCTTATATAGGAGAGGAACCTATAGGGCATATTACAAGAAGAACAAAGAGATAGAAAATAAGAAACAATAATAAAGATAATTAATATCTCAACACTCACCCTCAAGCTGGAGCGCAGATATCGATCAGACTCAGCTTGGAACATCTCTGATAAGGTCCTCTGGTTAGGGCCTTTGTAAGTACATATGTTGTCTGATCTCCCGAGCTGACATGTGTAGTGGTGATAAGACCTTTTTGTATCATGTCACGAGTGTAGTGACAGTCCATCTCTATGTGCTTCGTCCTCTCAAGAAAGGCTGGATTGTTAGCAATGAAAAGAGCAGCCTGATTATCACATTGGAGGTGCATGGGAAGAGGCACCTCTATAGTCAGATCAGTAAGTACCGATATGACCCACATCATCTCCGTGCTAGCTTGTGCCATGGCCATGTATTCCGACTCAGCACTTGATCTGGCAACCATGGTCTGCTTCTTACTCTTCCATGAAACAAGAGAATTCCATATGAACACAGCAAAATCTGATGTAGACTTTCTATCCTTTGGACACCAAGCATAATCTATGTCTGCACATGCTGTAACTGAGAGAGATATGCCTCTGTTGAAAAGAAGTCTCGTACCAGGTGAAGTCTTCAGTTATCTCAGAATCATATGGACTACATCCAAAAGTGCATGTCTGGGTTGCTACATAAACTGACTCACTTTGCTCAACACAAAGGATACGTTGGGCCTGGAAATAGTCACATATAGTAGCTTACCAACAAGCTTTATACCTCCTCTTGTCGACCTCCTTAATGTCATCATCATAGAGCTTCATGCTCGGATCAATAGGAGTCGTGGCAGGTCTGCAATCTGCCATGCATGTCTCTGAAAGAAGATCTGTAATGTACTTCCTCTGGGTCATCACAAGACCTCGCTGGTTCCTGGCAAACTCCAGTCCAAGGAAGTAACGTAAATGTCCAAGATCCTTGGTCACAAACTGCTGACCTAAGAAGTCCTTGGCACCCTGAATGCCCTGCTCGTCATCCCCTGTAACAATAATATCATCAACGTAAACAAGAATGACAATAGTACCTTTTTTGATCCTTTGCACAAACAAAGAGTGATCGACAGTCGATCCCACAAACCCATGCTGTTATGTCAAGTCCCAGAGCTTCTGGAACCATGCTCTTGGACTTTGCTTAAGGCCATAGATAGCCTGTATAGCCTGCAAACCTTCTGACACTCCCGCTCAACAGCAAACCCAGGTGGTTGTTGCATGTAGACCTCCTTTGTAGATTACCATAGAGGAAGGCATTCTTCACATCAAGTTGATACATGGGCCAATCTCGTATCACAGCAACAAAAAGTAGAATACGCAGAGTAGAATATCTGGCAACTGGAGAGAAAGTAGCATGATAATTCACCCCATATGTCTGGGTGAACCCGCGTGCCACAAGTCTCGCCTTATAGCGATCCACACTGCCATCCACATGGTGTTTCACGGTGAACACCCATTTGCATCCCACAATAGATGCATCGACTGAAGCAGAAACAAGACTCCACGTACCACGTGAATGTAGTGCAGTCATCTCCTCCTCCATGGCTATCCTCCACTAACTGTCCTTTAGAGCCTCCTGATATGTCCGTGGTATCTCCATAGCATATAGTGCCAAGGTAAACCTCTCTAACAACCTGCTCAAGGAAACATGGGCTGCAAGAAGATAAGTAGCACACTATCATTTCAACTTTCGCAAAGCAATCGGTACATCAAGATCATCTGCCAAGTCTGTAACCTGTGAGTTCCCCTCTTGAGAGGGCACCTGCTCATATTGTATGGAATCCTGCTGCAAAGACAACTCAGTAGTGCCATCAGTAGAAACAATGTGTTTACTACATACTTGAGGCGTGCTGGATGATGGGCAAGACCTGTGAGCACGGGGAATCGAGCGAGGCCTGCGAGGAAAAACGTGTGGCAAAAACTGAGTCAGAGTAGGAAATGGAGCCACATGAGCATGTGATAGTGGTGGTGGTGGTGGTAGCAGTTGAGGAGGCAGAGGTAGAGCAGAAGTAAAGGGAGGCGAAGGAACGACAGTAGGAGGTGGAGGCATGTAGATCTCATCGTCAAAGTCAGATGGAGCCAGCCTGTCACTTGTAGGAGAAAAATACATAACAGAAACGTCAACACTGACAAAGTACTTCCGCCATATCGGATCAAAGCAACGATGCCCCTTCTGGGTACGAGAGTAGCCAACAAACACACACTTGACATCTCTATGAGAGAGCTTGTCACGACCCGGAGAGACATCATGAACAAAAGCTACAGATCCAAACGAGAGAAAATATCCTTCTCAGGAAATGTAGTCGAGAAAGGAATCTTCTCCCCGAACGCAGACGAGGACATGCGGTTCACCAAATAGCATGCAGTAAGGACATTATCGTCCCAGTATGAATGACGAGCACGATTCTGTATCAACAAGGTTCTGGTCACGTCAAGTAATGGTGTTTACGTTCGGCAACAACATTCTGTTGTGAAGTATACGCACATGAGGTCTGGTGAACAATGCTAAGAGATTTAAGCAACTCAGAAAGTAGTAAGGTGCAGAATTCTAAAGCATTATTAGTGTGAAGATATTAAACCTTAGTAGAAAAAATATTCCTTACGTCATTAATAAATATTTGATCATAGATCCGGTCTCAGACTTATTCTTCAAAAGAAAGACCCAGAAAAGTCTAGAAAAATCATCAACAATCACAAAAAAAAACAATGTCTATGATGATCAGGAACACGATTTGGACCCCATATATCTAAATGAAGAAGCTCAAACAATCGGGAACTGCTTCGACTCTGACAGGATGGAAAGGAGGAACGATGATGCTTACCAAGTTGGCATGCCTCACACTGAAAGGAGGATTTCATAGAAATCTGAGGAAGAACATGACAAAGCTTCTGCTGAGGAAGGTGACCAAAACGAAGGTGCCACATATATGGAGAGACTGGTCTAGTGGTAAACGCCAACATAAGGAGGTTGGACCAGTCTGTAGAGTCTCCGGTGCTTACGGCCACATCCAATCACCCTACTCGTGAGTATGTCTTGAAACACAAGAGAAGATGGATCAAAGATGGCCCGACAATGCAGATCCTTAGTAATCTGACTAATGGAAAATAAATTCATCTGAAAGTCAGGAGAATATAAAATATTTTGAAGACGCATAGAAGGCATCAGATGCACCTCCCCATGTCCTGTAATTGGTAAGGGGTCGCCATTGGCAATGACAACCCATCTACCCGGTGGTATAGTCCTGTAGGACGTCAATTGTGCTCTACCTCCACAAAAATGATGAGAAGCACCAGAGTCCATAATCCATTATGTCATATATGCATCATTACTACCAGTGAAAGCATAAGCGATATCTGAGGAGCCCGAAGAGGCTCTGGCTGCAGCATAAGTGGAAGCTAAAGTATCCCACACTGCATTGGCAGTGGGCTGGTTCAGAATATCATTGGATATCTCTGTGGTGAGTGCCCCACATAGCTAAACACATGTATACGCATCATCTTGCTTCAAAGAAGCATTTACCCCAATCATGTCAGTCGACTCTGAATCAATCAGAATGTGTTCCTTATTATGGCACTACATTAGGGTACGACACTGCATAGACCACAATTCATAGTTGGTCACATCCATCTTGATAATGGGAGCCGAGCCCTTGAAGGCGCCGGAAGAGGAGAAAACATCACCTGTGTTATCTGACATTGCACCGAGAAGCCGAAACGTAGAACAACTGAGGAGTAAATTGATCAAAGAGCGTACTCGTGATAGAAATCAGGAAAAATCACGTCCTGCGAATCAAATCAGACCTCCTCGTTGCAGGGAAACCACGCTAGACGACGGCTCCGGGGCTGCAGGGGCGCGGCTGCAGCCATGGGACCCCCTGTGGTGACGCAGGAGATCGCCGGGGCTGCCTACAGCAGCGCTGGAGGCAGTGGGGCTGCTTTCGGTGGCGCTGGAAAGTGCTGCCCCCCCCCCCCCCCTACAGAGGGGCTAGAGGTGCTGGGGCCCCCTTGCGTCGACGCTAGAAATGCGGGAGGCTCCCGACGGTGGTGAGGGAGGGGGTGGACGTGTAGGGTTAGGGTTATGGTGGGATATGGGAATCCCAATACCATGTTGAGGGAAAAAGGGTTCATGCATTATGAGAGGTTCTAAGGTTCTCTTATACATGAGTGGAACCTATTGAGCAAATTACAAGAAAAAAAATAAAGAAATAGAAAATAAGAAACAATGATAAAGATAATTAATATCTCAACAAGATACAAATTCATGGTTTAGTACCGTCCTATTTTAAAATCTACTTGTATTCCTTTTTGAAAGAAAAATCTACTTGTATTTCTGTATAGATGACCCTTTAAACAGCTTAAGTACATCTGAATATTTTTCTGCATAGTCAGATTCCACTGCATGATTTTGGCACACCATATCATCTAATTTTAAAACTAAATGTATTCCTAGAAAAAAAATGATATTTTGAATAGTCCACTGCCAATAATTACCGATGTTTCAACCGTGGGGACGGGAGGGGAGTACTCGGGATCTCCAGGTTCTGCGAAACGGGAGACGAACTGCGCCATTCCTGCATTACACGCGTACTAAATTAATGAACAAAAAAAGGAGTGTCGCACCTCCATCGAGTCGAAGGCATATGTATGTACCGGACAAAGGCAGGCAACTCCTTCTCTCCAGAGGGGGCTTGAACTCCAGTGGCGGACGCGGCTCGAAAAGCCTCAAGAGATTCGGGGTGAGGCCCGTGGGGTGGCTTTGACCGATCTGAGTACGCAAAACCCTGATCAGAAGAACAGACCAAGGAACTAGATAATGAAAGAACAGATCAAATAGCCGGATTGAAGACGGTACGAGCTTGAGCTGGAGGACGCTGGCGCGATTCTGAGCTTTGGCTCTCGCCTGGACGTTTCCGGCGCTCTGGTTGCGCAGGAAGGCGTCGTTGGAGTTGGCGTCACCCATGGCGACGGTGCGACTCAGCCAAGGGTCAGGGCTAGGGTTTTGGGAAGAGAAGGTGGTGAAGATGTGTGAGTTCTTTCACCGGAAATAATTTGCTTAAACTTACACAAAGGAGTAACTTGGTTTATCTCTCTCTTTTCTTGGATTGGTAAATCATTTCATTATTCCAACTCTCTTCAACCCTCTTAATCATCCTAAACAACTACTATTCACGTCAAGTTATCCCAACCTAACTCAACTCATTAACCAAATATTGGAATTTAAGATGATTTGTTGTGATATGATTGCATTAAAATTTAAAAAAAATGGTAGTAGTTGTGATATGATTGTATTGAAGTTTCAAAAAATAAGTAAAAGTTGGATAATTTATAATTTTTAGATGTAACAGTATAATATATTATTTTTCTGGAATGGTTGAAAGAAAAATAATTCATTTAATGTATTAAAGAAAGAGGGAGAGTAGGCCCTACATGAGAGAAAGTATGGTTTTTTTAGGGGACCTCCCAAAAGAGGGAGTTAACCCCACAAACCAATAACCTCTAAGGCCTCGTTTGTTATGCAGTAATGAAGCATGGAATCAAATATCAATTATCAATTTTGGCTATTCCTTTTGTTTGGAAAGGTTGTTATCAATCGGATTTGTTATTATGCTGGAAACATATTTCTCGTGGTTGTAGGAATCTCATTTCACACGCACCCCCCTCGGACTCACGTTTCCTTTCCGGATGGAAACCCACGTGCACTCACCAAATAAAACTCCCTCTCATTCTCGTGAACAATAACCAATTGCAAAACCATCTGACATCTCTTGTGAAGAACATGGTGCCATTATTCTCTTTCGTCAGAATCCATCTGTTGCAGGTACGATTGTTTGACCTTTTCATACGATTTTTATATTGCTCGTCTGTTACAGGATTGTTGTTCACGGGAAAGGCAAATGATTCATGAAATCCCTTTTATTGGTCGTCGTTATGTGTTAAAAATTGTTGTTACTAAAACTATTGTAAAATGAAAAAAAAAGTGCAATGCTACATTTAATTGTTCTATTGGAGTCTGACCACTTTTTTAGACTATGCTCTCAACTGCCGAGTATTTAGGTTGTTGTTGGTTGTGTTGATTATTTGAATGGCGAGAATTTTGTCAGCATTTACTTGTTACTTGAAAACTCATCAACATCAAAAGGAAATATTTTCTAATTTCATTAGCCTCTTTTGACTGTTACTTGAAAACTTCTTGTCGCATTATCCTACATAAACATCTTGTTGTATTATCCTACAATGCATATATTCTTTCCATGTGTCCTACAATAATTCAATAGATTATGTGTTCTTGTGTAGTGTAATCATAAATTATTTATTTGCATCGTATATAAGTATCTGCAAAAAAAATATAAACTTATATTCTTATCCATATACGTATTCGTCAAAATAAAAAATGCACATCCATCTTCTTATTATGCACATTCTATTGTATTTATTTTTTCAAAAACTATTTCATGTATTATAAGTTCATCTCATATATTTGATGTACATTCGAATTTAGATATGTCACGCTTACATTGTCCTACAAATAAGATGAGGAAGCAACACGAGAAGAAGATTATAACCATCATTCATTGGTTAAATATCTTGCATTTGGTAAACTTATTTATCAATATTATCGAAGAAGTAATTCGATGTCATTATAAGAAGCATTTGTTAAAGAGTGATCGCATCAATTTGGATTATCAAAGAAGCAAATCACAACATAGGTTGTTATATGGCAATGATCAAAGTTGCTATGATATTATAAGGATGGATATATCTGCATTCTCAAAGCTTTGTGTCCTTTTGAAGACTGTTGGAAAGTTGTCCGACTCCAGAAATATAAATGTTGATGAGCAACTTGCTATATTCTTGTACATTATAGCTCACCATGTAAAAAATAGAGAAATCAAGTTTCATTTTATTAGAATTAGTTAAATAATTAGTAGACACTTTCGTCATGTTTCGGATGTTGTTTTGCAACTACATAAACATTTATACAAGAAATCACATCCCATTCTAGCAGACTCGACTGACGAAAGATGGAAATTATTTAAGGTACTTAATGTCCTTTCAACTAATTCTAGATACTTTCTTAGTATAAACTTTATTTGACCAACAACTTTAATTTACATACGTGAATTGTAATAGTGCATTTGATGGTACATACATCGAAGTTCTTATTCAAGAAGCAGAGAAACCAAAGTACAAAACAGGAAAGCAAACAATTTCTATCAATGTTTTAGGTGTTTGTTCACCATATATGCAATTTATACTATAGGAAAATTTTATATTTGTAACATTCGAAATAATGTTGCAAAAGTGTATTCGCAACGTTTATTTTTTAAAAATGACATTTATTTTATGTCGCTTTTAATGTGACTAAAGGTTGTGCCGCAAATGGTATTTGTGACACTTATTTACAAACGTTACAAATAACTAACATTTGCAACGTTTTTGTTTTCATTGTAATTAAATAGCAACATAAAAATACATGTTGCTATTACATTTTCTGCAACACTTAGTAATTGACACGAATACTATTGCAACATTTAAATAATTGGTTCATATAGATTTCATTGTAACAAATTTGTTGCCTTGTTGATAATAAAATTGTAACATTATGGAAATGTTACAGTGGTATTACCATAATTACAATAATTGTAATAATTATGGAAATGCTGCATATATTCATGTTTACTATTACAATAATTGTACCTGCAATATTTACAGCCATTGTAGATAACTTGCGTCAATTTCATTATCATTATAATTATAGTTCTTAACAAAATACGAAAAATCTCAATTATCATCAGATATAACAAACCATGATAACATAACAGTGTAGATGCTTCACTTACCAAAATAGGACTATAAAAGTTACTATTAAAAGTTGTAGTACAAGACAACTTATACAATGAAAAAGAAAAACTAATTCTAAGGATCTTCAGAATAATACTCATCACCATCACTGCATTCATCATTTTCACGAGCACTATCACTTGCATGAGAAGACATGTCATTTTCTTTTGATGTCATAGATATAAGACCTCTCATCTCTTGACGATGAAGCTCCATCATATCCATCATTTGTTTTGCCATATTTTGTTGTTGATCTGCCATTTGTTTTGCAAATAGCTGTTGTTGCTCTGCCATTTGTTGCATAAGCGTCTCTTGTCCTTTATGCATGGAAGCAAGTTGTTCCGTCAAATTGCGCATATTACTACGAAGTTCGACAACCTCTTGACTCGAAGAGCCACCTTGAACACCAAAATATCTAGAAGGAGTGGCACCACGACCTCCACAACGAACACGACCAAAAGGTTCGGGTCCTTTAACTTTCAAAAATGCTTCTTCTGGAGAGAGTGGTATCACAGGTGTTCCATTCTCATCTTCGGTAAAAGGAGGAGACATTAGAGTCACCATTTCCTCCTAAATAAATCATATAAAACTTTATGATCTTTAAAAAGAAAAAAATAGTAATAAAATTTACTTACATGTTCTTTTTGGTGGACCTCGGATGTCCACATCCTCACGCCTTTAATCTCTCGACTTTTAGTTAAAAGAAAAGTTTCTACTCGTGATGGCTCATAAGAATTCACTTTCTTCTGCATATTGAAAAGATAAATTAATAAATGAAGGGAAACATAATACACATAATAGATGAAAATTTAAAACAATACATACAAACTCGTCAATTTTTTGATGGGTATTTTTTCTTCCCATTCGATGTGTTGGATTTACTTCCATTGCACGACTTCTCTTGTTCTTAAGTGTTCTCTCCTAAATTACAAAAAAAAACTAGTAACACCCAAGTTAACATCCTAAACCTTTCGTAGAAATATATTAAAAAATATGCATTTACCTTATACTCCTCAGAAGACCAGTAATCAACAAGCTTTCTCCATGTCACTGCATCAAGCTCCTTGGGAATTCTTTTACGTAGTTCTGATAGAGGTATCGTCTCATCAAAGTACTGAAAGAACAAAACTAAAAGATATTAGTTACTAATTTAACACACAATATTGAATATCAAATATTTAAAAGAATACTTAACCTTCTTTTTTATTTCACATCGATACCGACGATGTAGATCACCTGCATGTGACAATATTTGTTTATCTATCTCAGGGCTACACTCCCATGTAAAAGAACCCTATAATATATACCAATGTTAGAAAATAGTTTTAGATCTTTTAAAAACAACTAATATCTATAAAATACCTCCAAGTCATGCAAAATTGAAGCTTTAACATCATCTGAAACATCTCTTCTGAAATCACGAGTTAAAATATGAATTCGAAAACGTGCAACCTGCCCCAAAAAACTGTGAAATTGTGCAGCATATTCCCCAACAGCATCTCCACCAACAATTTTAACATGCAATGTTTGTCCAGCAGCTAGACGATCTAAGTAACGACACCTTGATGGGCCTCTACTTCCCTTAACCGATGAAGAACCAACATCTGTTCCATCATCACTATATTGCATGGGCGACTGATGTGGCTCTGATTGTGTTTCAGCTACATTATGTAACTGAGCACAATTGTTAGCTCGTGTTTCCATCTACATCACAATTAAGTTTCTAATAACAAATGACATATTTGCAACAGGAAAATATTATGAAGTTGTAATACTCAGGTGTACAGTTGATTTACCACTGATTTACTTCCTGTTGGGGGTGCAGTCACCATTGAATCAGTACGACGTTCAAATCGTTGTGTTACCTGCATTACATGTTTATAAAAAAATTTAAAATAGCTAAAAAAGGAATATATTCAAATGAAAAAAATTTAAACTATCAAATTACCATTGATTTGGTTCTTGCTATAGGAGTAATTGGTACAGAGTGAACACGACGTTCCGATCGTGGTCTCATCTGCATTGCGATTTAAGACAAGATATTAAAATAATTATAATTTCATATTGTAAACAAGTGTACATTTTAAAGAAAAAAATAGATTACCATTACTCATTTCCAATTCTATTGGTTCCACCAAGAAGAATATCCACATCTACATCATTTTGTGCGCATGATGCCTCGACGTCACGCATATTATCTTGGTAGGCATCTGAGTCTATAACGATGTCTTCATTTTGGACATCATAGAAGTCTCTAGGCATCATTCTTACAAGTATAATCCATCCACATGCCTCATTGTCATCTACATAGAAAACTTGTTCCACTTGACTTGCTAATGCAAAAGGTTCCTCTGTAACTAGACGGGCACTTTTCTTTAGACTGACAAATCCGCTTACCTTATCCTTGCGATAACCCACGCCTTCATTGTACACATCAAACCAATCACATTTAAACATCACAACTCGGTGGTCATGTGTGAAGCTAACCTCAATAATATCTATAATTTCCCCATAGTAGCCATCTAGTCCAGACTCGAGAGCTGATTTAACAACCACACCACTCATTTGATTTGTTTTATTGATATCGATAGATTTCTTTCTAAATCTGAACCCATTTACAATATATCCTAAATGTGAGTGGACATGCGAATACGGACTCCGTGATATTATATCCAATCTGTAGTCCATCTTGGATCACCATTTTTTTTAAATTGCTCAATTTGCACTTGAAACCAAAGTAGGAATACAGATATGTCATCTCTTTCCACTGACAAGTGTTTATATTCTTCAAAATATGCATCAATCTCATCAATCTGCATTAATACATAGTAGTGTGCAAGGTATCTCTCTCTTTGGGACCATTCTCGTCTTATAGTACCTGATATTGGTCTTCCACTTGAAGAAAAATTTGCTAGACGTCCTTCTCTAACTTCAGGTGCACCACCATCAAAATTTCTTTCCATACGATTAAAGCGATTATTTGTACCATCCATGTACATCGCACAGAAATTTATGCATTCCTCAAATAAGTAGCCTTCTATAGTTGACCCCTCTGGAGAAGCCTTATTGATAACATATCCTTTCAATTTTTTAAGATATCGTTCAATGGGGTACATCCATTTGTATTGCACTGGACCTGCGATTCTTGCTTCGTTTGCTAAGTGCATAGTCAAGTGTACCATTACATCAAAAAATGATGCTGGAAATATTTGTTCCATCTTACATAGGGTCACTATGATACTGTGTTCCCATTCATATAGTGCAGATGGATCTAGTACCTTACTACATACAGCTCTGAAGTATTGGCTTAGCTCTGTTAAGGGACGTACAAGATCTGGTGAAATCACCCCGCGAATGGCTAATGGTAAGAAAACTTGCATGTACACGTGATGATCATGGCTCTTGAGACCCGAAATCTTTTTCTCTGCTATGTTCACACATCTGGAAAGTTGAGAAGAGTAGCCATCTGGTACCTTGATGTTAGCTAAGAAAGACAATATCTTCTGACGTGCATCTAGGGATAATGTATACAATGCTCCAGGTAACATCACTCTCCCATCATTCAAGTCTACAGGTTGTAATTCCTTTCTAATGTTTAATTGTTGCAAGTCTCTCCTAGATTTCAAAGTATCTTTTGCAGTTCCAGATAAACCTAATATTCCAAGTATGTTATCCATCACATTTCTCTCAATATGCATGACATCAAGATTATGACGGATCTGTAAATATTTCCAGTAAGGTAACTTTCGAAAAAATATACTATACTTCCTCCAACCACCACTCAACTTTTTCTTGAAAAGACGGCCCAGTCGAATATCTTGAATGCTCTCCTGTTGTTGCAACAACTCACATCCAGAAACACGTACAAAGTCCAATTTTGGACCTGATGATGCTCCGTCAAATTTATCTTTATATTGAGTTCTACGCCATCTATGTTTAATGGGAAGGAATCTACGGTGACCCAAATAGCAATGTTTTCCACTATTATTCAACCAAGTACTATGTGTATTATCCATACATACTGGACATGCAAGTTTGCCTTTGGTACTCCACCCCGATAAATTGGCATAGGCTGGAAAATCGTTAATGGTCCATAATAACATCGCACGCATTCTGAACTTCTCTTTTTTGTGTGCATCATATGTCTGCACTCCATCGTACCACAACAACTTCAACTCATCAATCAAAGGCTGCATATATATATCTATTGCATTAGCAGGTCCTTTTGGACCTGGTATTAACATTGAGAGCATCATAAAGGACGACTTCATGCACATCCATGGTGGTAAGTTATAAGTGACAATCACAACTGGCCAAATTGTATAACTGACGTTCATGTTTGCATATGGATTGAAGCCATCACTTGAAAGACCAAGCCTGATATTTCTAGCTTCTAATGCAAAATTAGGAAAATTCTCATCAAACTTTATCCACTCTTCAGAATCTGACGGATGACGCATTAATCCATTAGGATCTATCACCTTATCCTCTTTATGCCACGGCATCCATTTAGCAGTCTTAGATGACATGAAAAGACGTTGTAGTCTAGGGACCAATGGAAAATATCTAAGTACTTTCTCAGCTCTCCTCTTTGAATTATTAGAGGCACCTGTATTTTCTTTGTACCGTGAAAAATTACATTCAGGACAAGTAGTGAGTTCTCGATGTTCTTTCCAAAATAGAATGCAATCATTACGGCATGCATCTATTTTTTCTGATTTTAAGCCCAATGATCGAAGATGTTTTTTGGCATTGTACCAATTAGTTGGATAGCCTTCAGGATTATTCAGCACTTGACCAATAAATTCCAGTAACTCCTCAATCATTGCTTTAGTACAATGATGCATCACTTTCATCTTAAAAATAGTTAATAAGAACTCCAGTCTAGATACTTTAGAACATGGAGAAATAGGCTCCTCTGCTTCTTTTAAATTTGTGAAAAACTGATTGTCATCATTATCCAATGGGTCTTGAATGGGAAAATGTGTGGGGGTATATTGAGCCTCCCATAACATATCCACAATTGGATCATTTTGGACAACTTGATGTGATGAATTTCTAACATCCTCGCCATGTGCACTCCAAATGTCGTAATGTAGCCAGAACCCTTCGCAGATTAGATGATCGTAGACAACTTCTTGTGTGTAAGAATGTGTATTCTTACACTTTATGCAAGGACATAAAATTTTCTCTCCATCAATTCTAACTCTATAAGAGAATCTATCCTCATGAAAAGCCCATTCAAGAAACTCTTTTACCCCTCTATTATATTCATTGATATCCGCAAATCTCATGTGCATCCATGACTTATCCATTGTAATCCTATAATAACAAATAAACAATCAAAATCAATCAACAATATTGTCCCCAAGTTATACACTATAAATAACTAAGTAGATATTGCTTTTAACTTTAGCAACTTAATTTATTTATCATTTTAGAAATGAAAAATATATTTCTATTTTTGTTTAATATTAAAATTGAGTTGCATATTTACATGGTTCCATGAAAATGTATAAAAGCTATGCATAATTTACGTAAATGCAAGCATTTAAGTAGTACCCGAAGCTACTGTTTGAAAGAGAAAAATGAACTGTATAAATCAAGTTTAGTACAAGGTTTTAAAAATTACAGTAATAATTTTTTCTCCGTCATTGATCTTGATTCTCAATATCTACACGACCAACACCAGTTGTACTTATCTTTCATTTGATCAGTTCTAAATTAAGACAACAACAATCTTATGGATATCTACCTATTCCTTTCAACTTTGATTTGTTCATGTGAATTGGAGGTGGACCAACAAGAGAACAAAAGAAAGAAGAGATCATTGCTAAATAATAATACGTTATGTTCACTGACAAGATAAACTTAAATACTATACATTTTTATGGTACATCCACATAAAATTTGATGATTGTATCAAAAACATTTCGGAATAAAAAATATAGGATAGATATGAATATGTAGATGTTAACTGAGTTGGAGTGATGGGATTCTAATAACATTAAATAAATATTGCATTACTAAAGAAATGAGATTATGCATATATAACGATGCAGTAAAATCTGTCTAGATAAGCTACGTTAAATTTTGAGGTGATTATAATGAATTATTAAAATACGAGTTGCATCATTGTTTATACAGTTCTCAGTTGTTGACTATAAAAAACTTGTTGATACGGTTCTACTCTAAATATGTAGATTCATTTTTTGTTATATTGCATACTTAGAATCTCATCATGATTCTATTCGTGAATACCAACCGAAATCGACAATGATGGACATAATATCTAGATGGTAGCTCTTACAAACCCCAATAATAAACAATCATACAATATCGAAAGAAATCAAGTTCTAGAAAATTGCCTAACCTTTTTTATAGTGATGAAAGAGGAAGCAGATCTCCAAAAATATCTTGTTCTGTCTCAATGTACTTCAATATGTCCACCGAATTTACGTATTTCTATCTCACGGATTTGACTCCAGAGATGAAGAATACGTCCTCATATGCAGTGGTCGAGAAAGGACTTGACGGAGAAAGAAGTAGTAGGGTGATCGATGGAAGGTTGGAGGTGAGGGATTTAGGGAGAATACGGCGAGGGTTTGATTAGAACGAGGGTTGTTACATTGAGAGGAACCGTTTTAGGGTTTTTTAGTCAAAATTTGAGCGGGCTTTAATTGCGCCTTTATTTTTGTTTGTAACAGTTTTACTTAATGTTACAATAATAGCAAGCAATCACGACATTTGTTTGTCCATTGTTGTAAATATTCTGACAAATACAACGCTTATCACTGAATGTTACGAATGTCAAATTTAATGCAACGAAAAATAAAACTGTTGCAAATATACCACCATTTGTAACATTTTAATTAAAATGTTGCTTTCATTTGTTACTAAAAGTTCTTTTTCTTGTAGTGTTATATATGTGATATCGAGTTGGGAAGGGTCCACAACATATAGTTGTGTATTACGAGATGCACTTACTCGAGCAGACATGTTAATAGTTCCCTGTGATTAGTATAGTATCATTATTTGTAATTACAATTTTAAAATAATTTAATATGATACTCATTAATTGTCTGTGTATGACAATATTATTTGGTTGATTGTGGTTATATGAATGGAAAAGGCCTTCTCGCTCCCTATCGAGGACAATGTTATCATCTGAATTGATGGAGAAATAATTACCAGCCAACTACACCAAAAGAGTTTTTCAACTTGAAGCATACGAGAGCAAGGAATGTGATTGAGAGATACTTTGGCTTGCTAAAGAAGCGTTGCGTAATTTTATGCACTCGATCATTTTATCCAATAAAAGTTCAAAATAAAACAATTTTAGCATGTTGCTTGCTTCATAATCATGTGAGGTGAGAGGTGCCAAACGTTCCAATAGAAGATAAGTTAATGGATGAAGAACAAGAAACAGAAGAATATGAAGAGGAAAATGAGGCAGATTTGATAACAACAGTAGATATGTCAAATGAATGGAATAATTGAAGAGATGATTTAGCACTGACAATCTATAATGCATCGATGTAATTTTTATTTATTAAATAAACATATATATATATATATGTATATATATTTGTGTGGTCCAATGGAGTTATTTATTTATATTTGATCAAGTTTATTTATTCTTCTAGTAATTTTGTTTTACTAACATGATTGAATATTTAATATGATGTTTACAAATATGATTCAAGCAACGGAAACAATCTTTGAATCGGTGAAAAATAAGAGAAAATGGACAGAGAAGGAAGATCAGAAGTTGATTGGCCTTGCTTGATCTGGTGAATCTAGGAACTTATAAAGTAGATAATGGATTTAGAGTTGGATACTTGGGAGTACTGGAAAGGTCTATTGAACAGAAATTACCAAGCCATGGAATAAAAGGAAAGCCTAGCATTGAATCAAAGATCAAGACATTCAAAACCAATTTCAACACCATATGGAATATGTTAAATGGAAGCACGAGTGGTTTTGGATATGATTCTAACTTGAAATGTGTTGTTGCTGAAAATGAGATATGGGAGAATTATCTATAGGTAACATACCTATTTGCTGCATTTTTTATTATGTTGATATTTATTTAACTCAACTTTATTTACCGATATCTTTTTCAGAGCCATAAGGATGCAACACAATTCAAAAATAAGCAATTTTCGTATTACAATAAACTATGCACTATTTTTGGAAAGGATCGTGCTACAGGAACTAATGCCCAAGGAGCTGCAGATATTGTTTATGAAGTTGAAGAAGAAGCTATGAATGACAATTATAAAAATAATAAAGATGAAGAAATCGATGTTGCTTACGAAACACCTATTTTATCAGATCAACAACAAGAACATCCAAATAACCCAAGTTGTATTCGAACGAGAAAGAAGTCTTTGACAGATAATTTAAGAAAATTTATTCTGGATGTTGCAGAAATGATTTCAAAAAAATCAGCGAGTTTACAATTCAATTTGCAAAAGTACTTGGTATTAGCGTAGTGGAGAACAAACTAAAGTTGAATGAAGAACTCTCAAATTTGACTTCCTTTGATCAAAACCATCACATTCAAGTAGGCTTGAAGATGGTTCATGATGAAGATGCAGTGGAATTTTTTAACTTTCTCCAGTGATGATAAAGAGAAGTGCATCCGATAGATATTAGATGAAACTATTTTAAAAAATAATTTTTGTTATAATTACTCATTTTATTCATTTTTTTGGATATTATTTTTCAAAGAATTTTTTAGAAAGCATTTTGGTTTCGGAAATGTTTTAATGGAAAAGTTGATTTTATTACGAATGTATTTTTTTGATGAGTTTGTTAAAAAAATTATATGTTTGCGTGTGTGCAAATTTGAGTCCAAACATCCTCTTAAAGTGTACCATATATACGTACTCGATAATTTTATCCAATAAAAGTTCAAAATAAAATAATTTTAGCATGTTGCTTGCTTCATAATCATGTGAGGTGAGAGATGCCAAAAGATCCAATAAAAAACATAAGAAGAACAAGAAACATAAGAAGATGAAGAGGAAAATGAGGCAGATTTGATAACAACAGTAGAGATGTCAAACGAATGGAATAATTGAAGAGATAATTTAGCACTGACAATCTATAACGCGTCGATGTAATTTTTATTTATTAAATAAACAAATATATATATATATATTTGTGTGGTCAAATGGAGTTATTTATTTATATTTGATCAAGTTTATTTATTCTTCTAATAATTTAACATGATTGAACATTTAGTATGATGTTTAAAAATATGATTCAAGCAACGGAAACAATCTTTGGACCGGGAAAAAATAAGAGAAAATGGGCAGAGAAGGAAGATCGGAAGTTGATTGAAGCCTTGCTTGATTTGGTGAATCTAGGAACTTATAAAGCAGATAATGGATTTATAGTTGGATACTTGGGAGTAATGGAAAGGTCTATTGAACAGAAATTACCAAGTCATGGAATAAAAGGAAAGCCTCACATTGAATCAAACATCAAGACATTCAAAATCAACTTCAACACCATATGGAATATGTTCAATGGAAGCACAAGTGGTTTTGGATATGATTCTAACTTGAAATGTGTTGTTGCTGAGAATGAGATATGGAAGAATTATATATATATGTAACATACTTATTAATTTGCTGCATTTTTTTATTATGTTGATATTTATTTAACTCAAATTTATTTACCGATATCTTTTTTCAGAGCCATAAGGATGCAACACAATTCAAAAATAAGCAATTTCCGTATTACAATGAACTATGCACTATTTTTGGAAAAGGATCGTGCTACAAGAAATAATGCTCAAGGAGCTGCAGATATTGTTTATGAAGTTGAAGAAGAAGCTATGAATGACAATTATAAAGATAATAAAGATGAATAAACCGATGTTGCTTATGAAACACCTATTTTATTAGATCAACAACAAGAATATCCAAATAACCCAGGTTGTATTCGAAAGAGAAAGAAGTCTTTGACAGATAATTTAAGAAAATCTATTATGGATGCTGCAGAAATGATTTCAAAAAAATCAGCGAGTTTACAAATCAATTTGCAAAAGCACTTGGTATTAGCGCAATGGAGAACAAACTAAAGTTGAATGAAGAACTCTCAAATTTGACTTCCTTTGATCAAAACCATCACATTCAAGTAGGCTTGAAGATGGTTCGTGATGAAGATGCGGTGGATTTTTATCACTTTCTCCAGTAACGATAAAGAGAAGTTCATCCGATAGATATTAGATGAAACTATTTTAAAAAATAATTTTTGTTATAATTACTCATTTTATTTAGATTTTTGGATATTATTTTTCAAAGAAAATTTTAGAAAGCATTTTGGTTTTGGAAATGTTTTAATGGAAAAGTTGATTTTATTACGAATGTATTTTTTGATGAGTTTGCTAGAAATATTATATGTTTATGTGTGTGCAAATTTGATTCCAAACATCCTCTTAAAGTGTACCAAATAGTTGAAAGGAATTGAACCATCAATGATAATCACATTCATGTGTTGAACCAAACCCTACAATGGAAAAATTCCATTCCTTTCCATTCCCCACTTGATTCCATTCCATTGCAATTCCTTTCCATCCAAACAAATAAGGCCTAAGGGTGTAGCTGTAAGGGTGTGTTTAGACAGAGGTTATCCTGAAGTAACGGTCCCAAAAAAAGATTATCTGAATAGAGGATTGTATGGTTGGAGGGTTTGTTATGATATGATTGTATTAAATTCAGAAAAATGATTAGAAGTTGAGTATTTTGTAATTTTTAGACGATAAGATGGTACACTATGTTTTTTTGTAGAATACGGATGAAAGAGAAATGAGTTATTTGATATTATAAATGAGAGTGTGTGATTTTGGGGTTGGTCTCACATGATAGAGAATAAAAAAATGTTGGAACCCATGGGTTGGAAATGGGAGTTGGGGGAGGGTGGGGGGCCTTAAAAGGGAGGATAACCCATATTTTAGGGGATAACCTCCCATCCAAATAGCTCCTAAACGTATTCAGTCCTGCATGGCACTCGTGTAAATGTTTTGATGGTTGCATGTATTGTATCTTCCATAGTATCTTCTAGAATGATGTAGTGCTTTTTGCACGGCAAAGAAGTTCGAAAAAATTACACCTTTAATAAATTTCATTCACTTTTTCTAAAAATGATTTAAGTTTCATTCACCATATTCTAATAGTGACATCATCAAGTCCTGAGAAATACAACAACAATAAGCAAATTGTTCATAACCAAAAAAGCCGGGGCTTGCACATACGCAGGGCACAAACAGCAGTAGGACCAGACTTTGTAATCAAAAGCAAGTTCACAATAGTACACACAAAATGTTTCATCGACCCTCCTTTGTGAACATTCATATCCTTGTGGTTATTATGCTAGGTGTGTTTCTTTTGCTACCAGTGAGGAGTGCTGATCTCGCATTCATGATGACCTTGAACAGAGGCAAGTTAAGGCTTCATAGGACCTGAATAGGACATAGCATAGCATTTCTATTGAATATAATATAGCATAGCATTTCTATCGATGAGGATTTTTTTTTGGAATTCCCAGAAATATGAGCCTTATATAATCAACATTCAGTTCAATAGATATTCTAGCCAGTAAGATGAAATTGACCTAACATACCACATCTTCAATGATAGGGGGATGCCTTGGTAGTAAGCTCTACAACGAGCCTTCCATATAGACCAAAATAAGCTCCCTCTCAATGCTAGAGAGTTCCAATAAGTATGCGTATCATAAAGTAATGTTGGATTTGTGAGTTTCTCAAGGCATAAAAAACTGAATCAAATGAAACTCTCGAAACAAAGGTCTTGAGAAATCACATTCATAAAATAAGTGGGAGATGCTTTCAGAATGTTAAAGACATAAATAAAAATGATTGACAGTTTCGTTTGACTTTTTTAAAATTATCTGGGAAGGTTTCACGCAAAAGGTTTGGAATCATTGATTGGATTGGACCAAAGGGATGTTAAATTGTCAGATTTTATTTGTGTATAGATTACACTAGGGTGCTTGCCCGCGCTTCACTGCGTGAGTATTTTTTCAAGATAATGTATAAGAATATATTGAAATCATAATATGTGAAGTATGAATATATTACGAAGAAATACTAATGGTATGGAAGGTATGCTTTCCAAATAGCATGCTTTATTTTCTTCACTTAAAGATAATGTTATAACAACAAATAGTAGACACCTAATCAAAATAAAGGCAAATAAAAGAATAAAAGTTCAAATTGAAATGGAGAGGAGGAGGGTTTTTGGTAGAAAAAAGTGTATCTGTTTTTTATTAGTGTTAGTCACACTATTGTTGATATTTATTAGATTTATAATATCGTATGATTTTTTTAAAAAAACTTTATTATATTTTATCATTTCTCTTACATATATCATATATATATATATATTAGTGAAATTTTCATTTTTATTTTTCATCTTATATTTAGATTTATAATATATATATATATATTACGATCATGTGTTACACACACATATATATTCAGATAACATATTATATACATCCCACTATTTAAATTTATTTGTTTAAAATTTATGAATTTTTAGTTCTTTTAAAACATTTGTCATGAATTTTATTTCATTTTATGTGTTTTATTTTATGTTATTTTAGTTTAACCGTACGTATAAACTATTTATATTTTATATATTTTTATCCATTTTACATCTAATATTTTTTTATTTCATTTAATTTTCATTTTATTTTTTATATTATATTTGTTTATTAAGATCTATTTTTTAAAAAAATTATATTCAATAGTATATGAATATAACATCTAAATTTTTTATTATAGCTATAAAAATACTAAAAATTATGAAAGAAAATTATTTTACGTCTATAGATTTTTAATATTTTTAGTATTTTTTTATTTGAAAAATATTTTGGTTTGTTTATTTCTAAAATAATAAACCAAAATAACAATAGAATATTCAAAATTAGTTTATTTTGAAGGATTCATTTGATATAAAAAATATACTACTTGAAATTTATTACATATGAATGATATCAATAATAATTTTCAAAAAATTGTATTTATTTTTCCCAAAATAGTAAATTTAAAAGTAAAATAGTGCTTTTAAAAGGATTTTTTTAATATATTTTTCAAATTTTCATAAAAGATTTAAATAATATATACTTTCTCCTTTATTTAGTTAATACTAATATATTTTTAAATTTTGAAAGAGAAAAATTTTTAGATATAAAAGGTGAATTAATTGAGAGAGAGAAAGGAGGGAGTGAGAGAATATATAGAGAGAATGAGCGAGTAGAGAGAGAATACAAGAGAGACAATAAGAAAGAGGCGTGGGTGAGGGAGCAAGTGGGGAGAGAGAGAAAGAGGAAAGAGGGAAGAGGAGAGAGAGAAATGAACGGTGAATGGGAGTGGGGAATGAGTGGGGGGAAGATGTGGGAGTGCCTCGTGTCATTACAAGGGAGAGGATGTGGGAAAATCCACTATTAGTAGTATTATAGATGGTGAAGGTCACAAGAGCAATTGGACCTCCAGCAAAGGATGAGACACTAACGAGTTTTGATAACTAGGGCCTTTTGTGATCCATAATGTTGAATGTTAACCTTGCTAGCAACGAGTTATTGAAAAGTCTGAGGTTAATGATTCCCCATATATCATTAGATTTACGACGTAGGATCTTATTCTAAGCCATTTTTACCTGGAGCTCTGCTTGTGAATTTCCACACCAGAGAAAGCTTCTGGGAATTTTTTCTATCTTGTCTAAAATACCATTTGGAATTTTAAGACAAGACATCATGTGGGTCACTAAGGATATAAAGATGAATTCAATAAAGCTACCCTCGTAGGTAGGGGTAGAATCTTTTCCTTTATACCTTGCAATTCAACAGTAAATTTAGCGATCAAAGGCTCCCAATCTTGAGTGATTAACCGAGTCGGAGACAGGGTGAATCTCGTGCGTAGTTCATAGGAACGTTTTCTATAAATCAACTCAGAATAACGTGAATCCTCTCACTCTGCAAATGTGTCAAGTTCAACCTAAAAGCACGAATTCCTTACTTTTACTTGTATTTCACATATATCATCTTATAATCATTGTGCAAAATGGCAGAATTGTCTCTAAATGGCATGGGAAATGATAGGCTTCATTGTGTTGTAATCTGGTCGATAGGCTCATATGTTCTCACATCCATTTATTTTATGGGTTTTGACACATATAACCTTGCATAATTGGTATTTATGCTCTGAACCCTGCATAATCATGAATTACATGCATAATTCTAGATACTAACTTTCGTTTACCTAATGAACCCCCGGTTATCTTACTTCTTTGACTTAACATATCCCTTGAGTTAATTTAACCAACTTAAATCCAATGGTAGATATTTATTTACTTTGTTTTTTTTATTTTCAATAAGCCCTGACTCTGACTCCCTTCTTCCTCCTCCAGCGATCCAGTGATCTGCTTTCCATATCAATGTTGGGCGAAGAAGCCACCTGAACACGATTCAGATTCATGCAGTGACAACCTGTGAAACGCCTTCTCCAAGCTGCAACATTCACTTTAGAGAAGGGGGGCTGATCATGCTTATAGTGGAAGAAGGCTTTGTCATTTTTATGAGTTAAAAATGACATCTCAAAGTCATGCATTGGATATTCACATACCCATCAGTATCAATTCTCATCAGCACACTCTCCCTTTTATTTCTTAGGTTGATCTAAAAAATCATTTGAGACATTTTTTTACCATCTAGTAATCTCTCGTTGAGAGATGTAGGGCTAAATGCCACTGCGATATAAATTGCAACTTCTTTTTTGAATTTTATCTGTACGTTTCCAAATACATGCAAACATAGTCCCTTCATATGTTTTACCACTCATATGATAAACATAAACACAAAAATCATGACATAGAGATGAATCCATTCTAATATAGAAGCAAAACAACAACTATTTTTGTTCTTATGCAAACTAAATATGTGGCTTAGGTTTAATAAATCTCTTCAATTTTGGGTACGACGTAAGCACGCGAGAAACAACCACATCTCCTTAACAACCATTAAAGTTAGTACAAAAAGGTATAATCACTTATTGGCTTATAAAAAAAGAATCGAATTATTTATAGGAGAGAGAGGGGGGAGTGGGGCAGTTATGGAATTGCCAATTCAATGCTCCATTTCCTCTATGTGTGATCTCCATCTTTGGAATACGCAAGGGCCATCTTTCATTACTTAAGAGAGAGAGGAAGAGGGGGGAGAGAGAGAGTTTAGAAAGGTAACTTCCACGAGAGAGAAGAGGAGTCTAGCAATCAGCCTCTTCTTCTTCCTTGGTCGAGGTATTATACAACCTCCATCACCGTGTTGGGACATCATCTTCGGACTGCGGGGTTGGTCATGATCAGAGGAGAAGAATCGCGGTGTCAACCAACCATTGGGATATCTATTCATTGAGGATACGTTGTGTTCTATCGTTCAATATTCTTGATTTTTGTTGTAACCTTGGATCGGGTTGTTCAACACGGATTGCATACGAGCAATAACCGATCTTTATTTGTGCACTAGACATCTTATAGAAATTCTCTAAGTATTTCTTTCGTAACCAGTGTATGTCATCTCTCGGTATCATGCCCCTATTGGAATCAGTCTTGAGTGGCATATGTTGAGGATTTTTGAAGATCATGTTTCATGGAGTCCAATAGAGAAAAATCGTAGGTTTCTCGTACCCATGATCAAAATCAGAAGATAAGATTCTTCATTGCCAATACCTATGAGATGATGTGTTTGTCGATATTAGATACATCAGATTGAAATTGTTATTATTAGCCATGTTCATTCGACGACACCTAAACTTGATATTTAATTCATGACCCATTGATTTCTTTCCTTCCTTGGTAATTAATGATAATATCCAGTTACATTAAAATAATTAGAATAGGATGGATGTAACCAACAAGTACGACCGTTACCTTCCTTTCCTAAAGTTATCTCTAGTGCTAAATCTATCTTGAGTTGATTTGTGTTAGCACGTCCAGAATAAGTTTTACATTATCTTGCATGTTTTATGATAATTCAATATCTTGATGGGCATTCCCCATATAGTATGTATTCTCAACAATGTAGAACACCTCGAGTAAGTTATGGCAAGGCAATCGAGTTAGTAAAACACATTCTTTGGGGGACCTCCTGTCCAGAGCAACAAACTAAATAGAACAATAAAAATAGATGAAATAATAGAACAAACAAGAAGAAGTTTCAAAATCAAAACTAAGTGATTAAGGGTGACACAGATATCATTCCCTTTTGTATTATGGCAGTTGCATGAATACGTAGGTTCATAAATAACATAATGCCACCTTATATTGCTTAAATTCCACCTAGTGTACTTAGTTATAAATATGAAATCTGTCTTAACCCTGATATGTGTAATAAAAGTTATGTATTATTAGATGGTGAACTACAGACACAGACCAATAGAGTGAGGTTCTACCATAATGTTATCTAATCCAACTAGATAGATTGTTATCATATTAGATCACATTGATGCAAAAATCTAATCACGAGGTATCAAAATTTTGGATTATTTAATATTATGGTACGTTAACGGTAAGCGGAGCTAAGTGCTACGCCACAAGGTGGGAGCCACCTCTAGAGTCCTATTACCGGGTCCATTATGGACATATATGGCCTAAAGGGTAACACTTCCGAGGGTGTCAAGTTCAGGAGAACCTAGTGGAAAGTTCACATATTGACTCAACGTTGATGTCATCACGATGTGTTTAATGTATGATCAAATGTACAAGTAAAAGCCGCTAGTGCCAGCGGAGGGTATTAATGGACCAACATAAGCATAAGAGTGAGTTGAGGGTATAAATGCTGCTTTAAAGTACCATTGTCAAGAATGTTTAAAACTCAGATAAGTTTCTGGGTATAATTGCTCCATCATCTTTCTTAGTAATTGTATCAAGTGTTTATCTATTTTTTTACTCTTTCTTAAAGCATGCCGAGCTGTTTAGCTTACGAGCATTCTTGTCGCTCCTGTGGTTTGCCCTGCCGCTGGTTCCTCGGAGGAGTAGTGCATTACAGTCGTTGATTGGGTGACGGAAGATTTAACTTTTCATCTTGGTAGTGCTAGTTTCCCTTTTGTTGTCTTATTGTTATATGTACCCAAGAAACATTATGAGTTGATATGTTCTAGTTATTTCTCTTGCCAATGTATTTTTTATGGAGGTGACATTTGTCTTCAATTATGCCGAGCTACTCATGAATGAATTTCTTTTATTTGGAACATCTCAAGTGTTTCCCTCTTACTTGCTTCAATTTTGATCGTCTCCTAAATGTGGATTTGACATGCATGAGTAATCCTCGGATCCGACGTGGCATGTCCGTTTATCATGCTTCCACTGGTCACACGGATCCAAGTCGTTACAAGTGGTATCAGAGCTGAAGCTCTCTTGGGTACAATTAGGATTTCCTATTTTAGTCGATATACTCATGCATCGATATCTGAATCTAGATCTTCTCTCATGATTTTAGATGGCAGCTGGACGTGAGCTTGTGCTTGGTGAAGGTGGGCTTGAGGATCCCCAACAACAATAGCTACATCTTATGTCTGAGATGGGGCAGTGGCTTCGAGAAGAACGGGAACGTGCTCAGATGGAAAGAGAAGCAGCACGTGAAGAAAGAGACCAAGTTTGCATGCTTTATGAGAATACGAAGGTTAAGGGTCTTACATTGTGAAAGTTTTTGCAACATGACCTACTCATTTACAGCGGAGAAAAGCATAACACTGGCTCAAAGAGATCGAGTTGGCATTTAACGCTTTGGATTATCTTGAGGAGAAGAATGTGACATTTGCGATGTTCATATCGTAAGACCAAGAGAAGGATTGGTGGGAAACCTGCATAGGTGTGCATTTCAAGGAAGATTAAGACGTAAACTGGATGGATTTTGTGAAGCACTTCTCTGATCACTTCATTCCCATGCGGGAAAGGATCAAGAAGATGCAGGAATTCATTGACCTGCAGCAGAATGAACTGGAGGTTGAGGCATACACAGCTCAATTTTATCATCTCGAGAAATATGGAAAAGGAATTTACGAGACTGAATTGGAGAGAGCGAAGAAATTTGTGATGGGTTTGAGGATTGGCTTGAGGGCTAAAATCTTAGGAAGCATACCCAAGACACTTGCTGATACAGTGGATGCAGCGGTAGTTACTAACGGGGAACATCAGTTGCCCAAACCCAGCTGAAAAGACATGGTAAGGGGAGTGGAAGCTGATGAAGCCACATTTCATCGTCTTTATTCTATCATTTTGGCATCAAAAACCCAAGCAAATGCGTGTAAATAACATTAAATTCATCATCTTAGCATTCATGCATGTGCATTCAAATAGTGTATAAAATAGTGTAAATAAAGCCAAAATTATAGAATAAATAAAAGAAAAGAAAAATAATAAAATATTGCAAATATTTTATGACCCAAAACCCCGAGACCTAGGCATCTTGATGAATAGGTCGACAAGGAATAAAGTAGGGGGAGATAAGGGTCAAATACAATAAATATTAATTCATTATTTATTCATTTTGGGACCTATTTTTGGTTCCACTTTTTATACATCAAATAAAGAAACTTCTACATGAAAGATGTAGATAATTAAATAAATAAAAATACAAAATTGATTTCACTGAAAAATAATGTACAGATAAAAAGTTATGGTCTGAATAAAAATCCAGAATCCCAACTTCCCAGACCCGTATCTCACAAATGAAAACTCCAAATGCAGCAAATTCACCTTTAATTGTATATAATTAAAAATAAGCTATTTAATGGCGGTGGTTTTGCATTTGGCGGAGCTACGGTTTGACAGTTGAGTTTTGGACCCTTGTAGTATACTTGTACAGATTAAAATATTCATTTTATTATTTATTAATTATTTTTATAATTTTATATTTTTATAATTTTGTAAATATTATTTATAATAAATATGTTTATTAAAATCAGAATAAAAACTCAAAAAAATACAAAATAAAAATACTTGTATATAATATACAAAGGTATAATACCTGTATACATACCTACATTATTAACACTTTTATTTTATTAAGCGTGTAAAATACATCAGAAAAATAAAATAAAAATATATTCAAGTGTATAAAAGTATTCTATAAATTTATAAAATAATAAATAAAAATAAATATATTAAATACTTAAAATAAAAATAAAATACTTAGATATATAGATATAGATACCTATAAGGGGTATAAATGGTAACTTGTAATTACACACCCCATAAAAATAAATAAAAATCACCATAAAATAATTTATAAAATAATAAACATTTTCATTCAATAACCAAAAAATAATAAATTGATTTGCTATTTTTAATTGATTTTAGCAATATTTTTTCCCAAGGATTTTCCCGGTTGGTCCACGTGGACCAACCAGGTGGAAGTTGAGCCGCTGGTCAACTCCCTGGTCTGCTCCTGCAACCCGTCAGTTGCGTTTTTTAGCCATTTTCTCCCTTTTTTCAAGGCCGCATCTTTCATTATTTGGCATTGTGTCCTTCACGACTTTTTATCCCCATATATCCCTTATACACGCCCAGGCATAATATTGAGCATTGGATTACGTGTGTGCCTTATTTTCTTCGTCCTTTGGGCCGGCTTGACCATCTCTCTGCCCAACGTTCTGAAAGTTGTCAGACTGCGTTTTTTTTGGCGTTTTCTTCGAATTTTGGAGAGCGCGTCTTTCACCATTTGGCCTGGCTTCCTTCTGCATTTTTTCTCCCCTACCATTGAGCATCCACGCCCAACCATTACATAGGGGATTGGACCCGCGATTTGCATGATCTGCATCGATCTTTGAGCCCATGCGTCACTTCTTCAAAATACCCCCCAAACCTTCATATGGTTTTTGAACCCTTTTTGCCCCTTGCCAAGTGATGAACGCGAAATCCACCTCTTTAATAATCGTAAATTGTAGTATAGGAGGCGAATTTTAGTTGATCAAAAACCACAAGATTTGAATGTTGTGGAATATTTTTACTTGGTAAGTTTACCAAGGTCGAACACAGGGAACGGAGATTTTTAGTTGCGCGGTCTTAAATCAAATTAAATAATTAATTAATGCTCGATTAATTTTTGCGTTGAGAAAATATGCAATGCACTGAGATGCAAATACAAGGAAATATGCAGGTAAAACAATTCAGTCTGGAATTTGGATTTATGCTTCAAAAGATGTTAATTGATAACCTCGAAATTTATCACAGATCAGAAGTTATAATTCAAGAGAAATGATCAGAGTGTCAATAAATAATCTCATAAGTTCTGGGTTCTGATGAAAATTTCTTCTAAATTCCCTGTAGATTAATCCTTAATCAATAGACATTATCTTCGAAAAATACAAGGGAAATAAATTTTCAATCTTCCTTTCCAAAGCCCTTGCATAAAATAAGTCCTCAAATAATATCTCAACTCCAACAATTCCCTGTAAAATAAATCGTCAATTTTTCCAAGTTACTTGTGGCACAGAAATATCAAAATAAGCCTACAAATGACAACATATATACTCAATAATAATTATCAATAAACAGCCTCAAATCTTTCCACAAATGATGCTAAGTTGTAGAGCACTGAATTAGCTTCGAAACGACATATTATATGCTAAAATTGGAGTTCATATGACAAAGATATGATAAAATGAAGTTTCAGGGACTAAAATGTAAATAAAATAAAGTTTTCTTTGCAAGAGGTCCCTGGGAGGACTTATCTGTAATTAATAAAAAGTTGAGGGGCCTTTCTGAAATTTACCCTTGGCGGGGGTATAGATGTAATTTCTAAAAGTGCCAGGGGCTCCGATGCAAATTACCCTAGAGCCACGTGTGTAGCGCGTGCGCAGGAGGCTCGGGCGGCCGAAGAAGAGGCTCAGGCGGTTTGAGGCGGAGGCTCGGGACGGAGCTGAAGCTCGGGGCTCCCAAGCCTATGGTTTGGAGGCAAGGCTCAGGCTCGGACGCCCGAGCCTAAATGGCAACTGGTGCTGCTTCGGGGACCCGAGCCTCGAGGCTAGGACCGAGGCTCGGGGGTGATGCGTGGCTCATCAGGGCCGTTGGATCAAGGGCCTCCTGCCCGATCCAACGGCACCTGCACGTTATGGTGGGCGGAGGTTTGCGGAGGTGGCGATGCGGAGTGGCGCGACGAGCGTGGCTCTCGCCGTGGCGGAGGGCAGCGAAGTCGCGAGGAGGAGGGGGCAAACCTGGGGCGGTGGGGGCTGGGCCACGAGGCGGAGGCAGCGAGCGGTCGGTGAAGGGGGAGGAGCAGGGCAGTGGCGGTCGGGCTGAAGGTGTAGTGGTGGCGTGGCCGAGGCTTCGGCTGCGAAGGGGCGGAGTTGTCGATGATGACGGTGGCGGCTGATCCTGCAAGAAGTAAGGCAACACAAAAAAAGGGGAGGGGACTGACGGCAAGCCGGTGATCGGAGAAGGATAAGGGGGTCTGACCTGTGCAAGGACGGAGGTGTATGCAGAGAAGAGGAGGAGAGTTGGGATCGGGCAGAGAGCAAGGGGGTACTTGGGAGTTAAAGCTTGACGGCGAAGGATGCCGGAGCAAGGTGCGGAGCTGATGGCGCAAGGCGGAGGGCCTTGGATCACGCCTGGAGGTGAAGCTTCAACGATGAGAAAATGGGGACGCTGTCACCGCCCCTATTTAGTGGCTTTCTTCTTCACTCCTTGGAGATGGCGGATGCCTTCTGGGGATGGCGAGGCTGGATTTTATAGGGACGGAGACGCAGGCGTTACTCGGGAAGTAAAGGCCGTGCATGGCGGCCGCGCATGGTGGGTGGGTGGAGGAGAAACGACAGGGGGGAAGGGGAGGGGGTTGAAACGGTCGAAGGTGAAAGAAGGTGGGGGTCACGTGCTGGGCACGTGACCCGGGCGGCTGGAGAGAGAGAGCAAGTGGGGGTGCCACGTGGCACGCCCAGGGGCTGCCACGCGGCGCCCCAAAAAAATTTCAAAATTTAAGATGAATAAAATTAGAAAAGAAATAGCAGGAGACCTCGGATCGAAAAATTTCCTTTACAAAAAAGTTGCTCGTCTCGAGGAGATCTACAACTTTCATGAAGGGCCCGGGAGCAAAAGAGGTCACCTGTGAGAAGTGGTATTTCTGGTGGCTTTCCATGTGTACGAAAAACCGTATTTTTGAGATTTTAGTATTTTTTGGTGGTTTTTAGAGAGGACAAAAAATCTAGAAAAAATACGATAAAATATAAAAAATTATTTACACATTAATCTATTTTTTTTGGATTTTTAATAAATAAGAAAATAGGAGAATAAAATAAAGGTAAGAAACACACAACTTTTGTACAGACCGACAACGGACACTTGAACTTGGTCAGTTTCTTTGATCTCAGTTTTAATCTGGATTTGAATTTTTGTGCCGCTTAATAAAACTTTCATTAAAGAACACAAATGAAAAATAAATAAAATTAAAAGAGTTATTTATGCACATAAAAACTTAGGTCAAAATTAGCAAAAAGTTAAAATGCGCAAAAGAGGCCCAAAACCCAACTTTCACAAATGAGCTCCGAATTTTACAAAATTGGTCTTGTTTTGAAGGTATTTGAAAATGGAGTACTTTAAAAGTGAGTAGACCAAAATCGGACAATGTATGTGGGAGATATGCTCATTTTAGTCTGTCAGATGTGAAATTTGACTTTGGGATTATTTGACACTTATTGGGGGTTAGTAATTTTTTTGTATTTTTTATTTAATAAAGTTAGTAATATCTACACAATGGAGGTGGTTTTAGGTCAATTGGATTTAGGATAAATTAACTAAAAATGTGAGAAGTTAGCGGCTTTTTGGGCTAATTTACACTGGGGATTTTATATGCAATTATGCATGATCAAATGCAGATATTATTCACACATGCATGATGACTAATAATGCTCTATTAATGATTAATTATAGGTGAATGATGGGGAACAGAGCCTAAATGACCAATTTTAGCATGATGAATACGAGATTCATCATACCCCTATACTTAGACCATGCTCGTCCCCGAGCATGAATGAATGACTTAGTTGATTACATCCCTGACTGTGTAAGTGAATTTTCAAGGCTTAATTCAGAGAAGACCCTTAATTTGAGTGATCCTAAAATTCTGAACTCACCCAAGCTTTAATCAAAAGGAATCCAACTTCTCTATTTTTCAGACTCTCTGTTTGTACATATAATATAAGGATATGATTTTAAGTGTACTGCATTTCATGAGAGTCGAGTCAGGTCATCACTTAAAGTTCCAGTCCCAAAGATCCTCCTTTAGACCTAATCCTCAACACTAGGGAATAAGTCTATTCTTGCTTCAGTCAACCGTCTCATTAGTTTGTCAGACTTGAAAGTGTAGATGGACGGCTAGATGATGGAGGGCATAGGATTGTGTCTAATTTTCTTTCCCTCACATTGGAACAAGGTGCCTCTCGAGTGCCTTATTACTCAACACAAGTATATTTTATTTTGTTTTATTGATCAATGTGTCCGTCAAGAGAATTTGGAGTTGTCTGCACTTGTTTTTCTGGGAGTACACCGGGGTGTGTCTCCTTTGAGTATTTAAGATACCTTCGACACCCAGACTTGTATTGCATACGATGCAGAGCCCTTTTATGGTGTCAGCCTGACTCCTTGGTCCTAATTAGCGCTTGGTCCAAGTGGACACTTTAAAAATATTTGGGAGCGCTCGCCATTGGTGGAAGCTCATTTTGAAATTGACTTTGGATGATAGAGCTTTTCTTTGACACTTTTTTTGGCTAGCTCCACTGCTTTTACCAAGAGTTGACGCACACTGATCAACAATTTTTCATTAAGTTTCAACACACCCTGGCACTTAGGTCAATATCAAAAAGATAGCATATGAACTTGTTCACATACTGGCTAGGTTTTTGCTGACGCTCAGGTTTTCTGAAGCCCTCATTAACTTTATCCCATCCTCGAATATCATCAGATCGGATCTAAACTCAAATCTCTAGTCCTAGTTCCTTAATTGATATCTCAACTCATCTCATCAATCATGCAGTTGTGGGAATGATTGTGCTGATCATATTCTTTTTGAAGGTAGAGATGAAGAGTGCAATATAGCGCTCAAATCTTTCAAACTAGGGAAGTGTGGATTATTAAGTTCAAAACCCTAATGACTAAGGCAGGCTAACTCAGAATCTCAAGATCTCAGAAATCAAGTGTCCTCAAAAATCCTCAAGCCTTGAGTGATGGTGAATGTGTCAGGAATATATCGACCAAGGAATGCATGAAATGCTTGATGAAATGCAAGACCATGAGTGATGATTTTTTTAATTCAAAAAGTTTTTTTTCTTTTTTTTTCTTTTTTTCTTTTTCTTTTTTTTTGAATTTTTTTGGAAAAACATGTAATATACACACTACTTGTACCCATCCCCGATGTTAGATAAAAACGAATAAAGTACGAGCTATGGATAAAGTAGGTAAAATATATACAAACACACCCCCTATACTTAGCTTGTGCTATGCCCTCATGGCACAAAGTGAAATGTTGACATAGCTCGTACTAAATATAGAAGGACTAAAAACAAAATAAGAGAAGTAATGTATAAACAATGGTAGCGGTCCCCCTATACTTAGGTTCAGGTCAGCCTAAGTATAATCGGATAACTACATATAGGGAACCGGGAAGAATTTCATATGTACAAGAGAGTGTAGGTTCCAGAGAGGTGTGCTATCTGGGCAGATCAAATTTTTCGTCAAAATCTATGCCCTGAGTGAAGGAGATCTGTTCAACTTGTACTAATTGCTCATTGGATTCGACAAAATGTTTAAGCAGCTGACCGTTGACCATAGATGTTTGCGCGCTATCTGCGGTCTCTGAGATCTCAACACTCCCATTATTGTGTACCTCTCTTACAATGAAGGGTCCCGTCCATTTTGATTTCAATTTCCCTTGGAAACTTTTCAACTTTGCATTAAATAGCTAAACTTTCTGCCCTGGGACAAAGATCTTTGTTCGAATGTTCTTGTCATGCCATCTCTTTACTTTGTCTTTGTATATGGCGCTATTTCATAAACATGATTTCGGATTTCAGAAAGTTCATTCAAATTCATCTCTCGGTTTTTCTTTCCTTGGTGACAGTTCCAATTAATCTTTTTGATTGCCCATTCTGATTTATGCACGAGTTCTGCGGGCAAATGGCATGGTTTTCCATATACCATTCTAAACGGGGAGGTGCCCAATGGGGTCTTATAAGCCGTCCGGTAAGCCCATAGAACTTCATCAGGAGTTGGGACCAGTTCTTCCTGTCAGGGCGAACGAGCTTCTGTAAAATTCCTTTAACCTCCCTGTTTGACACCTCGGCCATGCCATTGGATTGTGGGTGGTAAGGAGTAGCGACACGGTGCTCGATGCTGTATTCCTTAGTCAACTTCTTCACCTCCCGGTTGACAAAGTGGCTTCCCCCATCAGATATTAAAACTTTTGGAATTCCAAACCTCGAAATAATATGATTTTTCAAAAACTAACAAACAGTTTTGCTATCTGCAGCTCGAGTAGGGATAGCCTCCACCCATCTAGATAAATAATCTACCGCGAGAAGAATATATTCAAATCCTTGACTATTAGGGAATGGGCCCATAAAGTCAATGCCCCATGCATCGAATACATCACAGATGATCACTGGTTGCATAGGCATGGCATCATTGGAACCAATAGTTCCTCCCATTCTCTGACAGACGGGGCACGACCTCACAAAATTGTAAGCATCCTTAAACAAGGTCGGCCAGTAAAACCCACATTGCAATATCTTCTCAGCGGTCCTCTTCCCAGAGTGATGTCCTCCCGCCTCCAAGGTGTGGCATAGATTGAGGATACTTTGATATTCCTCTCGAGGAATACATCTTCTCCATATGCAATCCGGTCCTTCAAAGAAAAGGAAAGGATCTTCCCAATGATAGTGTCTCGCTTCAGATATGAGTCGATCGATTTTGTTTCTGGGCCATCCTTGAGGAACTTCATTGGTGACGAGATAATTCATCGTGTCTGTATACCAAGGGAGTGAGTCAATAGCAGAAATTGACTCGTCTGGGAAGGTTTCACGGATGGATTCAGATTTCGGAATTTTGTTATGTTCAATCCATGATAAATGATCAGCCACGACATTCTTAATGCCAGGTTTGTCCTTAATCTCCAAATCAAATTCTTGAAGCAGTAGAATCCATCTCAGAAGTCATGCTTTTGCGTCCTTTTTGGCCATTAAATAGTGAATGGCAGAATGGTCTGTGTAAACTGTCACCTTAGATCCTAGAAGTATTGATCGAAATTTTTCCAAGGCAAAAACCACAGCAAGCATTTCTTTTTCGGTCAAAGTGTAATTTTTTTGAGCAGGGTCTAAAACTTTGCTTGCGTAGTGAATAGCATACATGATTCCATCTTTTCGTTGTCCTAATACAACCCCTACAACGAAATCGGATGCATCTGTCACGATCTCGAAGGGAAGAGACCAGTCGGGAGCTTGTAGGACGGGAGTCTCAATGATCCTTCTCTTGAGTAATTCGAATGCTTCTAGACACTTATGATCTACCACAAATTCGGTGTCTTTCCCAAGAAGGTCAGTTAGCGGTCGGGCAATTTTTGAAAAATCTTTGATAAATCTCCTGTAAAATCCGACATGCCCTAGAAAAGACCGTACTTGTTTCACATTTGTAGGTGGCTCAAGCTTTTTGATCACATCAACTTTGGCAGGGTCAACCTCCATTCCCTTCCTGGAGATGACATGGCCCAATACAATGCCCTTTTCACCATGAAATGGCTTTTCTCCCAAGAGAGCACCAGATTCACTTCCCTGCACTTTTGGAGGACTCGATCCAGGTGCGCTAGACAATCATCGAATGAATCATCATGAACCGAGAAGTCATCCATGAAGACCTCCAGGAAATCCCCGACCATGTCGGCAAAAATCGCAATCATGCATCGTTGAAAGGTGCCGGGGGTATTGCAAAGCCCAAAAGGCATTCGCTTGAATGCGTATGTGCCGAAGGGACATGTAAAAGTAGTCTTTTCCTGGTCCTCGGGGGCGATGGCTACCTGATTGTAGCCCGAGTACCCGTATAAGAAACAGAAGTATTCTCTCCCTGCCAATCTCTCTAGGATTTGATCAATAAAAGGCAGCAGAAAGTGATCATTCTTTGTTGCGGCATTCAGGCGCCTGTAATCCACACAGACACGCCACGACGTAGGTACCCGTGTCGTAATCTCTTCTCCCTCCTCATTGGTGATAATCTGGAGTCCTAACTTTTTCGGGACTATATGCAAAGGTGACACCCATATGGAGTCAGAGATGGGATATATGAACCCATCTTTATACCATTTTTCGATCTCAGTTTTAACCGCTTCCCGTAAGTTTAGATTCAATCTACGTTGGCATTCACGGGAGAGTTTAGCATTATCTTCCAAGTAAATATGGCGTGAGCACAGGGCTGGGTTAATCCCCGGGAGATCAGACAATCTCCAGCCTATAGCCTTGCGGTTTTTCTCCAAAACATTAAGCAGGCAGATCTCCTGCTCTTCGATCAGTTGTGAGCTGATAATGACCGGAAATTGTCCCTTTTCTCCTGCAAGGAAGGCATACTTAAGTGTAGGGGGCAATGGTTTGAGTTCAGGTAAGTCAATGATGTTTCTCGAATCTGGTTCTGTCAGTGATGTTTCTTTTTGTGATGTGGACGCTTGTAGTGTATCAATGTTGGCCACCAACATGGTTGTATCAGGGATCGGATCGCTAATGATGGAATGAGGTGTGGCAATCGCCGCGTCCGATTTGTGTACCTTACTCAAGGATTGTTCATAAGGAGAATGGACTGACAGGTCCAGAGTGGCCTCTGAGTCTCCTAGAGTATAGGTAGATGCCTGAATGAGCTGGCAGACTAAGTCATCAACAATTTCCTCACCAGATGAGGTTGATTCTATCATAGCGGTTGGGTTTTGTCTCCAGGACCCAACTGTTGGTTCTGTAATTTCAGTCTCAGTTTCTGATTTTTCAGACTCGATGCTCGACTCAGTGTCAGGTCTTTGGAACCTAGTTTGCTGCATTTTAAGTTCAACTTTTCCAAACTGGATTCTCTCGGATGTGTAATCAAACATAGCTCCTGCGGTCCTAAGGAAGGGTCGCCCTAGTATCATCTGGGAATCTTTCCAATTTCTAGGGACATCCATGTCAAGAATTGTAAAATCCACTGGGTAGTTTTGTCCCTCTATGTTGATGACAATGTTTCGAATCTCGCCCCTAGGTCGCTTAGTTGATGTGTCTGCGAATTGAAGTACGGCTGCAGATTGCTTAAGAGGACCTAGATTTAGATGCTCATATAGGGTTGTGGGCATGAGATTGATGGATGATCCATTGTCTAACAATGTTCTTGCAAACTTGATTTCCTTTATGTAGCTAGTGACAAAGTGAGCACCCATGTCTCTCTTCTTTCTTGACAGCTCATTTTTTATAAGATGAGATGTGGCTACTGAGAGTATGTGTTTCTTTGTTCGGCTAGGAGTTTGTTTGCTGGCCCTAGTTGGTGTGCATCTCACCTTCAAGTATTTTCGAAAAGCCGAGTCTCTTTCTATCATCTCGTCTAGGGACAGAGTGACCTTAATATTTTCCTTACAGATGCGGGCCATCTCTTCATCATTTTTTTGGTTTTTTATGTTTTTCTTCTTTCTGTCGTAAGAGCACGGGGGAAAGGAATGGACTTGGTATGATCAAGAACATCATTTTTATTGAATGAAAATTTCTTACAGGACTTGGACTAAAAACAGGGAAATTTGTGGTTGGTGGCATTTGTTTGTCTGACTCAGACTCAGACTCTCCATTATATCCGAGTGGTGTGGGTGGGACTTGTTCTTTCTCCTTCTATCTTCCTTTGTCAATTCCCCCAGGGTTGTGTGAATTGGTGGACACTGGGGCTATGTCTTCGTGTTCCTTCGCTCGATCAGGCATGGTTACGGTCCTTCCGCTCCTAAGAGAGATATGATAAGAGTTATTATTCGAGAAGGGCTCAAGTTCATGTACGAAATAGTCAGAGATTAGTACATGATTATGTCCAAGGCTATTTGGGTTAGCCTGGACTTGGGCTGGAATCACGGTCTGGGGTGCAGTCACCTCATCTCTCCAACGAGAGAGTCGATTTATGTCGACTCTCACATCATGAAGCTCATCCAGCACTCGCTGGAGCTCTGGAGAGATAGCAGAAGAGGAGGACCCTTGACCCTGCCTGGCCTGAGGTCGCTGATACTGGCCTTGTTGGCTTTGGCGTTGGTTCTGCTGTGGCTGAGGTTGCGGGTTCTGGTAACCCATGCGATATTGCTGCCTCTGCTCCAGTTGAGGCTGGTAGGTGGGCTGGGCTTGCGGTGGACGAGGGTTTGGAGTAGAGTTTTGGCCTGAGCGGTTGACCGGTTCCAAATTATACCAGACTCCGTTTATCTCCATGACCTGTGGAGGTTCCTCAAAATCAGTCTGAGCGGAGGTTTCATCAGTTTGAGAGGACAAGACTTGGTCTCCACCCCAATGGCTCTGTTGCCCTACCCCTTGACCTTGAATGTAGTGAATTTGGTGTATGGGTGCAGGGGGTGCAATCTTTGATACCCTGTCAGCCAATTCCTCCATTTGTTTCGGCAATTTAGCTAATTTCTCCATATCAGATGATTTATGGTAGATGCTCATCTACATTTTTATAAATCTGCTCAACCATAGTTAGCTTATCAGCTATTATTCCTATGTCAGCATTGTGGTCGATTGTCAGATTATTCACCATCTTTTTAGAGCCGGATATGTAAGCCAGGCTAGTGGTTTGTGCACGGCTAGATTCAGCCAGTCTTTCGAACACCTTGTAGACGGTGTCCTCGTGGCGCCCCATGTAGCTTCCTCCGCAGGATGCACTAATCAACCCTTGAGTCTCAGGGTTCAACCCACTGACAAGACTTTGGACCAGCATCATTTTACTTATCTCGTGTCCTGGGCATTTCTGTACTAGGTCTGTGAATCTTTCCAGGTTTCATGAAATGGTTCGCTCGGGTGTTGGGTAAAGCTCGTGAGCTTGATCCTCATTTGATTAATTCTACTAACTGGGTAGAATTTCTTTAAAAACAGAGTCTTGAATGTGGCCCACGTAGTGACTATTTCCCCTAGATTTTTCAGCCAGTAACCCGTCTTATCAGTCAAGGCGAAGGGGACAGCTCTCAACCTTATGTAGTCTTGGCTAACCCTAGGGTGGCAGAGGTTAGCACAGACTAACTCGAAGTCTCGGAGGAAGATATATGGTTCTTCATGATTATTTCCTTCGAACTTTGGCAACAGTGCAAGGAAATGCGGTTTGTGTTCGAACGCATCCTCAGGAGGAACATGTCTCAACCAATTATAGTCTTCATCTAATTCTGGGAGATATGTGTCTTCCATAGCAGCCTCGCCTTGTTGTATTATTTCCAACTGCGTCCTAAGTAGTTCATTGGTTTGTTCAGCATCTGTTATCCTAGCCAAGAGTGCCAGGATAGGGTCATTGTCGTTCTCATCGTCCCCAGAGTTCTTCTTGGGAGGCATTTGACGAGTCCAATAAAAGCCGCGTTAAGAAGTTGTTTTTAATCTTTGTTCGTGTTAATAATGATGTGTCGTTCGTTGTAGGCGGCAATCGGAAACAGTCAAGAAATAACCACAAATTTTATTCAATTTCAATCAAGTGGTTTTTATGTTTATTTTACTTGGGCAAATCCCAAGGTCGATCACAAGGAGGCAAAGGAACAACCTAGAGTTGTGTCTATCCAATTTTGAGTTCGGTTTTCAAGTCGGTTTTTTTGGAAATTTTCAGTGCAATAGAGGGTGCAAAATGCAAATTCGGCCTATTTTAGGGACTAAAATGTAAATTTCAATCAAACGATGTCCGAAAAATACGAAACTTGGCCACAATGTAAATGCCGATGAAATGAGTGCACTATTTTTTTTTTGAATTTTTAGATGAAATATGATTTTTTTATGAATTTTTAAATGCAAACAGAATGATTTTCAATGTTTAATTATAATAAATATTAAACCTACTTATTTTCAAGAAATAAAATTATCTAAGATCTATCACTAGGTGATGGATCTCAGAAAAATCCTAAATCTCAAAAATGTGGGGTCTAATACCTATTAAAAATTAAACAGTGAAATATGCAAAATGATTTTTACAGAGCAAAGTATGCATGAAAATGCAAAGATTTTTGGGCACAATGTTAATCAAAATAATCTCTACGATATTTGATTTTTGGGAAATTTTTAGATCACGGTTAATTAAATAAAATTTGAAGAGCACAACTTGGGCAAAATATGGTAATTTCCACAGAATAATTAATTATTAATCAACCGGTCATCACAAAAATGTCCATGACATGCCAAAATGTAGAGAATTAAAAGATGAACAAAATGCTATTTTTAAATAAATAAAATAATGTCTAGAATAGGTCCAAAACAGAGGGGGAACACAGGGGTGTGAATGCAAATAACAATAATTAAAATAATAAAAAATGCAACAGGGACCTACTGTTATTTACCTAGATTATGGGGGCGTAAGCGCAAATTGCCCAGAGGAGCACGTGCATGGCACGTGCCCTCTGGAGGCGGGACTGCGGTGCGAATAAGGCGAACCTCCAGGGCCTCTTCTGTAAATGACCCAGGTGGTCACGTGCGTAGCACGTGACCCCTGGATGACGTCTGATGACGTCCCCTCCCGTCACGTGCCTCGCACGCGGGGAGGGTCTCGGGTCGGAGCGCCCGGCCGCGCGGCGGAGTTGGGGGAGCGAGACTCTGCGGTGAAGCAAGGCCGGCGAGGGGTGGTGGCCGGAGCGGTGCTGGAGTCGGTGGAGAGCTTCTGGACGGAGGGGCGAAGCTGCTGGAGGCGAAGTTGGTGGAGCATGCGTCTGGCAGTGGCTGCTGATGCGGAGTAGTCGTCGACGGTGGCCGATGAAGACGAGGGGAGGGCGGAGTCGAAGCAGCTCCTGTCGATGGCGATGCGGTGGTTGTCGGGGAAGAAGACGTAGCAGGAGGTGATCGGAGAGGTACGGCGATGGTGCAGCGGTATGCGGAGGGTGTTGAAGCTGGCAGCGAAGTAGACTGTCGGAGACGAAGTTTGTTCGGTGGCTCGACGGCGCGAAGCGCGGAGCAGATGACCAGTGAGGTCGTTGTCGTTTGTTGTGGGCTCGACGGCGTGAAGCCGGAGCTGAGCAGTGCGGCAGAGGGGCACGTCTGCGACGAGGGGCGGTGAGCACCCTCGGATCTCGCCGAGGAAGAGGGAGGAGAGGCCGGGCTGTCACCACCGGCTCAGCCTGGCGTTGAAGGGCTATCGGCGGATGATGGAGTCGGGGGGCGACGGGGCTCTTTAAATAGGGCTGTGAGGGAGGAGGTTCTGGCCGTTGGTGGAGATAAGGTCGGCGAGGTTCCGATTGTTGCGAAGATGACGGGCGCGGCGGTTGCGGGGCGAGCGGCGCGGAGGAGCGGAGGTTACGGAGTTCGGGTGTCCAGAGGTTGAGGGCGATCTACAGCGGCCGTTCGATCGACCATGATCGAACGGCTACAGGGTCGTCACGTGGCGCAATGGGGCTGTGAGAAGTGCTGGGCACGTGCGGAGCACGTGCCTGTGTGGCACGTGCCACGCACGTGCGTGGCTTTTTATTTTTTTTTATTTTTTTTAATAAAAACGATATTAATAAAGCTCAAAAAAACCGCTGACACGTGGCGGCCTCTGGGGCGGCCACGTGTCAGCTCCAGATAAATCGAAAAATAATTGTTTTGTAAAATCAAAAAGAAATAGTAAAGGATCTCGGATCAAAAATGTTTCTTTACAAAAATTGCTTGTCTCGATGAGATCTACAACTTTCATGAAGACATCAAAGCCAAAATCGGTCAAATGTAAAAAGTGAATTTTTGGGGTATCCTATGTACATAGAATACCTTGATTTTTGGTTTTCTAATTTTTTGTCATTTTTAAACAAGATAAAAAAAATCCGAAAAAATACAGAAAACTCAAAGATAAAAGAGACCTTAATCTAATTTTTTTGGATTTTTATTAATGAAGAAAATAAGTACATAAAATATAGGTCAGAAAAGCCGCAAAAATATACAATGTACAAAAGAGGCCCAAAACCCAACTTTCACATATGAGCTCCGATTCACTTAAACTTGGTATTATTTTGAAGGTAATTGAATGTACATTAGTTCAAAAGTGAGTAGGATCAAATAGGACACTAGATGGGGAAGATATGTGGCTTTTAGTCCGAAAATCCTGAAACTAGGGTTTGGGTTTTTGGTCCACTTATTTGAGTTAGTGATTTTTTTTGTATTTTTCATTTATTCTTGTAAGTGATATGTACACAGTGGAGGCGGGTTTGTGGCATTCGGAGTTAGCATGGAGGAGTTAAAAATATGGGAAGTTAGGCTATTTACAGGTCATTTTTGGCTTGGATTTTTGGCTTCTTATTTGATGCAGAATTTAATGCTAAAATGCAATTCTTATGAAATCACGCACAAATGCTAATTATGCGAAATAGATGCAGATATGCTGTTGATTTTTAGGGAATTGAGCTTAATAAATGAGATTTAGAGTGATGAATCCGAGATTCATCATCCCCCTATACTTAAACCATGCTCGTCCCTGAGCATCAAAAAGACATGCCATGAAGTGAAATGAGACTGGGTTCCATACCAAGACCATGAGCTGAAGGTGAGAATGAAACTAAACTCGACCTTTGGATTAGTAGTGTGGCGGAACTTCTGTGAGACTTAGAATTTTAAAATCAACAGCCCTCAAGTTCTACACATCATTGTTACAGTTTCGGCTCAGAAGTCATCTTAGATCAATCCTCTTCCCAAAGTATTCCCTATGAACATTGAATAACCGACTCGTGTGTGTGAAGGGTTTTAGCTCTTCCCATCCAGAATGCCGGACTACCATGCTCCTCTCCTCTCCAGTAACTCGTCCTCGGGGAGTCAGGTATTTCCTTCTAAGGTCTGTCGTGCTGTGTTCACAATCAAAATGGGGGAGAAGTTAGAAGAAAGAGAAAAGAACTGGAGGGGGTGGTAGTGTAGTCACCTCTCCTTGTGAAGATGGCCAGTGTAGCCAAGTCTCCACCAAGATCTGAAGGTTTCTTGAAGCTTGGACCTTTTTGGTCGAATTTTTATTTGGTAGACTGCTTCTTTATATTTGGAATTTTTGGTGGTTCTGCTTGGATCTTGTTTTGCCCCTACGGATATAGCATCTTTTTATTCCGTACATTTTTTGGGGTCTTAGAAAAATTGTGCTCAGCCGTCCATCCCTTTTCCGAAGCTTTATTTCAACCCGTAGTCTGGTCTTTAGATTTTCACGCTACCAGAAAAGAGACTCGCATAGTCATCCAACATCCCGTCTGGGTTGAGCTAAGTGCATAGTGCGAGAGTACAAATTAATTCCCTATTCTAGAGTTCTACCCAGAATGAAGAGATCAGGTTAGACACTAAGAGTCAAACGCTGCACATTGTCATGTGAAACTTAAAGAATTAAGTCAAAAGACCTGAAGCTCTTAAAATCCTATTTCTCGGTGAAGTTCCTCTGAAAATTAGGTGGATTAAGGGCAAGTTCAGACCACTCTCGGTTTCGGCTCACAACTTGGTTCAGAACCCAATGACTTTTCACAAATGCAAATGCATGTGATGTTGGATGAAGTGCAAGTGTGTGAAATGCAGAATTTTTTTTGTGTGTGTGTGTGTGTGCAAAGATGAAATAAGAAGCCATTTTTTTTCAAAAATTTTTGGGCAAGTCAGTGTTAGTAGAAAAACTCTCTCTCTTTTTTTTGAAGTTAGTACCCACCCCGTAAATACATATAGACTTACGCGAAAGTACGAGATATGGGTAAAATGTATACAAAGTATATATACAGACCCCCCTATACTTAGCGAGTGCTGTGTCCTCAAAGCACAAAAGGCGTAATGAAGACATAGCTCGTGCTAAGCGTAAGAGAGTGGAAAATTTATATACAATGGGTTAGGAAGTAGAGCGGAAAAGAGTGAATGAGGAGAGTATTTACAGGTGGATGTCGGTTCCCCCTATACTTAGGCTCTGGATAGCCTAAGTATGGAAGAAGGGTGGAAATGGAGCAGTCGGGAGAATGAGAAGGATGGTATAAACAGATGGCATCGGTCCCCCCTATACTTAGGCTTTGGCCTAAGTAGAGGAAGAAGCTGTATAAGGAGACCGATGTGGTCGGGAGGGAGGGTGAGTAGCCGAATGATTAAAGCAGTTTTCGGCTGATCTTCTTGTGAGCCTGCGGTGGGAGATCATAATGATGAGATGGAGATGAGGCATATGATTCCCAACTATGATCAGAGTTATCCTCAGAAAAATCATGATGAATAATAGATGAAGTGTTTGAGTCAGATGAAAGATATCCATCATCAGAGTTATCCTCAGAGGAGTAGTATTTGAAAGTGGACATACTCCAAGTCTGCAAATCTCTTTGTTTCTTTAATTGTTTCCTCAGAATTCGTTCCTTCTTGGGGTCAATCAATTTGTCCTCAAATGATAGCTCAGAAGCACCGGTCTCAGTCAGCTCATACGAAAGAATTCCAGTATACTTGAAGAGTGCAGGAGCATCAGCTTTGGATGAGTAGTAGTTAGGAACGGGAGTTGTCCAACGAGGATTGAATTTTGGATCCTTACGAAGATATGGCTTTAGGGCTACCGAACAGACTTCACTCATGTAGACAACCTTTTCCGGACCTGATGAGGGACCATCAGACGATACCTCTTCCGGAAGGTCAAAGGTGACTCTCTTTTTATTTCGTCGTGAAGGTGTCAGTTCACTTGAGTATCCAGATGAATAGCCATTTGAAGTTTCCTTGGTCGGTGCTCGATCTGCGTGCTTGTTCTTAGTCTCCCGAATGTTTGAGCATTCTCGATTTGGGATGATTTGGTCAAGATATTCAGAGAATGTTGCTCCCGGGTGTGACCATGCATATGTCTCAGGATCGTAGTAGAAAGATTTGTCTATTTTGAGATCCTCGGGGATTTGAATATTGGGGAGAGTCTCTGCATGTTCTTTCTCCATTGATTCGATGTTGGTGCATTCCTGAGTCGAGTTGATGTAATCCATGTAGTCAGAGTAGGTTGACCCAGGGTGTGCCCATGCATAAGTCTCCGGATCATATGATTCATATACATGATTCTCCCTGGTGAGAGCGGCTGGGAATGGAGCAGAGGGAAGATTTTCTAAACCAGTAGTCTCATCAACAACCGCTATCTCAGGTGTGGCTGCGGGGTAGGGCTCTTCTACCGCTTCATGGTTACGGTTGTCGGGGACTTCGTGGGTTGCCTCAGAAGATCGTGGTTCCTCAAAGACATGTTCAGATCTAAGTGCTTCCAATGCTATGAAATTGATTTCCCGAGTCTCACAATCAATACTCGCCTTGGCCAATGCCAAGAACGGCTTTTCGAGAATGATTGGAGACTGGGTGAATTCTCCTTGATGCTCAATATCAATGATTGTGAATTCTAATTTGAGCGGAGCACCTTGGAATTTCATGATGACAGAAATGGTTCCTCTCGGCCGTTTTATTGATTGGTCCGCTAATTGAACAATCTCTCGTATCTTTCGAATCGGTCCGAGTTTGAGTTCATGGAATACATAGGTCGGGAGGATATTAATTAGTGAATCGTCATCAATCCGAGCATGGGTGAAAATTATGTTTTTGAGTACACATTCAAATCTGGGCAACCGCTTCACTATGCGGCTCTTGGTTTTTCTCCTCAACACCAAGGAGGAGGCCATTGACAATATATGTCTTTCGGTTTTTGTTCTAATCCTGCCCGATTTCTTCATCGTTAATTTGTCTATTACAAATCCTTTAAGATCGGGGAAGTGTTCAATGGCCTGTAGAAAGGGAAGTTCAAAAATCAATTTCTTTCCTATTGCTTCCCGTACAGTTGGATCCAAATTCCTCAGATCGTCTTCAGTCACAATTTTTATGAAATTTTCTAAATTTTCATTTTTTTATGGTTTTCAAATATTTCCATTTTTTGGTATTTTGTGGGTGTGGTGTGTTCTTCAGATGAGAAGGGGCTTTGATATTCAGAGCGATAGTCTGCAGCATAGTCATTTCTAGGGCAGTAATATGTAGAAGTGAAATTCTCAGAATAATCCCTAGGTCCCTGAATATTCTCAAAATTTTCAATCTTGGATCCAATCATTTCCTCATCCATTTTTATAACCGAGCTACCAGAGATTAATCGATCGACAAGTTCTTGAAATTTATCCTCCATTAAATCAAATTTCTTATTCATCCTCAAAATATTCTCCAAAATCTCTTCTTGGCCAAGCATGGGAGCAGTTGGGGTATGTTTTTGTAATTCAATGTCCTCTTCCATTTTTCTATATGTACTAGGAGAGGGGTCTCTGGAAATATCCGATGTACGATCATCATTTTCTGAAAGTATCTCCTCAATAATCATGGAAGGTGGCTGCTCATATGGTCTAGGTAAGTGGAGTTGGTCCAAGGGGAGTTGTGATCTTATGTGGTCGGCCCAATCCTCTGTATGAGTGAAGAGGGGGTTATTATGTTCAATTCAAGGTAATGATTTTTCTTTGGTATTCGAGATTGATGGAAGAGGTGAAGAAGTGTTCAATTTGATCATGTGATTATCTTCTCCCATAAATGATGGATTGACATTTACCGAATATGAGGGATGAATTGTATGATCAACGTAAAGAGGATTAAATGAAGAAGTAGAGCCCTTAATCATTTGTTGGTTTGTCCGCTCTGAATACAAAGGGTTGTCATTCATGAAATATGTCGGATTAGCAGAAGGAGATGGATTTATTGGTGGTTGAGGGGGAGGTGTTTTGCGTCTAACCGATACGAATTCATTTTCATAGTATAGCTCTGATGGATTCTCGGATAAACATTCGGCTATTTTTGAAAGAGCTGAAAGGAATGAGGGGTTGGGTCTGGAAGAGTTATTGGACAAGAATTCCATGGTGAATTTTAAACCAAGAAAGGAGAGAGATGATTGCACGGGATAGTCAAGAGAAATCAAATGTGCGGCTATTGATCTTGAAATCAGTTCACGCACACCAATGCAAACACAATTCAAACCCTGGGTTCACCAACGCACACAATGAAGCCGTAAGAGTTCGACTATTATCTTTTCGATTTTAGTTGGTGATAAATCAATCTTGGCAGGAATTTAGCGAGCTGAGATTTAGGATTTGGGCTCTAGCCTTAAGTGTCGTCTCTCGCTCACTCAGAAAAATAGAAACATACAAGGTCGGGGTTGCTCTCCCGCAGAAATTCTTGATTTTATGGATTATTTTGATCGGCTATATTTAGCAGTCCCAATTTTTAATAAGGTGATCACTGAAAAATTAGATGAGCACAAGCACACGTCTACCGTCCAGTCCCAATTTCCTTTAGATTTATGTGATAAAACAAGGGGGAGAAAGTCGGGAAAAGCCGATGCACGCGGAAAACTATGATGAATGCTCAGTTAGAAGACTTACAATGCCTCCTCGCAATCTCCATGTGGGATGCTAGACAGAATTTTTTAAAAATTATTCTATATGCATGCAAGCCGATAAAAACCGCACCTAAACAGAAAGTTCTATTAGCGGGAAGAATTGAGTTAAATTTTTGGCTAAGTTGAACGATCTAAGGTGCGTCTCAGTTAATGTGCAGTGTGGCTTAAGATCCTACGAGCACAGGCAAAAATATAAATGCTCTGAGAGCCGTATGTGCAGGTCTTTCCTATTCGCCACTCAAGCCGGGCCCCACCCTCACCGGAGAGTGAAACAGGCCGCGACACACCACAGAAAAAAGTTCAAGGTCTTTTTTACATGCGCGAGAGTCCAAACGGACACCGCTGTAAATGAGCAGAAATGGAAATTTGCAGAAATTAAAAACCTAGACTCTATGCTCTCTCACGACTCGACTCGATCTTAAATTAATTGCGGCTTCCTCGGATGTCGGTGAAGATGCGTCGGTTTCTTGAAAACCGCTCCACGTATGCTGGTTACCTCGCAAGAAAAATAAGAGAGAAAATGTAAGAGAATGACTCGAATAAATGCAGAGAAAAAAATGCTGGAAATAAACTGGTATTCACAATGAAAAATTCGGGGGTCAGACTACCCGAATGCGGAAAACCGAGCGAAAAATTTTCAAAACACAAAACTAAGCCATTTGCCTCCCCGGCAACGGCGCCATCTGACGGGTCTGTAAAAGCCGCGTTAAGAAGTTGTTTTTAATCTTTGTTCGTGTTAATAATGATGTGTCGTTCGTTGTAGGCGACGATCGGAAACAGTCAAGAAATAACCACAAATTTTATTCAATTTCAATCAAGTGGTTTTTATGTTTATTTTACTTGGGCAAGTCCCAAGGTCGATCACAAGGAGGCAAAGGAACAACCTAGAGTTGTGTCTATCCAATTTTGAGTTCAGTTTTCAAGGCGGTTTTTTTTGGAATTTTTCAATGCAATAGAGGGTGCAAAATGCAAATTTGGCCTATTTTAGGGACTAAAATGTAAATTTCAATCAAACGATGTCCGAAAAATACGAAACTTGGCCACAATGTAAATGCCGATGAAATGAGTGCACTGTAATTTTTTTGGAATTTTTAGATGAAATATGAATTTTTTATGAATTTTTAAATGCAAACAGAATGATTTTCAATGTTTAATTATAATAAATATTAAACCTACTTATTTTCAAGAAATAAAATTATCTAAGATCTATCACTAGGTGATGGATCTCAGAAAAATCCTAAATCTCAAAAATGTGGGGTCTAATACCTATTAAAAATTAAACAGTGAAATATGCAAAATGATTTTTACAGAGCAAAGTATGCATGAAAATGCAAAGATTTTTGGGCACAATGTTATCAAAATAATCTCTACGATATTTGATTTTTGGGGAATTTTTAGAGTCACGGTTAATTAAATAAAATTTGAAGAGCACAGCTTGGGCAAAATATGGTAATTTCCACAGAATAATTAATTATTAATCAACCGGTCATCACAAAAATGTCCATGACATGCCAAAATGTAGAGAATTAAAAGATGAACAAAATGCTATTTTTAAATAAATAAAATAATGTCTAGAATAGGTCCAAAACAGAGGGGGAACACAGGGGTGTGAATGCAAATAGCAATAATTAAAATAATAAAAAAATGCAACAGGGACCTACTGTTATTTACCTAGATTATGGGGGCGTAAGTGCAAATTACCCAGAGGAGCACGTGCGTGGCACGTGCCCTCTGGAGGCGGGACTGCGGCGCGAATAAGGCGAACCTCCAGGGCCTCTTCTGTAAATGACCCAGGTGGGCACGTGCATAGCACGTGGCCCCTGGATGACGTCTGATGACGTCCCCTCCCGTCACGTGCCTCGCACGCGGGGAGGGTCTCGGATCGGAGCGCTCGGCCGCGCGATGGAGTTGGGGGAGCGGGACTCTGCGGTGAAGCAAGGCCGGCGAGGGGTGGTGGCCGGAGCAGTGCTGGAGTCGGTGGAGAGCTTCTGGACGGAGGGGCGAAGCTGCTGGAGGCGAAGTTGGTGGAGCATGCGTCTGGCAGTGGCTGCTGATGCAGAGCAGTCGTCGACGGTGGCCGATGAAGACGAGGGGAGGGCGGAGTCGAAGCAGCTCCTGTCGATGGCGATGCGGTGGTTGTTGGGGAAGAAGACGTAGCAGGAGGTGATCGGAGAGGTACGACGATGGTGCAGCGGTGTGCGGAGGGTGTTGAAGCTGGCGGCGAAGTAGACTGTCGGAGACGAAAGTTCTTCGGTGGCTCGACGGCGCGAAGCGCGGAGCAGATGACTGGCGAGGTCGTTGTCGTTTGTTGTGGGCTCGACGACGTGAAGCCGGAGCTGAGCAGTGCAGCAGAGGGGCACGTCTGCGACGAGGGGCGGTGAGCACCCTCGGATCTCGCCGAGGAAGAGGGAGGAGAGGCCGGGCTGTCACCACCAGCTCAGCCTGGCGTTGAAGGGCTATCAGCGGATGATGGAGTCGGGGGGCGACGGGGCTCTTTAAATAGGGCTGCGAGGGAGGAGGTTTTGGCCGTTGGTGGAGATAAGGTCGGCGAGGTTCCGGTTGTTGCGAAGATGACGGGCACGGCGGTTGCGGGGCGAGCGGCGCGGCTGCGGGGTCGTCACGTGGCGCAATGGGGCTGTGAGAAGTGTTGGGCACGTGCGGAGCACGTGCCTGTGTGGCACGTGCCACGCACGTGCGTGGCTTTTTATTTTTTTAATAAAAACGATATTAATAAAGCTCAAAAAAACCGCTGACACGTGACGGCCTCTGGGGCGGCCACGTGTCAGCTCCAGATAAATCGAAAAATAATTGTTTTGTAAAATAAAAAAGAAATAGTAAACGACCTCGGATCGAAAAAGTTTCTTCACAAAAATTGCTCGTCCCGACGAGATCTACAACTTTCATGAAGACATCAAAGCCAAAATCGGTCAAATGTAAAAAGTGAATTTTTGGGGTATCCCATGTACCTAGAATACCTTGATTTTTGGTTTTCTAATTTTTTTGTCATTTTTAAACAAGATAAAAAAATCTGAAAAAATACGGAAAACTCAAAGATAAATAAAAGAGACCTTAATCTAATTTTTTGGATTTTTTTTAATGAAGAAAATAAGTACATAAAATATAGGTCAGATAAGCCGCGAAAATATACAATGTACAAAAGAGGCCCAAAACCCAACTTTCACATACGAGCTCCGATTCACTTGAACTTGGTCTTGTTTTGAAGGTAATTGAATGTACATTAGTTCAAAAGTAAGTAGGATCAAATCGGACACTAGATGGGGAAGATATGTGGCTTTTAGTCCGAAAATCCTGAAACTAGGGTTTGGGTTTTTGGTCCACTTATTTGAGTTAGTGATTTTTTTGTATTTTTCATTTATTCTTGTAAGTGATATGTGATATGTACACAGTGGAGGCGGGTTTGTGGCATTCGGAGTTAGCATGGAGGAGTTAAAAATATGGGAAGTTAGGCTATTTACATGTCATTTTTGGCTTGGATTTTTGGCTTCTTATTTGATGCAGAATTTAATGCTAAAATGCAATTCTTATGAAATCACGCACAAATGCTAATTATGCGAAATAGATGCAGATATGCTGTTGATTTTTAGGGAATTGAGCTTAATAAATGAGATTTAGAGTGATGAATCCGAGATTCATCAGCATTATGATTCACCTTCAGAGAGGAAGAGTTTAGAGATAAGTGTTGTGATTAAAAGAGGATTTTTGCTGAGGGTAAGAGATTCCTTAGCGGAGGAGTAAAAGATGAAACTTCTAAGACAAGGAGGATAGAGAGAGAGTCCTTACGAAGAAGCAGACACAAGCAAACACAAGACAATTCTCAAGTTCACCACTCAACACAGATGAAGGCACGTCAGGGTTCAGCCGCTTATCTTTTCACTTTTAATTTAATGACAAGACAATCTTGCAAATTAAGCGGAGCTGTTAGGTACCGAAATATTTCTCAAAGACTGTCCCGAGTTCGTACAACTAGTTGCATCTACTATCAGCCAGTATAGGTGGAAGTACGGACCGTTTAAACGGCTACCCGTGTTGCTTGAGGACGATGCCTTCCGCGGTGTCCTCTAAACCACCCACTCTGCTAAGGGAAGTCGGACCGTAAAACGGCTACCCGAGACCCTCACTGAAAAGTAGCTAATTGTTTTTAAAAACAGTAGTCTTTGTGAAATTTCTCAGTTTTGGCTCTATCCAAAGTGTGCGTTCTAATCCTTACAAACAATGAGTGGGTTTCTCTCCACCAGACACAGGTTAATTTTAGGTCAGTTTGTTTACAATCACCTTGATTAGCAGTCCTAATTTTAAATTAAGGTTATCACTGAAGTTTATGTGAGCACAGAAATTCACGCCTAACGAGCAGTCCCAATTCCGTTCAATCCTAAGTTATAAAACTTTGAGGAGGGAGGATCGAAAAAGCCGATGCAACGTAAATCAATGATGCATGCTTAAGAGAAGGACTTACAGTGAATCCTCGCGTTCTTCATGCGGGATGCAAGACAAGGAATTTAAATTTACACTAAATGATATGCACAGATGAAAAATGCCCTAAACAGATAGTTCTATTAGCGGGAAGAATTGATTCAAGAATTTGACTAATATTGAACGATCTATAGTGCGTATATTAGTGAGAGTGTGGCGTAAGAATTACGAGCACAATCAAGTAATAACAAGCAAGTGTATATGTGCCTAAGTCCTACGCCACTCAAGTCGGGTCCCAACCACACAGAAGGGGTTGAAACAGACCCGACACACCACAGAATGTTTAGTCTGAATTATTACAAGGGTTCAAAGAGAGGGACCCTGAGAATATTGCAAAAATTAAACCTATGCTAAGCTCTCTCTCATAAAATTAAAATTCGGTCTTCATAGCAGATCCTTGAATTAATATCGAAATCCAGCTCCCAGAAGTCTGCGAAGAGAGAATTTGCGGTTAGGATTTCGATATTAATTCAAGGATCTGCTATCGAAATCTCTTCGCAGACTTCTGGGAGCTGGATTTCGATATTAATTCAAGGATCTGCTATGAAGACCGAATTTTAATTTTGTGAGAGAGAGCTTAGCATAGGTTTAATTTTTGCAATATTCTCAGGGTCCCTCTCTTTGAACCCTTGTAATAATTCAGACTAAACATTCTGTGGTGTGTCGGGTCTGTTTCAACCCCTTCTGTGTGGTTGGGACCCGACTTGAGTGGCGTAGGACTTAGGCACATATACGCTTGCTTGTTATTACTTGATTGTGCTAGTAATTCTTAGGCGACACTCTCACTAATATACGCACTATAGATCGTTCAACATTAGTCAAATTCTTGAATCAATTCTTCCCGCTAATAGAACTATCTGTTTAGGACGTTTTTCATATGTGCATATCATTTAGTGTAAATTTAAATTCCTTGTCTTGCATCCCGCATGAAGAACGCGGGGATTCACAGTAAGTCCTTCTCTTAAGCATTCATCATTGATTTACGTTGCATCATCTTTTCCGATCTTCCCTCCTCAAAGTTTTATAACTTAGGATTGAACGGAATTGGGACTGCTCGTTAGGCGTGAATTTCTGTGCTCACATAAACTTCAGTGATAACCTTAATTTAAAATTGGGACTGCTAATCAAGGTGATTGTAAACAAACTGACCTAAAATTAACCTGTGTCTGGTGGAGAGAAACTCACTCATTGTTTGTAAGGATTAGAACGCACACTTTGGATAGAGCCAAAACTGAGAAATTTCACAAAGACTACTGTTTTTAAAAACAATTAGCTACTTTTCAGTGAGGGTCTCGGGTAGTCATTTTACGGTCCGACTTCCCTTAGCAGAGTGGGTGGTTTAGAGGACACCGCAGAAGGCACCGTCCTGTTTTGAAGGTATTTGAAAATGGAGTACTTTAGAAGTGAGTAGACCAAATCGGACACTGTATGTGGGAGATATGCTCATTTTAGTCTGTCAGATGTGAAATTTAACTTTGAGATTATTTGACACTTATTGGGTTTAATAATTTTTTTGTATTTTTTATTTAATAAGGTTAGTAATATCTACACAATGGAGGTGGTTTTAGGTCAATTGGAGTTAGGATGAATTAACTAAAAATGTGAGAAGTTAGCGGCTTTTTGGGCTAATTTACACTGGGGATTTTAAATGCAATTATGCATGATGAAATGCAGATATTATTCACACATGCATGATGACTAATAATGCTCTATTAATGATTAATTACAGGTGAATGATGGGGAACAGAGCCTAAATGACCAATTTTAGCATGATGAATACGAGATTCATCACCAAGCTCTCCTTCCTGTAGGTCCTGGATAAAGGAGGTGACAGGTCCTCTCCGGCCTCCTTGCGGAGGCGTTTGGTGGAGTAAATCGGTGTCTCCAACCTCCATCTCCGGCCAACGCCGTGAGGTTCCATCTCAGGCAACCCGCCTTCGAGGTCCTGAAGTGGGCGTCTGAGCCTCGGGTACATCTTCCTCGTGCTGCTGGAGCACCACCCAGGTCTACCTTCGCCGCCGGGTACCATAGGGGCCCATCTGGGCATTTTGAGACATCTACTCGACGAGGGGGACTCTGGGGAAGCATTTGAAGTCAGCGGGGAGGAGTCGGAAGCACTGGGCGTGAAGATTTTGGAGCTTACAGTTCATCCAGGCCGAGTTCTTCCGTTGTTCTTCCCTCGCGTCCTGGAGCCGTTCGATCCCGCCTTGTTCTTGGCCAGCTACAGCAGCCAGCCGATCATGTTGCACCCCGACCGTTGATCTCCACTGCTCCATCTAATCTCAGCCGCACAATGCGAAGGGGTACGGGTTGTTGGATCGCCGACACGTGGCGTTAAGCGGACCATCTGCTGCCGTCAGATCCGCCTACTTGGGTATTTTGCAGTTTTAGCCCAAGGAGTTTTTGTATTTGATAGTTAATATTTAAACATTCATCTGCTTTGTTAAACTTTTGCAATCTTTGCATATAAGCTCCTGGATGTTTGTTTAATTACGTATCTACCCGTGGCCTGTGTGTATTTTCTTGCTGTTACCTCTAATTTTTGCATGCATATATAAAACTCTAAAAATTCTCAAAAAATAGAGTTAAGCTCATGTTGCATTGTAGATTCATGGCCTATTTTTATTTTGCGTTTTTATTGAATTTTCATATTTATTAAAAATAAAAAATACACATTTTCAGCACTGTTTGCATTAGAAAATACATAAAAATTATAAAAACACCTCAGAAAACTCAAAAAAAATATATTTGGTGTCATTTAGTATCTTTTAGCTCCAGACCAAAAAGCACTAAAAAATACAAAAGAAAACCCCTAAAAATTATAAAACACCAAAAAGCTTCCTAAAAATCTTAAAAATTCTACAAAAATCCTAAAAATGCAATTTAAGCTTTGGTATCTTCTCTGATTCTATATCTTTCAATAAAATTAATTTGAGGAATTTTGGACACCATTTTATATTTTTCATCCTCATTTTAGTTTCAGCCAGTAGCTAATTCACTGTTTTCTTGTATTTCCACTTTTAAAAATACCAAAAATATTCTGAAAAATCCCCAAAAATCATAAAAATAGTAGAAAAATATAAAAATACCAAAAACAATTTATTTTCTGATTTTTTAGCATTTTTACTCATTTTTATATATCCTTTATCCTCTCATTTCTTGTATTGTGTATATTCTATTATTGAAAAAAAATATTAAAAAATATAAAATATAAAAATAAAATATAAAATCAGAAAATTAAAAATCAAAATACGAAATTATAAAATCAAAAATTAAAAATTAAAAATATATAAAATTAAAAACCCACAAAAACATTTGCCTTGCATAGTGTAGACAATCACATCACATTCACACACACACACACACACACACACTTGTTGATCTATCCTGCCTTGCTCCCTGTGTTCGAACTCTCTACATACTTGCTTCTATACATCATTTATGTAGAGTTAAAAATAAATTTTAACTTCACATCGATTTTCATTGCTTGAATTATTTTAGTGTGGGTTAATTATTGATTTTAGTCCAGGATTCATTGCGGGTCGCCACAGCGACAGTTGTCTCTGCCTTGTGTGAGACACTATTTAGACCCCGTGAATTTTGGCTTAATCAAATGGCGCCGTTACCGGGGAGCAACAACGCGTAGATCATTTTTGCTACATGATTGTGATACTTGTCTACATTTTTGCTTTCTTGATTTGCCCACTTATTTGATATCATTGCTTGACTTGTCTAATCACTCTTCCTTGTTGACTTTGTGCGAGGAACTGCGGATCGAGGGATACACTCTACCTTGGACGTCGGTGCACCCACGTGAAGGCGGCAGGAGACTTCTGACCTAGCATCAAAGAAGGTAGGGAGGACTTGAGAAGATAGTCGTATTTTTGAGCATTTTTATGTTGTATTTATTTTGTAATTTGTAGTGAGAGAGAGACTATTTAATTGTAATAATACAGGTACAGGGACACTCAGGACTTTCGGGCCCAATTTCCAGGTGTTTGTTCACCTGGGGGCTCACTGCGGTTTTCTTCGCATTTCTCGACTGTCATTTTTCCGGTTTTGTTTTCCTTACTTTGTGTGATTGAGCCCCTAGTTTTAGGATTGCTTGCGATAGACTAAGGCCAAACACCTAATATATCTGCCTGTACCTATAGACTCGTTTGGACTTAGTCAAATTTAAACAGTCGCATCATCATCTTCGAGCCTACGTGCCGCGAGCCCACCCTGTCAAGCGCTACTCCTGAACTCGATTTGTCGAGAAGAGGAGGGGTGAGTCTAGACCGAACTTTTTGGATTGAGGATTGGTGACCGACTTGTGGTGCTTCACGCCAATTGCAATTTCTGAACTTAGGGCGATTTCATCGGCTTTGCATTTGCATATAGATTAGGTTTCAATTCTGCTGAGCATCTTTGCATGTAGAGTGCTGGAGGAAGGGTGAGCGTTTCTCTTTAGCATACATCATCGTTTTGCCGCTTGCATTGCTTTTCCGACTCTCTACCTCTGCTTTTGATCACCTAGGTGCTAAGTAAGATTGACTCCTCGTTAGGTTCGTGTATTTCTTATTAAAAATCCAAAAAAGTGATAATCAATAAAATTGGGACTGTTAGTATTACTTGACCCTAAAAACAACCAAAAGAAAAACTTGTATTGGGGCGAGTAATCCCCTCATTGTCTTCGCTTTTACTTGCTCGCACACACACACTAAGGATTAGTGCCCAAATCCCATTGAGCCCCTAAGTGTTTGTGCAACTTCTTGACTTCTCACCTAACTCTAAAACAGACAAGATTAAAAGACCGAATTTTTGGTCTCTACTGAGTTGAGTAGGTGAATTGAGGGTTTGATTGTTTCATTTTTGCTTGTGATTGTTTTGTGTGCATACTCGATCACTCCGCGCATTTGCGCCTTTCTTCTCACATCTCTTGACTTGACCGCCGTGTTCTCCCGATCAGTTTTCTCTTGTTTCGAGATGGATCCCTGGAGCGATTTTTATCCGGATTTTGCGGATTCCTCGTACCATCCAGCCGGTCCACCTCCCTTTTAGCAGGAGGATCCTCCTCCTATTTTTTCTGACTTTTGTACATATCCACCTCAGCCACAGTATCAGGACTCGGATTTCTACCCACCTCCACCTCCACCTGTATATTACCCAACTCCACATTCACATCCACCCGAGACTGATCTGTTGGAGTCACCTCTCATGGTCTCCATGAGTATAGTCATGAACCAAATGATAGAGCACATTGATTTGATGAGAGAGAATCTTGCCACTTTGAGAGAATATCAGACTAGTGCTCTTTTCGTCGAGGATACATATTTCCTCGTGGGTGATCATGGGAGCTTGCAATCGCTAAAAATACAAAAAATGAGAAAAACATAAAAACACAAAAAGATTTTGGGAGTCACACGATCGATCCACATTGTGAGGAGATTCCAATTGCCCGATCATTTGACCACACATCCAGTCACTTCTTGTCCCATCTCCAACCCCGAGGGTGCCTATGTACAGACTGCTCTGGGCACTCCTCATGTACATGTTGATTCCGACTTCCTCCCTTATATGGAGGAGGTCCAAAAATTCAAAAAAATGCTATCTGAACCCGAAATGGGGCTACTATTCATGAGATTATCCGTGCCCCTCTTCAACAGGCCATGACCCATTCATCGATTCCTCTTCCCAAGAAGAGAAAGCAGAGGAGCGGATCTGAGCGTCACATTCTGATCATGGCCACTGCCCACGCCATCACACACCGCCCCATTCCCAGAAAGAAGAACACAGCTACCCCTTTCATCACTTGCACCATCTCTGACCGTACATGTGATCACACTCTCCTAGACGGTGGTGCATCTATTAGCATATTACCCTTCTCGCTGGTACAGTTTCTTCACTTAGGACCTCTTAAGAAAACCAGGATGATCGTGCAGTTTGTTGATGGATCCATCAAGAGGCCGAAGGGTATCCTTGAAAACGCCGTCATTTCTATTCAGGGCACGAGCTACCATCTTGATTTTGTCGTGTTGCCCATGGAGACCTCCACAGGGGAGCCATCTCCAATCATCCTGGGACGACCATTCCTCGCCTCTGCGAGGGTCGTTATTGACTATGGATCAGGAGAGGTTCACTTCCGTCCTATTGACGAGAGCGAAGTGTTGATCACCACACCTACAGTTGACCAGAGACCTGCATCTGATGCACCTTCACCAATCATAGTTGAATCTGAGGCATGTGACCGATATGAGGATATTAGAGATGCTTGCTTAGCGATCGCTGATGAGACCCGATGAATCCCCCGAAAGGGGAGGAAGTCGGAAAGCATAGACCTCGCAGTTCCTCCTCTTGGTGTGTGGTGATGTGTTGATGAAATCCAAAGCATTTACATGATTGATCCCATTGAGCGGCGGGCAGATACCAAGATTAGACAGGACGGACCTGGTTTGACTACTTCCACTGATAAGTCTGTTCCTGGTCACTCACAAGTAAAGATGATTGAGGTCGGTTATGATGCTGCCATTTATTTTGATAGATTCAGGCCTCTTTTTGAATATAATGATTCAGGTGAGACTCTTGAGGACGATCTGAGTTCGTATACTTCCACTGATGATTTCGTTCCTTTTGATTTTGACCTGGACGATCCCTCGCAGGACGACTCCGATTACACTTCTTCCGAGGATGATGAGTTTGTCCCATTCCACTTCGATATCTGCGAGACTTCCAAGGCCATACCTGACCACACTTCTTCCACTCACACGTCTGCGCCTTCACACCATAGGACCACCAAGGGCGAACCTAGCCATACTACTTCCATTGACCCATTCGTCCCTTTCCGATTTGATTCCACTGAGGGCTTTCACCCTGTCGACCCTGATCGGCTTCCGTCTACTGTGGACCCTGATGTCGACTTGCACCACACTAGATCTATCCCTCAGCGGTCTCGCAAGAAGGTTAGCTTTCAACCTTCTTGATTCTGTGTATATCCATCTCTATTGTACATTCCCTTGTGTACCTTTGTTCTCTCTCCCGTATTGCTCGTCCACCCATTCTCGTGTTTGCCTTGCTTAGGACGTACTTTGTCCTAAGTATAGGGGGGTGGACGAGACGAGTGTTCATCGTTCCGTTTCATCACTCTTGTTGTTGCCCATACTTAGGGCTTCTTTCACCCTAAGTATAGGGGGAGTGGTGTGTACACCCTAAGTATAGGGAGTGGTGTATACTTAGGGCTTCTTCCATTTGTTGATATCTGTTCTTCTTTTCTTCTTTTCTTCTTTTCCTCTTCTATCCTCTGTATCTATCAAAAAGGTGTCGCCTCCTTGTAGACAATTTTCTATACTTAGGATGTACTTTGTCCTAAGTATAGGGGGTGTGCACCCCGAGTTATCTTCTATTCTTTGATCCTCTCCATTGTCTCCTCTTCTTGTTTATACTTAGGGATATCTTACCCTAAGTATAGGGGGAGACAATCTGAGTACGATCTGTTCATTCCCACCCTTGACCCTCCCTACTTTGTGTACAGTCTACTATACTTAGGATTATTTGATCCTAAGTATAGGGGGGACGGTCAACTTCTCATTCGTTCATTCGTTTCTTCGTTTAATTATTCTTTAGATTTTCCTATACTCAGTACGAGTTATGTCTTCTCTTTTTCTCTGTGATCTATGAGGACATAGCTCAAGCTAAGTATAGGGGGGTCGTATATACTGTGTATATACTTTAGCCATAACTCGTACCTTCGTATTTTCTAATAATATGGCTAATTAATATCATTAAATCCATTAAAAACCTTAATAAAAAGATGTGATTATTCCTCAAATTCTTTTTGTATTTACTGGTTAATAAATCAGGTGAAAATCTTTTTTGCAAAATGTTTGAAAAATAGTGTGAAAAATCTTTGTGAAAAATCTTTTGAAAACTATTTTGAAAATATTTTGGTACATGTTTTCAACCTGTGTAAAATGTGTTGATTGTAAAATTATTCTCTTTGTTTGAAATAAAATGTTTGAAAAACGATTTGCAAATGGTTTGAAAAATGGTTGCAAAAATATTTGAAAAATCTATATATACTGTTTTGAAAACCTTTGCAAAATGATTTTCAAATGTGTGTACATGTTTGCAAAATGTTTGTAAAATTCTTTTGGACTAGAATTTTCAAAATTGTTTGAAAAACCTTTGTCAAATAAGTTTGAGGAATACGTACATCACACCTAAAATTCACTATATATATGTATAAAATTGATCACTTACCCTTGTAAATTCTTAAAATCCACTTCTTTTACATATAAGAAGCACTCCCGTGTATATATTTTTCACCTTGTTTTAGCCAAAAATCTTTTGTTTTCAAAAATTCCAAAAACATTTGCAAAATTAAAATCCAAAAAAACACACTTGAAAATCTTTTTGAAAAATCTAAAAACATGCATATGCATCATCTTTTCAAAAATCCATAAAAAGTTCAAATTCTTTGAAAATTGCATCACAAAAAAATTTTCTGCATCGCATTGCATGACAACCGCATTTTTCGGATTGAGTTTGATAGTTGAACGAGTCTAAGTAAAATCCGAAGATTGGAGCTTGGTTGGACCTTAAAATCTACCTAATTAATAGGAACCTTATAGGAACTGGGTTTGAGGTACTTCAGGTCTAGTTGACTTAATTCTTTGAGGATCACGAGACTTGGTTCAATAAATTCTTGACTGCCTAAGTAGAGTATTTCGGAGCACACGTACGACTCTTGTTGATAATGACCTAACTTGGACACTTGCACCTTTCACATGGCTCAACTCAGTTGAAGTGGTAAGGGGGTTGAATTTGCCGGTATGAGACGCACACAGGTGGAAACATTTGTCCTCCTCTAGGGAGGGAAGTGCGCCCCAACCCGTCCAGTAATGATGAGTTTCGAGGATAGGAGATCGTGGGTTGCGATAAAGCTTCAAAAGTGTGATAGTCTACTGGCTCAAGAGGAAAAACTCCCTATGTAAATGCTGTTGTGTATAGTATTCAAAAAAATGCAAAAGCAAAACTCCAAAAAAAGTGGACAGGCCAGTACAAAAATAAAAATGCCTGCTGGAGTGTACATATGTTGTAAAGTCAAATAAGCAAGATTGAGCTTCGAAGTCAAATCATGTGAGCCTGCAGCTGGATGACTTGACTACACTGGTCTTGCATCCTAGGATAGGTAGCTACACTGGATACCGTCCATTCTTCTCTTCACCCCCTCCTCTTGAGTTGGTTGCCACTTGAACTTAGAAGGGAATACCCTGCTCCTTGAGGAATGAGTTGTTGAATTGGGGAATCATTGGGTTGTCATATTGGAGAAGTCAGTCTCTTTGTCATTTCAGTTGGGGAGAGCCTCCATCACTTACACTGTACGAGTCAGATTCATAGTCGCAAGAGTTTGCGTATGAGTTGAAGTATTTCTGACCTGGCTATTGAGGAGACTTGAGCAGCGTTTTGGGATTCTCAGGGACTGTTGGATTTTAAGTTCGGTTCTCATTAAGGTTCCGATCGCACTAAAATTCCAAAGGTCCGACTTAAGCTCCAAACTTTGATTTTGTGAAGACAAGTTTGATAATTAAACTTAATCCATCTTCTTCTTTTTCTTTTCTTTCTTTTTCTTTCTGCACTTATTGCATAAGTGTTTGCTAGGGACAAGCAAAGGTAAAGTATAGGGGGATGATGAAGCCACATTTCATCATCTTTATTCTATCATTTTGGCATCAAAAATCCTAGCAAATGCGTGTAAATAGCATTAAATTCATCATCTTAGCATTCATGCATGTGCATCCAAATAGTGTATAAAATAGTGTAAATAAAGCCAAAATTATAGAATAAATAAAAGAAAAGAAAAAGAATAAAATATTGTAAATATTTTATGACCCAAAACCTCGAGACCTAGGCATCTTGATGAATAGGTCGACAAGGAATAAAGTAGGGGGAGATAAGGGTCAAATACAATAAATATTAATTCATTCTTTATTCATTTTGGGACCTATTTTTGATTCCACTTTTTATACATCAAATAAAGAAACTTTGTACATAAAAGATGTAGATAATTAAATAAATAAAAATACAAAATTGATTTCACTGAAAAATAATGTACAGATAAAAAGTTATGGTCTGAATAAAAATCCAGAATCCCAACTTCCCAGACCCGTATCTCACAAATGAAAACTCCAAATGCAGCAAACTCACCTTTAATTGTATATAATTAAAAATAAGCTATTTAATGGCGGTGGTTTCGCATTTGGCGGAGCTACGGTTTGACAGTTGAGTTTTGGACCCTTGTAGTATACTTGTACAGATTAAAATATTCATTTTATTATTTATTAATTATTTTATAATTTTATATTTTTATAATTTTGTAAATATTATTTATATAAATATGTGTATTAAAATCAGAATAAAAACTCAAATGGAATACAAAATAAAAATACTTGTATATAATATACAAAGGTATAATACATGTATACATACCTACATTATTAATACTTCTATTTTATTAAGCATATAAAATACATCAGAAAAATAAAATAAGAATATATTCAAGTGTATAAAAGTATTCTATAAATTTATAAAATAATAAACAAAAATAAATAAATTAAATACGTAAAATAAAAATAAAATACTTAAATATATAGATATAGATACCTATAAGGGGTATAAATGGTAACTTGTAATTACACACCCCATAAAAATAAAAAAAACACCATAAAATAATTTATAAAAATAATAAACATTTTTTATTCTTAAACCAAAAAATAATAAATTGATTTGCTATTTTAGTTGATTTTAGCAATGTTTTTTCCCGGGGATTTTCCCGGTTGGTCCACGTGGACCAACCAGGTGGAAGTTGACCCGCTGGTCAACTCCCTCGTCTGCTCCTGCAACCCGTCAGTTGCGTTTTTTAGCCATTTTCTCCCTTTTTTCAAGGCCGCATCTTTCATTATTTGGCATTGTGTCCTTCACGACTTTTTATCCCATATATCCCTTATACACGCCCAGGCATAATATTGAGCATTGGATTACGTGTGTGCCTTATTTTCTTCATCCTTTGGGCCGGCTTGACCATCTCTCTGCCCAATGTTCTGAAAGTTGTCAGACTGCATTTTTTTGGCATTTTCTCCGAAATTTTGGAGAGCGCGTCTTTCACCATTTGGCCTGGCTTCCTTCTGCAATTTTTCTCCCCTACCATTGAGCATCCACGCCCAACCATTACATAGGGGATTGGACCCGCGATTTGCATGATCTGCATCGATCTTTGAGCCCCTGCGTCACTTCTTCAAAATACGCCCCAAACCTTCATTTGGTTTTTGAACCCTTTTTGCCCCTTGCCAAGCTCTCCTTCCTGCAGGTCCTGGATAGAGGAGGTGACAGGTCATCTCCGGCCTCCTTGCGGAGGCGTTTGGTGGAGTAAATCGGTGTCTCCAACCTCCATCTCCGGCCAACGCCGTGAGGTTCCATCTCAAGCAACCAGCCTTCGAGGTCCAGAAGGGGGCGTCTGAGCCTCGCGTACATCTTCCTCGTGCTGCTGGAGCACCACCCAGGTCTACCTTCGCCGCCGGGCACCACAGGGGTCCATCTGGGCATTTTGAGACATCCACTCGACGAGGGGGACTCTGGGGAAGCATTTGAAATCAGCGGGGAGGAGTCGGAAGCACCGGGCGTGAAGATTTTGGAGCTTACAGTTCATCCAGGCCGAGTTCTTCGGTTGTTCTTCCCTCACGTCCCGGAGCCGTTCGATCCCTCCTTGTTCGTGGCCAGCTACAGCAGCCACCCGATCACGCTGCACCCCGGCCATCGATCTCCATCGCTCCATCTAATCTCAGTTGCACAACGCGAAGGGGTACGGGTCGTTGGATCGCTGACACGTGGCGTTAAGTGGACCATCTGCTGCCGTCAGATCCGCCTACTTGGGTATTTTGCAGTTTTAGCCCAAGGAGTTTTTGTATTTGATAGTTAATATTTAAACATTCATCTGCTTTGTTAAACTTTTGCAATCTTTGCATATAAGCTCCTGGATGTTTGTTTAATTATGTATCTACCCCTGGCCTGCGTGTATTTTCTTGTTGTTGCCTCTAATTTTTGCATGCATCTATAAAACTCCAAAAATTCTCAAAAATAGAGTTAAGCTCCTGTTGCATTGTAGATTCATTGTCTATTTTTATTTTGCATTTTTATTGCATTTTAATATTTATTAAAAATAAAAAAATATGCATTTTTAGCACTGTTTGCATTAGAAAATACATAAAATTTATAAAAACACCTTAGAAAACTCAAAAAAAAATATATTTGGTGTCGTTTAGTATCTTTTAGCTCCAGACCAAAAATCACTAAAAAAATACAAAATGAAAACCCCTAAAAATTTTAAACACCAAAAAGCTTCCTAAAAATATTAAAAATTCTACAAAAATCCTAAAATGCAATTTAAATTTCTGTATCTTCTCTGATTCATTATCTTTCAATAAAATTAATTTGAAGAATTTTGGACACCATTTGATATTTTTCATCCTCATTTTAGTTTCCAGCAGTAGCTAATTCATTGTTTTCTTGTATTTCCACTTTTCAAAATACCAAAAATATTCTGAAAAATCCCCAAAAATCACAAAAACAGTAGAAAAAGTATAAAAAGACCAAAAACAATTTATTTTCTGATTTTTGAGCATTTTTACTCATTTTTATAAATCATTTATCCTCTCATTTCTTATATTGTGTATATTCTATTATTGAAAAAATATTAAAAAAATATAAAATATAAAAAGAAAATATAAAATCAGAAAATTAAAAATCAAAATACAAAATTATAAAATCAAAATTAAAAATAAAAATATATAAAATTAAAAACCCACAAAAACATTTGCCTTGCATAGTGTAGACAATCACATCACATTCACACACACACACACACACACACACACACACTTGTTAATCTATCCTGCCTTTCTCCCTGTGTTCGAACTCTCTACGTACTTGCTTCTATACATCATTTATGTAGAGTTAAAAATAAATTTTAACTTCACATCGATTTTCATTGCTTGAATTATTTGAGTGTGGGTTAATTGTTGATTTTAGTCCAGGATTCATTGCGGGTCGCCACAGCGACGGTTGTCTCCGCCTTGTGTGAGACACTATTTAGACCCCGTGAATTTTGGCTTAATCAGAAGCCTCGATGTTTGTCATGATACTTTTAAAAGCCCTAACAAGAAGATAAAGATAGGTTACCATGACAAGGAAGATGCTAGAGTCGAGCATGTTGTTAGATCGGGTGTTCTTGTTTGTCCTCATTGCACGAGAAGCCACCGAGGCGAATGCTATCATGGATGGTCGTATCGCGATATATCGACGATATATCGGTATCGACATGTGATCGATATATCACCGATATTGGACATTCCAAGGCTATTTTCTTCACAATATCGATTCGATATCAGTGATATGGCGTCGATATATCGACCATATATCATATTGACATGATACCGATAGTGAAACTGACATGGCCTTCCCTGAATGTTATAAGATAACCGGGGCTTATTTGAAATGTGGATAGAAGGGTGACTTCATCTGCGATTGCCCAAAGATGAAGGAAGCAAAGGATGGGCAAAATAGTGTAGATCCGAAAAAGAAGATCATGGGACGAGTATACTCTATCACAACTGATCAGTCAAAGGATCCCAGTCAGGTTGTAGAAGGTAAACTTCTTGTCTCAGGTTTCATGGCTAGAATACTTTATGATCCAGGAGCTTCTCATTCGTTTATATCAAGTAGATTTGTTAGATTGCTTGATTTAAAACCTACTGAGATGACATTGTTATCTGTTTCTTCACCTGTCGGGGAAATTGGTACTTGTGGGTCTTTCTTGCATGGAGGTACCTATAGAGATTGAGGATAAATAATTAGTTGTAAATCTAGTCCTCTTAGAAATGACGGACTAGGATGTCATTTTAGGAATGGATTGGCTCTACGAGAACCACACACATGTTCTTTGTAGAGAAAAGAAAGTCCTACTATGTAGGCCCGGAGTATCTGAGATCCAAATAAAGGATTTTAAGAGACCCATCAAACAAATGCTTGTTTCCTTATTGAAGGCACACCGAATGTTGTCAAAAGGTTTCCAGGCTTTTATTGCAAGTGTGGTGAAAACAAAGGCTCAACATTTTTTCTATTGAGGATGTGCCCATTGTTCGAGAGTATGCTGATGTTTTTCCTGAAGACCTTATTGGTTTACTTACTCATAGAGAGATTGACTTCACTATTGAAGTCATACGGGATCATCTCCCATCTCCAAACCACCTTATTGCATGGCTCTGACACAGTTATCTAAACTCAAAAAGCAGCTTGAAGAACTTCTTGAGAAAGGCTTTATTCAACATAGTGTCTCCTTATTGGGTGCTCATGTGCTCTTTGTCAAGAAGAAGGATGGGATGCTTAGACTATGCATTGATTATCGGGTTCTGAATCAGATCACAGTCAAGAATAAGTACCCTTTACCTCGAATAGACGATATATTCGATCAATTGCAGAAGGTCGCTATATTTTCAAAGATTGATTTAAGATCGGGTTACCATCAACTAAGAGTCAAGGCAGAGGATGCTCCAAAGACTGCTTTTAGATCGAGGTATGGGCACTACGAGTTTCGAGTAATGCCATTAGGATTAATCAATGCTCTACAGCATTCATGGACCTTATGAATAGGGTGTTCCATGATTTCTTGGATAAGTTTGTCATAGTTTTTGTTGATGACATTATTATATATTCAGAAGGGAAGAAGCATCACGAAGAACACTTGAGGACAGTTTTAGAAACTCTGAGGCATCACCATCTCTATGCTAAATTCTCAAAATGTGAGTTTTGGCCTGATAAAGTGATGTTTCTTGGTCACGTGATATCAAAAGATGGGATATTTGTTGACCCATCGAAGGTCGAGGTAGTCCTGAATCGGAACCAACCGAAGACAGTTATAGAAACTCGTAGATTTTTGGGCTTGGTTGGTTATTACAGGTGATTTATTCGGGATTTTTCGAAGACAGCTTTACTTCTCATGAAATTGATGAGGAAAGAAACTAAATTCATCTGGAGTCTGCAATGTGAAGAGAGTTTCCAAAAAATTGAAGGATATGTTGACTTCAGCTCCAATTTTGACACTTCCTTCGGGTACTGGAGGTTTCATAGTGCATACTGATGCCTTAGAGTCAGGATTTGGTGTTGTTCTGATACAACATGATAAGGTCATAGCTTATGCGTCTCGATAATTGAAAATTCACGAGAGAAATTATCCTACTCATGATCTTGAGCTAGCCGTAGTTGTTTTTTGCCCTGAAGTTGTGGAGACATTATCTGTATGGAGAGAAATTTCAGGTGCTTACTGACCATAAGAGCCTTAAATATCTTTTTTCTCATAAGGACTTAAATATGAGGCAACAGAGATGGCTATAACTATTGGAAGATTATGATTTTTCCTTGGGCTATCATCCGGGAAAAAGTAATGCAGTGGCAGATGCGCTCAACGGGAAATGGGAAGCTAAGTTTTCTTGTACGAGATTGCAATGGAAGCTCGTCGAGGATTTTGTTCATTGGAAACCTTCTATAGATGGGAACCATGATATTTTTGTTGCTAGATTGCAAATTCACTCAGCATTGATAGAGAAGGTGTTGGCAGCATGAAAAGTTGATCTAGAATTATCTCAGATGGTTGAAGCATCGAAGAAGCCTTCTAGCGAGTTGTCAATTGCAATCGACGGGGGATTGAGATTTAGAAATCGATTATGGGTTCCTAATATTCAAGAGGTCAAAAAGGAGATCTTGGAGGAAGCATGTAGCTCAATGTATTATATTCATCTAGGGAGTACAAAACTGTATAAGGACTTGCAAAGAAATTTCTGGTGAAAAAATATGAAATGGGAAATTGCAGAGTTTGTTTCAAGATGTTGATGAACGTCAAATTTGCCTTTTTAAGATAGATAATTATCGTAGTATAGGAGGCAAATTTGTTCAACAAAAACCGCAAACTTGGTATGTTGTGGAGTATTTTTACTTGGCAAGTCTACCAAGGTCGAACACAAGGACATGAGATACGCTATCTATTTATCAAATTTAGATCAATTAAGAGCATGCGTGTATAAATCTCAATTCCAAGGTCTTCATGCAGATTACAATGCAATTAAAAGGTGCATGCATTTTTAGTTGATTTTTATGTAATTATAAGATGATGCATGAAAATAATGCAAGGTTAAATGCATGCAGAATAAAGGATTACAAATATGCCCTAAAAAGATTAATTAAAAAGGTCGGGGGAAGCTCGCTGGAGGGCTGGCAGAAATCCTGGAACCAAGGCGGAGCTTCATTGTTGTCTGGAGAAGCGCAACGAAGCTTGGTCGTCGGAGGTGGAGCTTGGGACCGGCGAGGCGTTGAAGGGTCCGACCATTGATGTGAAGGATATGGTTAGATCCTCAAGCGCATCACGGAAGCGTGAGCATCGTATCGAATACGACGAAGAACGACTAGTCGGACTAGTTGTTATATAAGCAGCGGAAATTAAAAAATTTTTCATGCGACGAAACCACATGATCCAAGAACACTTCTCGGATCGTTTCGTCAAACCACAAACAATTAATAGGATTACCTCTTGAAGCGTGGTTGCGATCAAGTCTCTAAATGAAGAGACCTCCTGTCTCAAGTCCGATCCGACAGAGGAGACGCTTGCGAGCGTGGGGATGAACCGCGTGCTTCTCGCAATCCATGTTGATGATCCAAGCGGTGGATCTCCTGATCTCGACAAACGAGATCCGACATCTTCTTCACGAGCGAGGCGCACCGAAGGAGACGGAGATCCACGAGCAAACGATCAGGCAGCATAACGACGACGCTGCGGTGATGGAGAACCTCTCTAGGGCATCCATGATGGACTACCATGAGAGGGAGAGAGAGAGAGGGCTGACGTGTAGAGAGAAAGAGAGAGAGAGAGAGATGTGCTTCAAAAGCATTGTGTTGTGTAAAGAAGAGCAAAGGGGTGCCTCTCCTTTTATAATATTTTAGGATCCATGGATCTCAATCCATGGACAACACAAATCCAATGGCTCTCATTGATTGTGTTTTTTTCAATGGCCAAGATTTGTGTTGGTAAAACCAAAAACAATAATTTAATTGAGATTAAATATGTATTGATAAATCAACATAATTTAATCCTCAAATTAAATCAACCAAAAATGGAGATAATGAGAAAGAGAGAATGCCTCCTTCTATATACATGGAGTGGACGACCTCTCTTTTCTAATAGGAATAGGTGGTCGTCCCTCCTATGGAAGGAGCATCTCCAAATGTAATCTCCTTGATTACATTATTCCATGTATCTCTAATTTATTACAACAACAATTGTTGTAAATTATTCTACAAAATAATTCATAATCATTTTGTGAATATTGCAATCTTGCCATTAAACATTTGTGAACCATATTCACAAATCCAAAATAAAATACAAATTACATTTTCAATTTAATGTCCAATGTGAATCTAATTCACATCAACATTTAATTAACAAATGTAAATTATAAATAGCTCTCTCTTATATATTATGAATCACATTTATAATATATATGACTAATATGGATATTGTCATCTGTATTATTCATATCCATGATAATTAAATCACATTTAATCATCCCGGATCTCTATTCTCGTGTGCCCAAATAATATGAATCACATTCACATTATTTTCGTCTTTGAGAATCAAATCACATTTAATTATCTAAGATAGCTCTCTTTATAATATGAATCGAATTCATATTAATCATGTAATTAAATCACATTTAATTATCCATTTTCCCAATGCTCGGATACATTTATCAACAGTAGAATTATCCATGAACTCTTTTAAGGATAACACGCTTTCTCCGCGAATACTTAGAGATAAGGACAAGACGATTGTATTGTTCTACGTATAGTGACCTGGATATTGAGATCATATCTCAAATCCAAATCGCGGGCCTCCCATAGAGGCTTGATTAAATCATCGCAAATCTAATCTTCTCATTGCATCTGAATCACATTCAGATCAATGTCCAACGTTTGGACCAAGACCATATTACTTCTCTACTGAGAGGAGTCACTAAAATCCAGTCCCGTTTCATCACTCCCTATGAATGGAAGTGTCATGGTTATACAATCATTTATGATCACATCACCCTCAAGTATTCTCAATACCTGTACATCCTCCATACTGGAAGACTCATGATAAACCCGAAGTATTGGATCAACTTTATACTGTCTACTTCAGGGTTCTATCAGTAAGTTTCTCATTCGATCATTGGGACTCAGTATCGATCATATACTTTCCAAAAGCGTATATCATACCTAGATCTTGATCATATACTTCCTAAAAGTATATATCATACCTACAAATTCAGTCAAGCTTCCAAAGCGAGACGATCGTGCACACAGAATTTGATTCTTCCCAATATCTCATGAGTGAGCTTATGCCTTCTGGTTCAATAAATGAACCTTTATGATCCCTTTGAGAGATTGTATTACTCATATGCCCTTATATGCACACCCGCGCCGATGTATAGACCTTGGTTAGGTCATCAACCTATTGGTCTGCCAAATGTACATACTCAGACATATAGTAACACATATGTCTCCGGTCAGAGGATGCGTGCCTATATCATGACAGCATACGATATAGGACTTTGGTTATCAGGATCTGGTTAAGTCAACTTTTTGACATAACTAATCTGACACCTTCGAATCTCTATTCCTATGCAGAGGACATGTATCAAGAGGTCAGTCAGATATCAACCTTTAGAGATAAGGATTGCCATCTCCTACTCAGGCTGGAGATCATCTCTTAGCAATCATTTGACGGTGCTTGATGAGTCCTCAATCTAACCCCTTAGATATTCATCCAAGCACTAGCCTCTATGATTCAATAGCTGAATCAACAGCTGTATGATTATTAAGATGGCCATGGTACATAACCCTAATTGTACTAAGGGATCTATTATGCAAATTATTCATTCTTCATTTCAGATCAGGGAATGATAGTCACAATAACATTTATTTCATAATGCTTCACCATGGGCTCGCATGTCCAACAATCTCCCACTAGCCCAAAGAGACATTAATGGGCTAATCATTTAAACCCAACTCTTGTGACAATCATAGGTTATTAAGAAAAATAGCTTGGTAAGCTGATCAGTCACTTTGTTCCTGCGAGACTACACTAAGTCCTTTTACGACACTTGCATATCCCCAGTAACAGTTCTCGCATCTAATGTGAATATTGCATCTCATGCAAACAGTACTCAATCTTGTTAGCTACAGTGACCGTGACACTACAACTTAACAATTATCATAACCGGTATTTTCATAATCCTTATCAGAATACCCTTATTCCTGGAGATCACTATCTCTAAAGGTATCCACAATTAAGACCTTTTAGATCTCTATCTATAAAGTCTTAAGTTTCTGAAGATAAGACTTTGAGATCACTATCTCAAAAATCTTGTCATCTATGAAGATTTTGTTATTACTGTAATCAAGTGTTTTTCTCTCCATAGTAGGATTAGCACCACTTTACTACTCCCACTGGATGGCAGATATCTGGCTTTTATACACATCTAGCATACACTCAGCTTCTCGTAACTAATGCACAAGTGCAAGAAGTTCTAGCATTCACTTCCTCAACTCTTTGAGGTGCTATCCCTTTAGATAGGTCAGTACCATATCTTAAGAGATGGAAGCTTTTCTTGGAATTTTCAAGAATGGAATATGTCCAAGGTGTACTACTATTGTGACAGTCCCAATACCCTCTTCTCTTTACTTCTGAACACCTTCGTGAACTAAGATCAAGAGGTATCTTTGAGATCATATCTCAAGTTATGGAACAACCAGATTATAAAACACTTACTATTATTTTAAATGATTAGGATATCATCTACATTTAGCACGATGAACACAAAGGCACTCCTACTAAGCTTCACATGGCTCATCAAGATTCTATCTGAAATCATAACATTTATAATTTCATCAAATCTTATGGTCCAACTTCAAGAAGCTTATTTGAGTCCATAGATGGATTCCTTAGCTTGCACACCTTGCTTTCCTCAACCATGAAACCCTGGGGCTACTTCATGTGAATATCCTCCGAGAGGTATTCATAGAGGAATGAAATCTTGACTTACATCTTGAAGATGCAATAGTCAAGTTGTGTATCTAAGGTTAGCAATATTCTGATGATTTTAAGCATGGTCACCGAAGAGCAAGTCTCATCGCAAGCAATGTCTTCTTTTCCGGTGTGTAGCTCATGACTAAGAATCGTGCTTTGAAGGTCTCTACCTTCTCATCAGGTTCCCTCTTCTCCTGAAGATCCATTAACACCTTTACAGGTCTTACCCATATAGGTGGATCCTCAAGGGTCCATATACAACACTTGTATATGAAGTCTACATTAGACTTTTATTGCTAACATCCATCTATCCATGCTATGATCTTCATAAACTTCATCACATGAAGTTCGATCATTGTCATATTTCTCTGACACATGGAATCCATCCTCAAACTCATTTGAAGAGGTATTAGTGTTTCATCTTCAATTGTCCTTTTAGTTTCCAATTTCAGGAGCCTCATTATCTTCTCAAGATTAAATGAGTTCCTACACTTCATTTTCATCTTGATTCTCAAGAGTCTCAACCTCTAAGAATCACATTCTCAGATATGAGATATTTTAAGAATCTCAATGTCATAAAGTAGGTATCCAATAACATCCTTTATTTTCCTAATGAAGCATCACTCTCAAGTGCTAGATTCCAGCTTGCACGCATGGAACCATATTAAGGATATATATTGTAGTCTCTACTACATATATTCCTGGATACTAAGAGGAAATTATGCTAAAATTCATCATTGATCAAATCATGTCATACATGATCTAATTGTATCTCTCTACAACTCTATTGAGTTTAGGTTCATTAGGATGAGTGAGATAGGAATGATATTCCTTTCTTCATAAGGTATATCATGAATTCATCTAATAGGTATTGATTGCCTAGATTAGACCAAATTCATTTCCATCTTCCTTCAGACTTTGGTTCCAAACCAAAATTATGAAATCTTTGAACATTTCAAAGGTTTCAAATGCCGAAGGGAAGAAATCTTATATCACCAATATTCATTAATGGATATCACATATCCATAATGTTTATTCTGATATAGATGATCCACATACATCAATATGTATTAGATCTTGAATATCTTGACATCTTACACCTTTCTATAAGAAGGGTGTATTGGACATTTTACTTTGAATACAATATTCATAAGTATGTAAATTTTGAAATTTTAGACATTCTAAAGTTTCATCTCTTACTAGTCTATTGATCAAATCAATAGACGAATGTCCAAGGCTTGATGCTAGATCATTGTCAAATGATCTTCATCCTCCTATTGATCTTGAGGTTTAATTTCAGTATTTAGAAATGTTAATGAACCATTCATCAATTTTCTAATTTAGTAGAGTCCACTAGATTTTAGATTACTTTCTGAAATATCTCCATCATAACTCTTTATGATAGATTTATTACAGAATTTGTGTTTATTTCTAACATTTAGAAATAAACAATGAGTGTATTCTAATATCTAGGTCATAGAGACATTCTTTAAGACTAAGGGCTCTCCCACTAAAATTATGAAGCCTTTCAATCGATAGAGATTGTTGCGACAATTGCATCAATATCTATGTGGATGACTATAAGCATTGGGATCAAATTTTATAGTCTTCTAAAACATATGCAACCCATTGCAAGTGTTGTAGAAGATTGAGATACAATTACAATACTTTATCTTATTCAATAAGCAAGTCAATATCAATGATTTATGTAGATTACTCTGATGCTCTATCCGAGTCCTTCTCTAAGGATTCTAGACAGACTTGGTAGTCATACTATCAACACACCAACTTATTACAGTATTGCATTTATCCAACTATTTGGATGTCATATGGAAGTCACAGAAGTATAACCAACTTTTTGACTATATTTCTCACTTGGGTCCAACCCATGCTTCCATTGCGCTCCCTTTATCTATGAACAACCATTACTTAAGACTAAGGATCTCTTATGCTAAATTCAAAAGAATTCAATGTAAGAGCATTTAAACATTTATGCATGCTTCATTAAATTCATACAATATGAATATTATGAAGCTTCATGAATGACTAGAGTATAGACAGTAGAATAATGACACTCATCATCTACATCCATCTAAACTCTTAAAACATAGGTTTAGGTAGGTACTCAAACAATTTGAATACATCATCTCTTATGGAGCTACCATTCTACATGATGCAGAGAACCATGTCACTCATGATTAAATGTCAAGAGCACATATGTATGCCAGAATATCTTCATTGATTTTATAAGGATTATTTGACAATTGCTATCATCATCGATATGTCACTTCCAAAGTACATTCGATAAGAGATCAAGGCTATAGAGACATTCTAAAGTTTGCTAATTTGATTTACAACAGAACCTAAGTGATTTGCATGCATTTCAAAGCGTATCAAATCCTCAATTAACTCTTTAATTACGTTGAGATTCGCAGTCCCCGAAACTATGGATACATGTTCACTAAAATGAGCATAATTTGAGCAAACGGAATTGAAATCACGTAAACTCAGATACTACGATTTTCAAAAATAATCTCAAAATAGAGATGCGAAAATGAAATGCAAGAAAACTTTCGCAAACCCTAATGAACCCAAGTCGTCCTCAGTTAATGGATCGTATCCAAAAACACCGACCTAAGGCTCTGATACCACTTGAAGGATATGATTAGATCCTCAAGTGCATCACGGAAGTGTGAGCATCGTATCGAATACGACGAAGGATGACTAGTCGAACTTGTTGTTCTAAGCAGCGGAAATTAAAATTTTTTTCATGCGACGAAACCACGTGATCCAAGAACACTTCTCGGATTATTTCGTCTAAACCACAAATAAGTAATAGGATTACCTCTTGAAGCGTGGTTTCGATCAAGTCTCTAAACGAAGAGACCACTTGTCTCAAGTCTGATCCTACAGAGGAGATGGTTGCGAGCGCGGGGATGAACCGCGTGCGTCTTGCAATCCATGTTGATGATCCAAGCGGTGGATCTCCTGATCTCGACACATGATATCCGACGTCTTCTTCACGAGCGAGGCGCACCGAAGGAGATGAAGATCCACGAGCAAACGATCGGTCATCATAACGACGATGCTGCGGCGATGGAGAACCTCTCTAGGGCATCCATGTGGACGACCATGAGAGGGAGAGAGAGGGCTGACGTGTGGAGAGAGAGAGAGAGAGACCTGCTTCAAAAGCATTGTGTTGTGTAAAGAAGAACAAAGGGGTGCCTCTCCTTTTATAATATTTTGGGATTCATGGATCTCAATCCATGGACAACACAAATCCAATGGCTCTCATTGATTGTGTTTCTTTCAATGGCCAAGATTTGTGTTGGTAAAACCAACAACAATTAATTTAATTGAGATCAAATATATATTGATAAATCAACATAATTTAATCCTCAAATTAAATCAACCAAATATGGAGATAATGGCAAAGAGAGAATGCCTCCTTTCATATACATGTAGTGGACGACCTCCCTTTCCTAATAGGAATAGGTGTCCGTCCCTCCTATGGAAGGAGCATCTCCCAATGTAATCTCCCTTGATTACATTATTCCATGTATCTCTAATTTATTACAACAATAATTGTTGTAAATTATTCTACAAAATAATTCATAATCAATTTGTGAATATTGCAATCTTGCCATTGGAAATTTTTGAATCGTATTCACAACCCAAAATAAAATGCAAATTACATTTTCAATTTAATGTCCAATGTGAATCCAATTCACATCAACATTTAACTAACAAATGTAAATTACAAATAGCTCTCTCTTATATATTATAAATCACATTTATAATATATATGACTAATATGGATATTGATATCCACATTATTCATATCCATGATAATTAAATCACATTTAATCATCCTGGATCTCTACTCTCATGTGCCCAAATAATATGAATCACGTTCACATTATTTTCATCTTTGACAATCAAATCACATTTAATTATCTAAGATAGCTCTCTTTATAATATGAATCGAATTCATTTTGATCATGATAAATAAATCACATTTAATTATCCATTTTCCCCAATGCTCGGATACATTTATCAACAATAGAATTATCCATGAACTCTTTCAAGGATAATGCGCTTTCTCCGCGAATACTTGGAGATAAGGACAGGGCGATTGTATTGTTCCACGTAAAGTGACTTGGATATTGACATCATATCTCAAATCCAGATCGCTGGCCTCCCATAGATGCTTGATTAAATCAAGACCGCAAATCTAATCATCTCATTGCATCCGAATCACATTCAGATCAATGTCAAACATTTGGACCAAAATCATATTACTTCTCTATTGAGAGGAGTCACTAAAATCCATACCCGTTTCATCACTCCCTAGGAATGGAAGCGTCATGGTTATACAATTGTTTATGATCACATCACCCTCAGGTATTCCCTATACATGTACATCCTGCATACTGGAAGACTCAGAATAAACCCAAAGTATTGGATCAACTTTATACTGTCTACTTCAGGATTCTATCAGTAAGTTTCTCATTCGATCATTGGGAGTCAGTATCGATCATATACTTTCCAAAAGCGTATATCATACCTAGGTCTTGATCATATACTTCCTAAAAGTATATATCATACCTACAAATTCAGTCAAGCTTCTAAAGCGAGACGACCGTACGCACAGAATTTGATTCTTCCCAATATCTCATGAGTGAGCTCATGCCTTCCGGTTCAATAAATGAACCTGTATGATCCCTTTGAGAGATTGTATTACTCGTATGCCCTTATATGCACATCAGCGTGCCAGTGTGTAGACCTTGGTTAGGTCATCACCTTATTGGTCTGCCAAATGTACATACTCAGACATATAGTAACACATCTGTCTCCGGTCAGAGAATGCATGCCTATATCATGACAGCATATGATATAGGTCTTTGGTTATCTCGATCTCGTTAAGTCAACTTTTTGACATAACTAATCTGACACCTCCGAATCTCTATTCCTATGCAGAGGACCTGCATCAAGAGGTCGGTCAGATATCAACGTTTAGTGATAAGGATTGTCATCTCCTACTCAGGCTGGAGATCATCTCTTAGAAATAATTTGACGGTGCTTGATGAGTCCTCAATCTAACCCCTTAGATATTTATCAAAGCACCATCCTCTATGATTCAATAGTTGAATCAACAACTGTATGATTATTAAGACGGTCATGGTACATAACCCTAATTGTACTGAGGGACCTATTATGCAAATTATTCATTCTTCATTTCAGATCAGAGAATGATATTCGTAATAATATTTATTGCATAATGGCTCGCCGTGGGCTCGAATGTCCAACATGATGTTCATGCAGAAGTTAGGCATAGCCGAAGTGAGTGCATGAAGTGCGTGAGTGGTTTGTGATGAAATGGAGGCCATGGAGGTGACGGGAGGCGATGGTTGTGAGCTTCATTCTCGGTGGAGCAGGGAAGAAGGTAATCAGGGTGAGGAGGTTCTAAAGAAGGGAAGGGTGATCTTGAGTAGTTGGCGTGAATGATGGGTGACTGGTGGAGGTCGTCAGATGATTGGGTGGAGGCGAGAGGTGTTGATTGCGGCGTATAAATTTGGAAAAAATTGAGGTATGAGAGATGATTAGATACCTGAGATTCAGAGGTGATCGATGGGCGGAGGAGGAGGCTTGGGCTGAGCTTCATTCAAAGCTCGGGCCGTCGCATGACTCGCTCAACCAAAGGCAAGGTGCTCGGCGGATGCCAAAGGCACTGCGAAACGGCGGAGCAACCGCAGGTTGACACTGGGGCACTAGGTCGTCGTCGCCTCTGCCTTCTGCCTCTCCGCTATCACCAGAGGGCATGCGAAGCTGGGCCTAAGCCCAGGATTGGTGGACGAGGAGAACAGAGGGAGGAGGTCAGCTATTTGTAGGTGGAGGAGGTGGTCGGTTATGGTAGTGGCGAGGTGTTTTGAAATGGGTTGAATGATGGCTGGGAGTAATGGAGGGGAGCGTTAGGGGTTACACGAAGAAGGTGGAGGTAACGGCGACGTGTAGGTGATGTTACGACGAGGGAGGAAGGTCGGAGATCGTAGCTATAATTGGAAGGGGGAGGATGTCCTGCGAGTTGTAACGCCTAGAGGGAGGGTCTAACGGGAGGTAGGAGATGAAATTGTGGCTGCTGTGGGATCTTACGATACAACAACCCAGTTGTTGGCGTAGATGGAAGGCCATGATCTGATCGATCGGATCAAATCCAGTGGTGGATAGGCAAGTTGTGATGAGCAATTTAGATGGGATCGGAGGTTCCATCCTACAGTGGATATAAGGCAGTTAACGTGGCGAGATGGTGGCCGTAGGATTAGGAGGGAACGAGTGGCTGAGAGCGAGGCGCGGGGGGGGGGGGGTGTGGCTTAGATATGACATGAGATCAGATCAGACGGCTGATGGAGCGGAGATGGACGGTCGAGATGGAGGTGGGGTGAAGAAGATCTGACGGTCCAGGAGAGGTGACGGGTTGAGGAAGGAGGATTGGGCCATGTGGGCGGCCCATGGGGTGCCACATGGCCCAATCAGAATTTCAGACTATGTAAAATCAAAGAAAAATGTGGAATAAATAGTAGAGGTAAAATTAGAAAAAGTCAAAACATGAAAGTTGTTCATCTCGACGAGATCTACAAGTTTCATGTTGGACGAAAAGCAAAAGAGGTCATTTATACAAAAAGTATTTGGGGGTGGGGGTATTTTTAAGAGGTTAAAAACACATGCTTTTTGGATTTTGAGTTGTTTTTGTATTTTTTAGTCTTTTTAAGTGTTAGGCACTTATAGATAATTAATCCACCTAATTTTTATGGTTTTTTGATGAGAAAATAATTACAAAGTAAATAACAGTAATTAAATACAATTAATTATAGTTTAAGTATACACAATATAATACAAGATAAAATAGATGAATTATTATCGGATTTCATTTTTTTAATTAAGCCAGGGGTTTAATTAGTAAATTTTAGCATGATGAATACGAGATTCATCAGATGTCTCGTGTGTCAACGAGTAAAGATTGAGCATCAAAGGCCATCTAGAGAATTGCAACCGTTGGACCTGCCAGAGTGGAAGTGGGAGCTCATTACTATGGATCCCGTAGTGGGTTTGCCTCCCATGAAGGATTCCAAATATGATTCCATTTGGGTGATTGTGGATCTATTGACTAAATCAACGCACTTTTTATCGATATGATGTAGTTAGTCTATAGAGAGTTTGGCAAGTTATATGTCCATGAGATAGTGAGGTTGCATGGTGTACCTGTGTCCATTATCTATGATCGGGATGCAAGTTTCACATCTAGATTTTAGAAGAGCTTGAATGATGCATGGGGACATGAATATGAAATTCAGCACATCATTTCACCTGCAGACGTATGGGCAGTCAGAAAGAACCATACAGACATTAGATGATATGCTTAGATCTTGTGCATTGGACTTGGCTAGAAACTGGGATTTTCATCTTCCACTTGTTGATTTTACGTATAACAACAATTTTCATTCTAGTATTGGGATGGCCCCATATGAAGCACTATATGGTATACCATGTCGTTCTCCCTTATGCCCGAATGATGTTGGCAAAAAGAAAGTCTTAGGACCGGAGATTATCCTGGATACTACAAATAAAGTTGATATTATAAAGAAGAGTTTGCTAGCTGCTCAAAGTAGGTAGAAAAGCTATGCTGATCGTCAGAGCTGCGATTTTAAATTTGAAGTGGGTAATCATGTCTTTATCAAAGTCTCTCCAATGCATGGAGTTGTTTGCTTTTGTAGAAGGGGAAAAATGAATCCAATATATGTAGGTCCTTTTATGATCAGCAAGAGAATTGGTGAGGTTGCTTATCAGGTCGATCTTCCGCCTCAATTCAAGAATATACATGATGTATTTCATGTTTCGATGCTAAGGAAGTATGTAGTTGTTCCCTCGCATGTGATTGAGCATGAGATTCCTGAAGTGCAAACAGATCTATCTTATGTAGAAGAATCGATCAAGATCGTCGATAGAAAGGAAAATCAGTTGCGATGCTGGATTATCCCAATGGTCGAAGTTTTGTGGAAACACCAGAAGTGCGAAGAAGCTACTTGGGAGTTGGAGGAAGAAATGCGAGCCAAGTATCCAGAACTTTTTGGTATGTTCTTAGACTTATAATTTCGGGACAATTTTTTAGTGGGGTAGATTGTAAAAACCACTAAAATTAGTACAAAGAGGTATAATCACTTATTGTCTTATAAATAAAGAATTGAATTATTCATAGGAGAGAGTGGGGGAGTGGGGAAACTATGAATTTGCCAATTCAACCATCCATTTCCTGTGTGTGATTTCCATCTTTGGAATACGCAAGGGCCATCTCTTGTTACTTAAGAGAGAGAGAGGAAGATGAGAGAGAGAGAGAGTTTACAAAGGTAACTTCCACAAGAGAGAAGAGGAGTTTAGCAATCAGCCTCTTTTCACGAGGTATTACGCAATCTCCATCACAGTGTTGGGACATCGTCTTTGGGATGTAGGGTTGGTCGTGATTGGAGAAGAATCACGATGTCAACCAACCATTGGGATATCTATTCATCGCGTGGTATGTGTTCTATCATTCAAAATTCTTGATTCTTGTTGTAACCTTAGATTGGGTTGTTCAATTCGGATTGCATACGAGCAATCACCGATCTTTATTTACGCGCTAGACATCTTATAGAAATTCTCTATGTATTTCTTTCGTAACCATTGTATTCCATCTCTCGGTGTCATGTTCCTATTGGAATCAATCTTGAGTGGCATCTGTTAAGGATTTTGAAGCTCCTGTTTCATGGAGTCCAGTCGAGAAAAATTGTAGGTTTCTTGTACCCATGATCAAAAACAGAAGTTAAGATTCCTCATTGTCAATACATGTGAGATGATGTGTTTTTCGATATTAGATATATCAGATTGAAATGGTTATTATTAGCCATGTTCATTCGTCGATACATGAACTTGATATTTAATTCATGATCCATTGATCTCTTTCCTTCCTTGGTAATTAATGATAATATCGAGTTACATTAAAATAATTATCATATGATGGATGTAACCAACAAGTACGGCCATTACCTTCCTTTCCTAAAGTTATCTCTAGTGCCAAATCCATCTTGAGTTGATTTGTGTTAGCACGTCCAGAATGAGTTTTACATTATCTTGCATGTTTTCTAATCATTCAATACCTTGAAGGGCATTCTCCACATAGTACGTATTCTCAACAATGTAAAACACCTCGAGTAAGTTCTGACAAGGTAATCGAGTTATTCAAATGCATTCTTTGGGTGATCTCCTGTCCAGAGCAACAAACTAAATAGAACAAAAAAAGATGAAATAATAGAACAAATAAAAAGAAGTTTCAAAATCAAAACTAAGTGATTAAGGGTGACACTGATATCATTCCCTTTAGTATTATGGCAATTGCATGAATACATAGGTTCATAAAGAACATAATGACACCTTATATTGCTTAAATTCCACCTAGTCTACTTAGTTACAAATTTGAAATCTGTCTTAACCCTAGTATGCATAATAAAAGATATGTATTGTGAGATGGTGAATTACAGACACAGACCGATAGATTGAGGTGCTACCATAATGTTATCTAATCCAACTAGATAGATTGCTATCACAATAGATCAGGATGATGCAAAATCTAATCACGAGGTATCGAAAATTTGCATTATTTAATATTATGGTACGTTAACGGTAAGTGGAGCTAAGTGCTACGCCACAAGGTGGGAGCCACCTCTAGAGTCCTATTACCGGGTCCATTATGGACATATATGGCCTAAAGGGCAACACCTTCCGGGAGTGTCATGTTCAGTAGAACCTAATGGAAAGTCCACCTATTGACTCAACGTTGATGTCATTACAATGTGTTTAATATATGATCAAATGTGCAAGTAAAAGCAGCTAATGCCAGCGAAGGGTATTAATGGATCAACGTAAGCATAAGAGTGAGTTGAGGTTATAAATGGCACTTTAAGGTACCATTGTCAAGAATGTTTAAAACTCAAATGAGTTTATGGGTATAATTGTTCTATCATCTTTCTTAGTAATTGTATCAAGTGATTCTCCATTTTGTTTTAATCTTTCTTAAAGCATGCTAAGTTGTTTCGCTTACGAGCATTCTTGTCGCTCCTTTGGTTTGCCCTGTCACAGGTTCCTCGGAGTAGTGCATTGAAGCTGTTGATTGGTTGATGGAAGATTTGACTTTACATCTTGGTATTGCTAGTTTCTCTTTTGTTGTCTTATTGTTAGATGTACCCAAGAAACATTATGAGTTGATATGTTCTGGTTATTTCTCTTGCCAATGTGGTTTTTTATGGAGGTGGCATTCTACTCATGAATGAATTTCTTTTCTTTGGAGCATCTCAAGTGTTTCCCTTTTACTTGCTTCAATTTTGACCGTCTCCTAAACGTGGGTTTGATATGCATGGGTAACCATCAGATCCGATGTGACATGTCATTTTATCATGCTTCCGATGATCACACGGATCCAAGTCGTTACAATTACTTTATTTATTATCCAGTGAGCATTTATTCTCCCATCAACCTTTAACTTTTAAATCATAATTTGCATGTGCAGATGCTGCCCTTACTATCAGAATTCCAATGCATCATTCCATGAGTACTATCCTAATCAATCCTGAAATTCACATTGATCTATGCAGCCAAAGAACCATTTCATTTGCAAACCTATAGCACTAATTTTATGGAGTAACTGCCAAAAGATGTTCATCCTTATTTAATTACAGAGGAGTCATTCACTTGAGAAATAGATCAAACATAACTCATTTAATACTCACTACTGATCAAATGAAATTTCACTGAACTTCTTATTTAACTGAGTATTGCAAGAGCTAAACGCATGTCTCTAACTCATCTAAACCCATCACAACAAAATTGACATAAGGCAATGAACAATTCAATAGTCATTGGTATATCTTCCGTAGTTAAATTATAATAACAAACATTATTTGATGTTTTATTCTTTAAACTCACAATGCATATTGTATTTATTGATATATTTTTCGCAACAAATCGCATATATAACAACTTTCAATCACTTGCTTTTACAGACACCTCTGCCATTAATGAAAATTATATCACGCAGAAGTACCACCCATCATGGTCTTCTAACATGGCTTAATCTTACTATAAATGTGTAATATATCACAACGATCTGAATGTCTTTTAACAGCTATCACTTCACTGCCCGCGAATATGAACTATGAGTTGAAGAAGCACAATGAGAGGACACAAAATCATTTAACTGATAACTGTCTAAAAAAACTGTCTATAAATAAATGTACATGATGAAGAAAAATATTTAAAAAAGGAAAATTTTAAAATATCAATCAGGCACAAATTATGCAGTTACTTCTGTAAAAAGATTAGCAGGAGAATGTAACTGGGGGGTTTTAATAGTCTACAATTGCTCTGGATTAGTTATACTCGATTGTTCAGTTGTTATGACACAATATTGCAATGGAGTAGATTTTTTTTTGAAACTAGGAAAATAATCTTATAACCTATGGAGCTGAGAATATGTTGAGAATTTTCAAACTATCATAGGTGACGTAGGGGTTCTGACAGTCTACAATTACTCTGGATTAGTTATATACTCGATTGTTCAGTTTATACGATGCATTACTGCGATGGAGTAGATTTTGTTTTGAGATTAGGAAATAATTTTATATCCTATGAAGCTGAGAATATGGTGAGAATTTTCAAACTATCATAGATAATGTAGGGTAGCTTACATGTTTAAAGTTTATACGAATGACTATGTTATTAATTAATTTCTTCTAAAAGAGTTATTGTCGAACATGTACATAATAGAAACAATATAAAAACCCATCTACTAATTTGCGCTTTCATATACGGCATGCCACCATATACATCATCTCAACATATCTTGCATGTCAGCATATAGAGTATGACAACATACACCGCATGGTTGATATTTTCCATAAGATAATTTGGAATTATTTTTTGGTGAAAATATTGTCGACAGGAGATGATATATATATATATATATCATGATATAATGAGATCTCATGATAATTAGAAGAGATGGATCAAGTCCACTAAAGAGAAGTGGACGGCTACAACTCTCGATGAGGAGAAGAGTACCCGCCCCTCTTTTTAGGAGATTGGTTTATTCACTTCATTATCTTTTCTCTTATCAAAGATAATTTAATTTGAAATTAATTTGGTTGATTTATCAATGAAAATTAATTTAAATTAAATCATTAGTTGTTGTGTTTTTACAATAACATCTTACCATTGAAAGAAACACAAATCAATCCCATCCATTGATTATGTGTTATCCATGGATTGGGATCCATGGGTTCCCAAAACCCTATATAAGAAGAGGCATCCATTGCTCTTCGAGTTATCCGTTTACAACATAAACTAATGCTCTCTTCCTCTCTCTCTCTCTCTGCACATCGTGTACCTCTCTCCCTCTCTCTCTTATGGCCGACCTCCATGGAACCATTGAGAGAGTCGACATCGCCGCAGCATTGTCATTATGCTAATGGAGTTCTTGCTCGTGGATCTCTATCTCCTTCGGTGCACCTCACTCATGAAGAAGATGTCGGATCTCGTGTGACGAGATCAGAAGATTCGCCGCTTGAATCATCAACTTGGATTGCGAGAAGGACGTGTCTCATCAACGCGCTCGCAAGTGTCTACTCCGTCAGATCAGACTTGAGACAGGAGGTCTCTTGGTTTAGAAACTTGATCGCAGCCACGCTTCAAGAGGTAACCCTAGTACCTATCTGTGGTTTAGATGAAACGATCCAAGAAGTGTTCTTAGATCATGTGGTTTCATCATTTAAAATTTTTTAAATTCCGATGCATTGAGAAACTAGTGCGACTAGTCGTTCCCAATCGCATTCGATGCGATACATACGCTTCCCTGATGCTCTTGAGGATCTTCCCATATCCTTCACACATATATCAACAGGATTTCTCCTCGGGAAGATCGTAACATCATACCATAAACTCAAACCTCATCTCCTCTTCCCTGACACAGAAACATACCGGCACGACACTTTCCCACGCCCGCACACATAGGAGCGGTTGAGGTTTCTGTTGTTTTCCACCTTTCACTCTCTTGAATTTACCTTAGTTCTTCACTTTGTCTGACCTCTATTGTTGGTGGGAACTGCTGCTTTCCTCCTCTGCATCGGATTTGCAATACTATTCTAGGTGTTACCTACAAACCAAGTCTTGGACTCGCGAGGTGGAACCAAGTTGGGTTTTCTTCTGACGGGTCAAAAAACTATCTTGGTTTGGGTTGGGTGCATTGGAAATGCCGTCCCGCTCTCTTCTGGGAGATGAGGGAGAGAGGCTGTGGAGTATGGAGGTCTATGGGCAGAAGTTGGGGAGCAGTTTGGTTCCACCCTACTGATGAGGAGCTCGTCATTAACTACTTTCCGAGGAAGGTGTTTGTTGGAGACTTTACGAGCAGAGCCATTGTCAAGATCGATCTTAACAAGTGTGAGCCATGGGAACTTCCTGCTCCTCCTTCCCCTTCCTCCGACGCCCCCTCCTTCTCCCACTCCCCAACGTCCTCCGTCTCTTGCTCCTCCTCTTTCCCTGTCATCCACCACCCCTCCTCCTCTTCAATTGATGTGGACAAAAGTTTAGTTACGAAGGAGGATGATGTATTTGGTGAGTTTTTGGACAAGTATGCCCTTTAACCTGACCATGGTTGAAAAAAATCATGGTTAAGTTCAACTCATTGACAGTTATAATAACGGAGGGGCACAAGTGATAAAATGACAAAAAGTCAAGGGCACAGCTGATATTCTAAAAAATAGAGGGGCATAACTAATATTGCAATATCTCAGAGGGGCACAAGTGATAAAAATACTATTAAAATTGATTTAGATAATTTTGGAGCTTATTTGATATTTCTAATATTCAAATCAATCTCGATTTATTAATTAATCCCTTATTTGGAGTATTTTTTACTTTAAAAATGCATAAAAATTAGCAAAAATTCCAGAAAAATAACAAAAAAAAGGAAAATATAAAAACCACAAAAATATTTTATTTACTGTATTTTGACAATTTTTACATATTTATAAATATATAGTAGCCCTATATACCTTATAGTGTATATCTACACACACATATATATCTTATATATTCAAATGAAAAAGAAATATAAAAATAGAAAATAAAAAATAAAATACAAAAATATAAAACCAAAAATAAAATAAAATAATACAAAATTAAAAATCTATAAAAATAATAAGTGGGCAAGAGACAAAAGACAAATTTTTTTAGCATCATTTGTACCTCCTTCTACCGTTTGCTCCCCGTGTTCGACCTCTACACATACTTGCATGCTATACACATTTGTTTTAGAGTTATAATAAATTTTAACTCCATATTTTTTATATTTAATTGATTTGTTCTTGTTGTGGGTTAATTGTTGATTAAAGTAGGAATTTCTCGAGCGGTCACCTCAGCAACACTAATTAAGTTTGATTAGCAGATCCTTGGAATATCCTATTTATCATCTCTCCATCTCGCGAGGGGCCATGAATCGTTGAAAATTAAGTATCCTTAAATGAAATGTTATCCTTCATCCTAAGTACCCATATATAGATTTTTGATCTTCTCACATCGTTGATCTTCCCATAATCGAAGCCCATAAAGGTATGCTTGTTAGATAATTAAGATGAGCATTTCAAGGGTTATAAATTCAATGCAAAGGTCTCTTGTTTTTCATGTTGGATATCAAGGTGAACAGTTTTCGGAGGGTCCTCAGACAATGGGCTCGACGAGGCTGGTCGAGGTAAGGACGATAGATTCCTATAGAAAAATGAATGGCGTACAACAATAGTAGGTAATGTTGACCTGAGGGGATGGAGATGAGGTAGCAGGGTTTGCAACCAATGGGGAATATGAAGGGAGATTTTTAGGCCTTACACATCATGGAAGCGTACGTGAAGATCAGATTATATCCTATCAAACAACGAGATTCTCCATACGAATCTAGATAGTAGTGAATTTTAACAAGAAATTCCAAAGGATGAAATCACATGAATTGGAAACCTTTCCCAATTTATTTCATCAAGTTCTCGCGAGTATAGAAAACATGTTTGTGATCCTCTATCCTCTAGAACAAGAATTCTCTTGTCGGAAGTCCAATATGATAGAGACAACACTTGCGAGCATGAGGAGGAATTGCGTTGTTCCTACAATTAAGAGAAATGATCCTTCTTCCTTTCCCATCAACCTTGGGGTGGGAGACGACCACAAGCAGGGAGAGAGGGAGAGGAAGACATGCATAGAGAGAGAGAGAGCACAAACATCAATTGAATTGATGCTTGAAGAGTAGGTGTTGCCTCTCCTTTTGTTTAGATTTGGACCGTTAGGATTTGACTCATAATACTAATCAATGGTTGAAATTAAATGAACTTACTAACTTCAATTAGGATTATGATTGATAAAAATTACCAACTCCAGTTATCTTAATTAATAATTATAAGACATTATCACAACCGAATAAGAGATAAAACAGAAAAAGGAGAGAGATAGGGGGGGGGAGAGAGGTGCTTATCATCTATTTTTAGGTGGATGCCCATCATGGTGGAGCTCACCATGGACACCCCCCAAAAGAGGGGATAATCCTTTTATCTCCTTTATTTTATTTTGATGGCAGTTTCTATTATCATTAACTCTTAATTCACATGTTTATCTTGAAATTTAATTAAATAAAAAATAATTTACAATATTTACAAATGAGGTATTGGCTAATTATGAATCATATTCATAGCTCCGAATAAAAATGTAAATCATATTTACATTTTAATTGCAATTTGCATACACAATATATTTTGTGAGTCTTATTCACAAATAAACTTCCAAATGATAATGTGGATCTTATCCATACTATTCTTAAATTATTGTGGATATCACTGTCCATATTTATTTTATCTTCGATAACTAAATCCATATTAATTATACCAAATTTCTCCCTTTTCCCAATAAATGGATTTTGTTTCTTTCGTAACAGTCCACAAACTCTTTCATGGATAACATGCCTTATCCATGGATACTTGAAGATAAGGTTAGGGTTACTATATAATCCATGTATAGTGACTTAGATATTGAGATCAAATCTCAATTCTAAATATGAAGGATCTATCGGTCTTATTTCATCATATCGGATAGAGGATCCTTATCTTCTCATTTCATCTGAATCCAATTTGGTACAATGTCCAAATTTGCTCTAAGATTGGATAACTAATCATCAAGCAGATTAATAAAAATTAAAAAAATATTTCATCAATCCATCATAGTGGAAGTATCATGATAAGAAATAATTAAGATCACATCATCATCGAGTATTCATAATACATGTACATCCTACATACTGGAAGACCATGATTAAACATGACGTTCTGATCTCAATTTAATCGTTTCCTCAGAATTTTATCATTAAGTTTCTCATTCAATCATTGAAAGTTTACACATTTTTCAAAAGTATATGTTATACCTACAAATTCTATCTTATTTCTAAAACAAGATGACTATCGATGGAACTTATTTTATCCAAATATCTCATGAATTAGCTCATGTCTTCCCGATTCAGTAGTGAACATGTATGATCCCTTTAAGAGATCATATCAATCATATACCCTTATATATACATGATAACCAGGGGTTTGCCCAGGTCTGGTCAATCCACAGTCGGATCGATAGTCGCTGAAAAGACCTCAGACGAAACCCTAATTAATTAATAATTAACCCACAACATGAATCAAGCAATAATTATAAAAAATGTGGAGTTAAAATTTATTATAACTCTATAACAAAATGTGTATAGATGTAAGTATGTTTAGAGGTCGAACTCGAGGAGCAAACAGTAGGATGATGCAAAAATAATGCTAAAATATATGTCTTTTATCTTTTGTTCATGTTATTGTTTTGTGGATTTTTAATTTTTTTATATATTTATTTTAATATTTTTTATTTTATTTTCAATCTTATGATTTTATATTTTCTTTTTATATTTTCAGATTTTTATCTTTCTTTTTTTAATATAATATAACTATATATAAGGCTATATATACCATATCGAGCAATATATTTATAAATACAAATATAAATAAAATATAGAATTAAACTTGTTTTGGATTTTATAATTTTTTCTAATGTTTTTGTAAATTTTTTGGATTTTTTGCTAATTTTTATATATTTTTAAAGTAGAAATATTCTGAATAAGGGATTGAATAAATAAGTCGAAATTGAATTGGATTTTAAAAATATGAATTAGGTCTCAAAATTATCCAAATCAATTTTAATACATAAATATTTATATAAAGAAAATTATAAATAGAAAAACATATTTTTGGATTATTTAATGTTTTTTAATATTTTTATGAAAGATTTTGGGATTTTTCAATTATTAGGCCTTTTATTTTTCCATTTTTAGTGATTTTTGGTCTGTAATTAAAGTAGGATAAAATATACTATATATTTAGAATTTTTAAAGAAATTTTTTTATTTTTTGGTATTTTAGAAGTTAAACAAGGAATAAATAAGATCCATTTTATTTTTAATAAATGGATAAAATGCACAAAATTACCAAATAAAATGTGGATGTGAACGTACGAGGCATAAAACATTTCATCCTATTTTTGTGGATTTTTAGGAGCACATTATATATTTATAAGAATTAGATAAAAAGCACAAAGATACACGTCTTAGCAGGGGCATAGTTGTAAATAAAATAAACATTTGTGGCGCATATGCAATTTAGTCAAAAATATACAACATACTTTAACTTTTATTGGACTAATAAACAATTACAAAACTGCAAGGGTTATACAAGTAATTTCACCACCTCACGATGCACGCCATGTGAGGTGATGTGGAATGAACATCGATGTAACATTCACTAAGTACAGGGTTTGGCATACAAAATTTCCCATTTATTTAAAATACATATTTTATTTACAAAACTATTTATTAAATACAAAAAGAGGCGGGTCTTTATGTGAAAATTACCCCATAAGTCGTGATCGGATGACGCAGAGCCATCCACTTATCCACGTGTCGAGCCGTCGATGCTTAATATCGGCTCGCCGATGAGGGGTTCTGATTTGATCGAGGGCTCCATCGAACGGGCGAGATGAGAGTTGAATAGATGACTGCGATCAAAACTGGAGGGGAGGCTCCATCCAATGGTCACTGCTATCCACGAAGAACATGGAAGAAGGGCTTCTTCCCCAAGCTTCATTCTCGATTTCCTCACTCCCCAGAGCACCTCCTTCGTATCTAATCTGTTCCACAGGCTCGGGGAATTTTTCTGCAGTCGCATGTATCCTCAAAATGGTCCGAGGCTCCCTGATCGAGCCCTGGAGGTCGAGTCTTCCTAGAGGCATTTAAGAACCAATGAGCCCCCTGCCCAGATGGGGCTCTTCTCTGCGAGGAACTTGCACCAATAGACTCACGGGTCGAGGGCAAATTGCCTAGACCCAATTAGGTGTACAATAGGAAACAAGTGAGTGGAATGTTGATGTGCTCTGGCGAGGGTGGTGGAAGGAGCACGTCGGGCCATATCACAGAGTGATCTGGGTGGCTGGTGGTAGGCGAAGGAGAAATGTTAGAGGAACGAAGTGGGATGGTATGCGTGGTCAGAGATTGGTGAGAACATGTGAAAAAGTTCGCTGGAGCGGAGCTCTGATGAACTACAAAATGGGTTCATTATGCTAAACCTAGAGTCTAATCATTACACTAAATGTAGAATTGAAACGCGGGAATAGAAAAGCTATCCGAAATTAAGAAAGTTGCATCTCTTACTCGGCCTTGGGTCAAGGAGCAGGACGTCACCGGGGTTCCGTCGTGGTGCACCTCCTTCATTCATCAGCCACTGTAAAGATCACGAGACCTCCCCCTGCAACGAGGATGCGCTCTAGGTCGAGCCCATGGTCTTTAGGACTTAGGAAAATGACCAAGAATTAATGGAGGAGGAGGTCTTTTATTTATAGACAATTATAGCACCCGTATTTGACTGGCTAAATAAAATAAATTAGCTCTATATACAGAAGATACAAGGGGTTGGCGTGAATCATGATTATTCCAAGAGAAAATCTTGTGAAGAGATGAAAGGCGATTGAGCGATGGATCGACCGAGAAAAAGGCATGAAAACATGGGGAGTTGACGATTTTGACAAAATTCAGAGGCGCAAGGAGAGTTGACCGGAGGTCAGCGATCCCTGGCCTCTGATTAGTTCAAGTAGACCAGCTAAAAGACAAAACTGCCAATTAAATAAAAAATAATCATTTAAAAATAGTATATGATTTTATTAATTTTTTATTATAAAATAAAATTGTTTATTATATTATTTTGTATTTTATTATGATTTCTATTTATTTTGGATTTTATTTATTAACAGTTTATTTTTAGGGTATATTTATATGTATATTTACCTATGTTTTGACTATTTTTTGATTTTATATAGTTAATTTATTATTTTATTCTATATTTTATATTTTAAGATTTATTTTTAGGTACATAAATATATTTTTATTAGTTTTTATGATATTATTTTTACACTTAAATAAATATAATATGTAGGTATACTTATAGGTATTTCATCTATGATTTATATACATTATTTTATTTTAATATATTTTATTGGGTTTTATTTACTTTTTATATTTTTCATAAAATATAAATGATATTTATAGTAGTATAAAAATATAAGAGGAAAAATAATGAAAGAATGATTTTCTTTTTTATTTATATGCATGTATCACATAGGTATTTTGTCTATATATTGATATAGATTTATTTCATTTTATGTTTTGCTTTATTTTGATTTTAATATGTACATATGTTATGAATAATAATTACAAAATTATAAAAATATAAACTTGTAAAAATAAGAAATAATGAATACAATGAATATTTCAATCGTGTCTAGTATATAATGAGGGTTTAAAAATCTAACTTTCACAACGCAACTCTAAAAAATATGAAACACCTCCATTAAATAGCTTATAAAAAGTTATACACATTTAGAGTGATTTTGATATATTTTGAGTTTTTATTTGAAAGATATGGGTTTGTGAAGTTGGGGTTTTGACCTTTTATTCTGTGTATAAAAAGTACACTATATATTATTTTTGTACAAACTCAATTTTATATTTTTATTTACATTATTATCAACAACTTTCATGTACAAAGTTTCTTCATCTGATGAACAAATAATGAAGAATAAAATAGGTGTCAAACATGGATAAATAATGAATAAATAAAAGGATTTTTTATTGTCTTTTTAGCCCTTATCTCTCCCTACTTTATTCCTTATCGACCAACTCAATTCTTAACTTAGTTTTGGAGTTTAGGGTCATAAAATATCTTCGATATTTATTCTTTTTATTTTCTTCTCTTTATTCTATAGTTTTGGCATTAAAAACCATATTATTTACACAATAAATGTAATAAATCATGAATGCTATTTTGTACAAATTATTGATATTTACATGCATTAACTAGGATTTTTATGGCCAAAATGATGGAATAAAGGTGATGAAATAGAGATTCATCAGTACACTAGCTTGCTTTGTGTATATAACTTGATTAGATCATCAATATAATGGTATGTCAAATGTACATGTTCAAACATATACTAATTCATTCGTCTCCAGTCAGAGGATGCGTGAATATATTGTGATAATTTACGACAAAGGTCTTTCTTTCTTGATCTCGCTAAATCAACTCTTTGACTTAACTCATCCACCACTTATGAATCTCTATTCTTATGTAGAGGACATGCATCAAGAGGTTGGTTAGATGTCAGCCTTTGTCATCTTTTTTCAGAATAAATATCTCCTCTTTATATCACTTGTCAATGTGATTGAGTCCTCAATCTAACACTATAGATATTTAACACAGTACCAGCCTCTATGATCCAACAATTGGATCAACAACTGTATGATCTCAAGATGGCCAAGGTACAAAACCTGTATAGAGGGACCCAATAAGTGCATGCATATTATAGTCTAAGAAAAAGTGTGAATAAATCAATACATTTTATTGATAATTGTAGAAATGATTCGCTAGGAGCTCACATGTCTAACAAAATAGAGATGGAAGTGGTTGACTAGGTGATGAATTGGTCCAAGGGCTAACCATGAGAGAGGATTGAGGGACCACATGACCTAGTATGAAATTAAGATTTGACTAAATATAAAAGAAAAATACACAATAAGTTCTAATAAGCCTCAAAGTAAAAAAGTAAGAAAAAAAATCAAACTTCCTCAAAAAATTGAGAGCTAAAACTTTATAGAAAGAAGTTTCTTCCAAAAATGTATAAAATAGGACATACACATATTAGTTATTTTTAGATATAAAATACCTATATTTTTTGGTCTCATTTTTTCATTTTCTTTTATTATTAATGATAAGTCTATATTTTATTATACAATAATTCTATGTATTATAATATTAATATAATCATTGTGGATCTTAGTTTTGTGAAATAAAAAATAAAGAAAATAAAAATAAGTAAAACACATGTCCAAGAGATTTGTGTTTAGCATTATTGCTTTTATTCCATTTTAGTTTTGATATTTTTAGTTGAATTTATATTTCTAAAGAAATTGTAACTCATAGGGAATAAAATAAAATTAAAACTAAGTGAAATAAGTTAAAGTAAAATATGCACAAAATATATAAGGATCAAGCACAATTGTACAATTGGTTCTAGAACCGACTTTTCATAAATGAGCTCTACTCAATTTCAAAGTTTTAAGATTTAAAGTATTTTAAATGATGAGCTTCAAAGGGGTCATATGCTCTAAATAGAAAGTCTGATATACAAACATAGTTCAAAAAGTGAATCGATTTCAATTGCTATCTGTCTATGGCGATATTCTTATGATATATTTGTATTTTCTATACATTTTTATTGAATTAATACAAAAGAGTACATGCTATTTCGAGTTGTATAAAAATAGATATAACTATTTGAATTATATATATTTTTGTGTAGTATGTGTTCTTATGATTTTATGTATAATATATCATATTTTTATCTATTTCCTTATATTTCCTACTTTTATTAATTCGACTGAGGTTTGTGACCTCAGTCTTTGGGTGAGGATCGAATATATAACTTACATGTCTATTTCCTATGGTTTATTAGATAGTCAGCATATATGTGTGTTCATGCATCATGTCCTCTTCCTTATTTCTTTTTATCTTTTTTGCATATTTGTAGTAGTTTTTAGGTGTTAAATGTGCACCTTATATGACATGCATGCTTTCATAATAATGTGATATTAATGTATGAATGCATGTTTTTGTTAAAGTATTCTGCTCAATTTTCGAATCTTATGTTGAAGAAACTTGGATTCATCACCCTCGATCTCTAGGAGGTCAAAATTCGACAGTATGTAAATCATCTAATATCAAGTATCCTTGAAGGAATGGTTTGAGATTTTCGTGTGATTGGAGATTTGAATCACAATATGTTTATATTATGTGATCTTAATCCTTGTAGATTTATTTATGAATAGTAACAGTAAAATAAGTTATAAGCCATGGGTACCATGACGAAGCAATTTTCCTTATTATATAGACATATGATATGCATATCTATTTATCAAACAAGAATATGCTTTATACACATTATATCAAAATATTACGTTCATATGATTTCATGGAATGAACTTAATCAAGTACAATTACTCATTATAATAACGATTCTAAGATTTGATTTCATATGTAGGATTACTTATTTTATGGAAATTATAATATTTGGCACCTTAGGTTATTCAATCCCAGAAAGATGGTTTTTGGTTTTTATCTTATTTTTCTATTTTAAATTGAAACTAGAGCATAAAACATGCTTCAGAAAATTGATATTATTTTGTACTTTTACCTCAACACATTTTTAACATCATGTTTTAACCATTTCTCAAATCTATCTATATATTAATGATGCCGAGCTAGAGGTCGAGGTCATGAGGGATGTGACCTCGTAGAAGGAGGGTGTTGGGTGGGCTATCGTCTTGCTCATCGCCATCCTCTGGGAGGATCCTCTGCTGCACACAGGGGAGAGGAGAGGGAGGGAGAAGGGGAAAGGGAGAGGCTTCCATTTGAACCCTCGATTTCGTCAGTGCCATGTACCATGCATGCGCCCCAAACAACCTCTGGTGCAATTATCCATACAACGGAGGATTCATTTCCCATGTTCATTACAACGTAGTATTACCATTTCATTCTCTGAGATATCCTTTTTATTCATCAGCTATTGTCATTGGTTTTGCGGTTCATGTGGGTACTATTCATGCAACCGGAAACAATATTGGGTATGGGAAAACATTCTCATGAGTTTTGCAATGATGGATATTATCCATCGTTGACGGACATGTCATTGATATGATGACTAACTCATCTTTGCATTTGTTTATTATATATTATATATCAACTATCATATACAACTCGAGATAATCCCCAAAATGGGGACGTCTCAGCAACATAATCCCCAAAATAGGGACCGCTTGGAAATAATTTTCATAATGGGCATATATCGGCAAACCATTTGCCGCTTCGTGTTCCGTACACGGCAAATGGGTTGTTGCTCCATATGGATGGCCAAAATCTGTGCCTGCGATGAAAATATGGAATCCCGATGGTTTGCCGCGCACGACAAATAATTTGCCGTTCAACATGGATGGCCAAAATCTGTGCCTACGATGAAAATATGGAATCCCAAACCCCCTCCCATCCGTCCATGTAGTGCGGCAAACAGTTTGCCGCACCTCGACAAATCGTCCGCACCATGACAAACTGTTTGTCGATATATCCCTATTCTGAGAAATATTTTCGCGCCGTCCACATTTCAGTAAATTTCCCTCCTCCCTTTCATTAAACATCCTATACAACTCATATTTTAATTTATATTAAATTCATTAAACCCTATCCCTGTACCGTTTTCATTCCCACATATTTTCTCCTTTGAATATATGACCATTCTTCACATACATACAATTTCTTTTTTATAATTGGATCGATTATTATTCAAAATCATGTTTTCAAAACCAAACAACTTGTCTTCAGTGACGGAGAGGGGGGAGAGGCGGGTGGGGGCTTAGCCCCCCCGGCTCCCAATTAAGTCTATATATATGTGTTTACTATATAGTATTATATATGATCTAAATACACTATTTAATAATTAAAATTTATATGTTATGTTATAATAGCCCCCTATACATCAACAAAAAAATTTAATATATATGATCTAACTACAATAATTAACTGTTAGCATTACATGATGTGCATAATCGGATATTGTATATTCGTATATGTCCATCATCATACCGTTTATAAACCGTCACGGATATATAGTTGTTATTTTAGCATATATGGTATAGATAACAATTTTTCTTTTATATTTCTTTGTATATACATATATGTATTTGGATACCTCTTTCATTTTTTAGGGTCTTCAAACAGAAATGGTTACATATTTTTCTAGTGTAACATATATGGATACAAATACATATTTGTATCCGCATGTTAATTTGAAACCTTATTTTTACATCGATTTTAAAATAGTATGCAGATACATGTACACATATAAAAATATGTATAAATAAATATGATAAGAGGTTAATGGGGCTGCCCCCTTGGGCAACCAACATGGCTGCTCCTGCGCCATTTTCGGCGTTTTTTCATGTCTCCAAACCTCAAGCTTCTCATTTACTCCATCTCTAGTCTCGTCAAATAACACAATATCATCAGCAAATAACATACATCAAGGTATCTTATCTTGTCATTCGAGTTTCGTCAGAAACAGAGACTTCTACGACCTCTATCCAGACAGTTATTTTTTAACGGTAACAGGATTTTTTAAATCGACACCATCTCGATGGAGGCCGTAGGAGTCTCTGTTTCTGATGAAATTCGAATGACATATATGAGGGATATAGGGATGAATATACATGGTTTTATTTTTCAAAAAAAAATAAAAAACACGTCGAAATAGGGGGCGGGGCAGCCGTGTTGGGGCAGCCCCATTAAGTCCATATGATAAGGGATTGATACACATATCTATATAGTGTTACTTGTTTGAACATATTAAACCTAATGGTATTACTTAATATCACATTAATAAATGTGTATTTCAGTGATATGAAGAGTTTTGTAGGGATCTTTTGGTCCACATGATGTTTATAGATAGGGTTTAATGTGGATGCCCCTAAGAGGGAGCTAACTTGGCTCCCCCCATGCCATTTCGTCCATTTTTTATTTTTTTTGAAAATTTCTTCTGTGAATATTCATCACTATATCACTATATTATGCTATTAAAATTTCATGCGAAATGGAGACTCCTACAGCCTCCATCCAGACAGTCATTTTTTAACGGTAACAGAATTGCTAAAAACGACCACGTCTGGATGGAAGCCGTATGAGTCTATGTTTCGCACGAAATTTCAATACATAATATAGTGATATATTTATGAAAATCCACGGAAGAAATTTTCAAAAAAAAGATAAAAAAAGAAAAATGGGGCGGGGGAGCCAAGTTAGCTCTCCCTCAAGGGGCAACCCCATTTTACCCTTATAGATATTATTTATGTTCGATTATAACTTTATATGTGTATTTTTTTGTAAAAAATATCTTCCCAATATTAGTTTCAATCAATTATAGAATTATTGGAAGCTCGCCTTATAGATTGAATTCGTTTCCACAAATCCAACTCATAAATTGAAACTTCCGTTAATATTCTACATATGCTCCAAATTTCGCTCAAATCTGATGACATTTCCTAATTTATCTTAGTGGTTAAAAGTTCAATCAATATTTAAGCAACTTAAATCCCATTTAAAAGAGAATCAAACTTTTTATCATTGGTATCAAATAGCAAATGAACTTGGATGCGAGCGAAATTAGGAGGATCTGCATAACATTGTTTGAAGATTCTATCTATAAGGTTGGATTTTAAGAAACAAATTTGAAAAAAAAAGTTACAACACCTCTTTTGTAACTCACATTACAACAGAGGAACCCCTACTCAAATATTAACAATTAAAAGGACAAGATAAATTAGATAAATAAAATCTAAATAATTTGCCTCCTCCCCTTCCCCGAAATAATTTAGCCCCCCAAGAAGAATTTTCTGACTGCATCCCTGCTTGTCTTAGTAACTCCTCAAGAAATCCCTTGTTATTCTGCCAACTTACTTAATTTAAGTCATACACAAGCAAAAGATCACTTCAACAAAAATATCATCTCATGAAGGCCATCCTTGGAAATAAAGGAGACCTACATTTAGGAAACACATCGGATAAACCACCGTCGTACAATCACACATCACCACTCAAGGGAGATGACACCTCACTCCACTCCCCTTGCCGCCACTTGCTCGCCCTCGTCTCCGGCTAAAGATCCGATTTTTATCCCTCTCCCGAAGTACCCATCCGCGGATTTTCGATCTTCTCATCGCCGTTGACCTTCCCGTGATCGAAGCCCATGGAGCTCTGCTCGTTAGATACCGGACGTGGTCGTTTCAAAGGCCTCACATTCGATGTGAAGGTTGATCCTTTTTGCGGTCTGAGGTCTTTGAAAAGGAAAAACATCAAAAATTTCGTGTTCCATAGGTCAATTAGGACGAAATCCTATACGGGTTTTCACAGATTCTGCGCAAAGATGCTGAATGGGTTCCCATTTCCGGGTGCCAGACAGAAGAGGGTGAGTTCTAACAATGTGCTGGAGCTTTTGAAGTTTGCCGATGATGCAGACGGGGCATTTGAGGTTTTCTTATCTGTCGCCAAGCGGCCGGTTGTAGTTCACACTACTGAGTCCTGCAATTACGTGCTTAAGCTGTTGAGGGACCGTGGTAGAGTGGGGGATATGGCTGTTGTGTTCGACGTAATGCAGAAGCAGATCATCAAGAGAGACCCCGAGACATTCTTGATCGTGTTCGAGAGCTTGGGCTTGCGCGGTGGGCTTAAGGATGCTCCCACAGCTCTGCTGAGGATGCGGGAGGTGGGATTCGTCATGAATCAGTTCTCCTACAATGGCCTCATACACTTCTTGATAAAGTCGGCGCTTTATTGGGAGGCGGTGGAGGTGTACAAGGGGATGGTTGCCCAAGGGACCGTGCCAAGTTTAAAGACGTATTCTTCACTCATGGTTGCACTTGGGAGGAGGAGAAAGTTCAGGTCTATGATGGGTTTACTCGATGAGATGGAGGGGTTTGGATTGAAGCCGAATGTTTACACATTCACTATATGCATAAGGGTGTTCGGACAGGCCAAGAAAATTGAGGAGGCATTGGCAATTTTCCGTAGAATGGAGGAGGAGGGATGTGAGGCTGATGTTGTTACTTATACGGTGTTAGTAGACGCACTATGTGTTGCAGGGAAGCTCGACAAGGCCAAGAATTTGTTCTGGGAGATGAAGATGAGAGGAAAGAAGCCCGATAGAGTAATTTACGTGACATTGCTCGATAAATTTGGTAGTGTGGGTGATATGGCCGCAATGAGAGAATTTTGGGAGGAGATGGAAGCTGATGGGTATGATGCTGACGTAATTGCTTTTACTTCAGTTGTAGATGCTCTCTGCAAGCAAGGGAAGATCAAAGAAGCATTTAGTATGCTGGATGTGATGAGGAAGAAGAATGTGCTCCCAAATTTGCATACATTCAACTCGTTAATTGGCGGGTTATTGCGAGCCAACAGAGAGGTTGAAGCCCTGAATCTCCTCAAGGAAATGGATGCTCACGGTCCAACGCCTTCTTCTTATACCTACATACTATTCATTGACTATTATGCCAAGTCGGGGAAACCTGAGAAAAGCCTTGAAACATTTGAGACCATGAAGATGCAGGGAATTGTCCCGAATACTGTTGCAGTGAATGCATGCTTGTATGGTCTTGTCCATTGCGGAAGGCTTGTCAAAGCAAAGACTTTGTTTCGTGAATTAATATCTTGTGGACTTTCTCCAGATGCTATAACGTACAGTACTTTGATTAAGGGTTACAGCAAGGCCGGGAAAACCGATGAAGCTGTTCGACTATACTCTGAGATGCTGGGAAACAGACATCAACCAGATGAGATTACTGTGAACTCCTTGATAGATGCACTTTACAAAGCTGGACGGAAAGAAGAGGCTTGGGGTATTTTTCATAGTATGGATGATATGAAACTTGTCCCTGACGTCGTGACATATAATATGTTGCTTGCAGGGTTAAGCAAGGAAGGTAGACTACAAGAAGTCATGGATTTATTGGACTACATGATTCATCGAGGTTGCACTCCCGATACGGTGACATTTAACACCCTGCTCGATTGCTTTTGTAAAAATGGTAAGATTGGCATGGCAGTGAATATGCTTTATGAAATGGAGGAGAAAGGATGTGCCCCTGACATTCTTTCCCATAATACGGTGATCTATGGGCTAACTAAAAATGGCCATGTTGACATGGCCTTTATGCTCTTTAACCAGATGAGAAAGGTGCTTTCGCCGGACTTAGTAACCTTGTGCAGTCTCCTACCAAGTATTGTTAATTGTGGTAAAGTAGACGATGCTTTAAAAATTTTGGGCATGTATTTATACTTGCCAGGTATGCAGGCAGAAAGGTCTTCGTTGGAAATGTTAATGGAAGGAATCCTGGTTGAAGCAGGGATCGACTCATCTGTCGCGTTTGCAGAAGGAGCCATCTTAACGGGTACTTGTCAAAATGATTATTTCCTGACCACGCTTGTCAGGGATTTATGCAAGCATGGGAAAGTCCCTGAAGCTCGAGAACTCTTCGAGAAATTCAAGTGTCTTGGAGTATCTCCGAGCGTCGAAGTATATAATCCATTAATTAGTGGTTATCTCGATCTCAATCAGTTTGAACATGCTTGGGGTCTGTTTGAGGAAATGAAGAATGTTTCTTGCGCTGCAAATGTTGTGACCTACAATGCATTGCTTGATTCTATGGGAAAATCCAAGAGGATAGATGATATGTTGGAATTTTATAGAGAGATGCATTCAAGGGGTTGCGACGCAAATGCGATAACAAATAACATTGTCATTGCTGGTCTTGTTAGGTCTGGCAGAATGGACGAGGCTCATGAGTTTTACTGTAATCTAGTGAGTGGTGGATTTCGCCCCACGCCATGCACTTATGGCCCACTAATTGATGGGCTATCAAAATCAGGGAAATTGGATGAAGCAAAGATACTTTTTGATGAGATGGCTCACTATGGATGCAGACCAAACTGTGCTATTTATAACATAATTATGAATGGTTTCGCAAAAACTGGGGATGTAGAAACAGTTTATGAGTTATTTGAGAGAATGATGAAACAAGGAATACACCCAGATTTGAGATCTTATACCATTGTCATTGAGGCCTTCTCTGTAGCGGGAAACGTGGTTGATGCTCTTCGTTGCTTTGAAGAACTTAAACTAAGAGGACTTGAGCCTGATCTGATGACATATAATTCCGTGATCAATGTCCTTGGAAAATCACAGAAGCTAGATGAAGCCATTGCTCTCTTTGGTGAAATGCAGACAAAAGGGATCCTTCCGGATCTTTACACTTACAATTCATTGATCCTAAATTTTGGCAAGATGGGCATGGTGGATGAAGCAGGGAAAATGTATGAAGAACTCCAAAGTAGGGGCCTCAAGCCCAATGTTTTTACGTACAATGCTCTAATTCGAGGATATAGCACATCTGGTGATTCGGACCATGCTTATGCAATATATGAAGAGATGGTTGTTGGAGGTTGCAGTCCCAACACAGGAACATTTGCGCAGCTTCCTGTTAGGTATGTAATCATCTGTTAAACAATTTATATATCCATGTGTAGGCAGATCTTATTATCTGATGCGTGCCACATTCATTAGGCAAATTGATCTTGTTGCAACCGTTTTAATATAATAGATTGTAAATAATTTTTATTGTTGTTTGAGATAGTATCATTATCATCTCGTTTGCCACCTGGTGTCAACCACATCAGACCCTCCCTTTAACCTGCCCTTGGATAGTGGTCATTTTTTTTGATAATTTTGTTATGTTTTATTTATATACAATGTCAATGGACTTGCAGTTTCAGTTTGTCATGAATTTCTTAATTTTAAAAATGTTTACCAAAATACTCAATTTGTTTTGATGAGAAGGAGAAGGGTAGGATACCTATCTTTATATGCATATCATTCAGAAATGCAGAACACAGACAATAGTGAGAATGTGGAATAAATGCACGAGGTTATCTGTTTAAGTTCTTATTTTGAAGGTTTTGCATGTGGGAAACTTTTCACTTTGAAAATACTAAATGAATCCACAAATACAGCAAGATGGTTGGAGATGTTATAATTCAATTGATGCACATAAAGAGAGAATAAAATTTGATTATCTCGGTGCCTTCTAAATGGAATTTTTTACATGCCAACCTTGTTAATTCCGAACAATTTATATACAGAAGTTCTTCAGATAACTTGAGCCCGACTTAGGTTTATATATGCTTTTCCACGTTAAATTGAGCAATCTTTCTTTTTTTTTGGAGTAGAATTTTCACACGCTTTGTTAAAAAAAATGAAAAATTACCTTTTTCCTGTGAGGAGAGGTCAAAATACTAATAAGAAGATCCAAAATTATGTTTTTGAAAGGAGGAATGGAAACGTCTAATTCTCTTTTTCGCATTAAACAGGTCAAACAGCAGTCTACTGGATCCATAAAGAGCCGAATATGGTAAAATTGTCCTTCCTGGTCATTTCATCTTTCATCACATATGTAAATAACACATCGAACTTGTCGACGACAGGGTTAGAAGCCGCTGTCTGAATAATTTGCTCATCTTTCCCATTTTTTAATAGAATCCATATCATGGCTGATAACATGCTGTTTTTTATCCAGAAAAAAAACATCATGTTACCGGCCATGGGCTACATTGGCCAAGATAAAACATGATCTTGGCTGAATGACTAGAATGGTTTACATATCTATACAAAATAGCTCAGTGTTGTTTTGAACACTATTTTCTACCAAATGTGGCCTTAATTGAGAATAACGTTGGAATTATTCTCTCTCTTCTCCAGCAGGGCAGAGAATGTGTCAAGATGAAGCCATTCTAGAGGACGCAGAATGTGGTTTGTCTGTCTTTTGAAATTGAAGGGTTGTATCGAATATCCACATAAGTAATCCAAGTCAAGTTTATTGGATATCCACAACTTCAAATGCAATTATGGTTGTGTTTTATAAGAAAGGTGGTTCCCTTCAGGCTTCAACCATGTTTAGCATCAGCTTTCTTTATCCTGTAATGAATGCTTATAGTTGACTCGTAATCAATCCAGTTATTTGTTTGTGTTGACATATTAGTTATCTTTATTATTGTTTTCTTATTTTCTATTTCTTTTATCTTCTTCTTGTCATTTACCCAATAGGTTCCTCTCCTATATAAGAGGACCCTAGGGCCTCTCATTAAAGCAATTGATTCTTCATGGTATCAGAGCGTCTGTCCCAGATCGGAGTTCCCATATACCACCCTAACCCTACCAGCCCCCTCTCCCCGTGCCATCGCGCCGCTACCACCACCGCGCCGCCTCTCCAAGCCACCGTCGGTGCTCCGACCCACCGGCAGCAACCCACCACCCTCCCCAGGTTGCCGCCAACATTGTTTTTAAAAACACACCTCGAGGCGCTGAGGCGTATGCCTCGAGGCGTTTTTCAAGGAAAAATGCCTCGAGGCTATAGCCTCGTGTAGCCTTAGTGAGGCGTGCGCCTCGAGGCGCTGCCTCATGTATGAGCTGATTTTTTTTATATTTTTCTACAATATTTTTTCTTTTCTTTTCGATCGTGAGCTTTTCATCTTTCGTAGACACGTATTTTCAGGTCCTTAAGGTCACGATTCACTGAAATACATTTTTTTAGTTTATTAACATATTAAGCTTATTTTTACTTTGTTATGCATGCTCTTTATAAATCAATATGAACAAAAAAATGAGTCTTGAGTCCTTAAATCTAATGCATCTACTCTTTAGTATGCTAGCATAAATGTTTTCTTTATTAAAATGTTTGGATGCAAGTCCCCTACATTGACCTAAATTAAAAAAAAGGATATTTTTTGTAAACATTTCTCATCTTTTCTTCTATTCAATCGGGACTAAATTAATACACATCAAAGCATGCATGAATAAAGATGGTCATAACATGCAATATTCAAGTATTTTATCCTCCAATCCTTGTGGTAAAGTGAAACGTGATCATTGATTCACTGCTTTCTCTCTTATCCTTCTCAATTGAATGACATACATAATCCACCCAATTTTGAAAATGGGGTGTTACATCTAGTCCATTTAGTTAAATTTTATTCAAAACTTTAAATTTTGCAGAGTTAACCAGTATTGTGCTTGCATATCCATATTTACTTGACTCAAAAGATAATTATATAACAACTTGGATGTTTAAACCATATGATTAATTATTATGTTTTATAAAACAATTTCTTTTTCATGAGTGAGGCTTACGCCTCGGTACTCCTCGAGGCTTACATCTCAAGGTAATACTGGGAAAACGCCTCGATGCGCCTCACGTTTTTTAAAACCTTGGCCGCCAGACAACAATTTATCGCCTAGGCTGCCCTCGGCCGTGCAGGCCGCCGCATAGGCTGTCCCCGACCGCCCAGGCCGCTACACGGTTGCTCTGTCTGCCGTGCAGGCAGGCTTTTGATCGCCCAGCCCCCTGACCCTCCTTGGTCGCTGTCGACCATCCAATGCGCTTCCGTACCCCTCTGCGGCTCGATATGCAGTCTGATTAGGTCTGATTTTGACCGGAAAACACGATTTGAGACCTATAACTCGTATTTTTCGGCCCTAAAGAGCAACGACGATTGATGAGGATGGTTGTAGGTCCCATCGCTAAGACGGATGAGACCAACTATGAGTTGTGGTCCATGCCGTTTCTCACCCTCATGCAGTGCAACAACAATAAACACATCTTGACAGATCCAGAGCCAACGAATAAGACTGGGGAGAATGCTCTTGGAAGCAAGATGACGCGTATGCGCGGGTTTGGCTTTGTGGGATCTTTATCATAGAGATAGCCAATGATATTCTAATTTAGTCCACCGCTAAGGCGATATGGGACACTTTAGCATCCACCTATGCATGAGCGAAGAATGATGCCAAAGTTTTTCAGCTACAGTTCGATATCTACAAGGCCAAGCAGAATGGTCATCCTCTGTACGTGTACTACTCTTTGCTCCATAGCATGTTCGAGAAGTTTCATAGCTACACGCCTATTACGACATCTAGTGAGCAACAGAAAACGTATAGGAGCTCCATGATGCAACGACGATTGATGAGGATGGTTGTAGGTCCCATCGCTAAGACGGATGAGACCAACTATGAGTTGTGGTCCATGTCGTTTCTCACCCTCATGCAGTGCAACAACAATAAACACATCTTGACAGATCCAGAGCCAACGAATAAGACTGGGGAGAATGCTCTTGGAAGCAAGATGACGCGTATGCGCGGGTTTGGCTTTGTGGGATCTTTATCATAGAGATAGCCAATGATATTCTAATTTAGTCCACCGCTAAGGCGATATGGGACACTTTAGCATCCACCTATGCATGAGCGAAGAATGATGCCAAAGTTTTTCAGCTACAGTTCGATATCTACAAGGCCAAGCAGAATGGTCATCCTCTGTACGTGTACTACTCTTTGCTCCATAGCATGTTCGAGAAGTTTCATAGCTACACGCCTATTACGACATCTAGTGAGCAACAGAAAACGTATAGGAGCTCCATGATGGTTGGAGTCTTCATGGTTGGACTTGATACAGAGTATGATGTTGCACGTACTCAGCTGCTTAGTGGAGCTACCATACCTCCCATAGAAGAGGTCTATAGCCGTCTCAGCTGGATTATCATGCCTTCTACAACCACTTCTCTACCCTCTTTAGTTATGACCGTTTCTCGTAGCTGAGGAGGGATAATCCAGTCCAGAGGATGCACCCCTCATGGCAGATGCGGTGGGCGCCAGCGTGGCCCTTGCACTTATTGTCGTAGGCCTAGACATGCAGAGGATACATGCTACTAGAAGCATGGGTATCCTGCTTCTGGTCATGTAGAAGAACCAATTGAGCCTTCAGAAACTCCAGCTTCCCAGGGATCCTTGCCTGGATGATATTATCTCTCGTATTCGAGAGATCATGACTCCTATTGCTAGCACCATCGCTATAGATACTGTAGCTGCAGCTAGAGCCTCTTCGAGCTCCTCAGGTATCGCCTATGCTTTTACTGGTAGTACTGGTGCATACATGACAAAATGGATTATGGACTCTGGTGCTTCCCACCACTTGTGTGGAGATAAAGCATAGCTAAGGTCCTACATGACTATATCACTTGGCAAATGGGTTGTCATTGCTAATGGTGACTACTTACTTGTTACATGATAGGGGGAGGTGCATTTAACACTGTTCATGCGCCTTCAGAATGGTTTATATGCTCCCGATTTTTAGATGAATTTACTTTCCATTAGTCAGATTACTAAGGATCTACATTGTCGTGCCATTTTTGACCCTTATTCTCTTGTGTTTCAGGATATACTTACGGGCATGGTGATTGGATGTGGCCATGAGCAGCATGGGTTCTACAGACTGGTCCAACTTCCTCATGCTAGCATTTTTACTATACCTACTGGACCGGTCTTTCTATATATGTGGTACCTTTGCTTTGGACACCAACCTCTGCAGAAGCTGTGTCATATTCTCACTCAGATTTCTACGAGATCCTCCTTTCAATGTGAGGCATGCTAGCTTGGGAAGCATCACCATTCCTCCTTTCCATCCCATCAGACTCGAAGTAGTTCTCAGTTATTTGAGCTCCTTCATTTATACATTTGGGGTCTGAGTCGTGTTCCTGATCACCGAGGACACTGTTTTATCTGGTTGTGGTCAACAAATTTTCTAAACTTTCCTGGGTCTTTTTATTAAAAAATAAGTCTGAGGTTGGATCTGTAATCAAATATTTTATTAATGAGACAAAGAATATTTTTTCTGCCAATGTCAAATATCTTCGCTCTGATAAAGCCTTAGAATTATGCACCTTACAGCTTTTTGAGTTTCTTAGATCTCTTAGCATTGTTCACCAGATCTCATGTGCCTATACTTCCTAGCAGAATGATGTTGCCGATCGCAAATATCGTCACTTACTTGATGTGGCACGAACCTTTTTGATACAGAGTCGTGCTCCTCATGCTTACTAGGGCGATGCTGTCCTTACTACATGCTATTTGATGAACTACATGCCCTCGTCTGTGTTGGGAGAGAAGATTCCTTTCTCAATTAGTTTTCCGAGAAGGATCTTTTCTCCCTTACACCTCGTGTGTTCGGATTTGTTGCTTTTGTTCATGATGTCTCTCCAGGTCGTGGCATGTTCCCTCCTAGAGCTGTCAAGTGCGTGTTTGTCGGCTACTCTCATACCCAGAAGGGGTACCATTGCTTTGATTCGGTAAGGCAAAAATACTTTGTTAGTGCTGACGTTACTTTCTTTGAGTCTGTTATGTATTTTTCTCCAATAGGTGGCAGACTAGCCCCATCTGACTCTGACGATGAGATCTACATGCCTCCACCTCCTACTACCGTTCATCAACCTCTCTCTACTCTTGCTTTACCACCACCTCCTCAGCTACCACCACCACCACCAGTTATACCTACTCCTGCCTTTACACCTGCTCTTGTGGCTCCACCTTCTACTTTGACTCGATTTTTGTCATGTGTTTTTACTCGCAGGTTTCGCTCGGTCCCCCTTGCTCACAAGTCTTGCCCGTCATCCAACACGCCTCAGGTATGTAATGAGCACAATGTTTCTATTGATGGCACTACTAAGTTGTCTGTGCAGCAGGATTCCATACAGGATGGGCAAGTGCCCTCTCAAGAGGGGAACTCATATATATAGACTTGGCAGGTGGTCTTGATGTGTTGATTGCTCTGCATAAGCCGAAACGTAACTGTGCTACTCATCCTCTTGCATCTCTGATTTCCTTGAGCAGGCTGTCAGAGGATTTCAGGAGATTTACCTTGGCACTATCAACCGTGGAGATACCATGGTCCACGGACATATCAGGAGGCTCTTCAGGACAGTCAGTGGAGGTTAGCCATGGAGGAGGAGATGGACGTGCTACAATCACGTGGTACGTGGAGTCTTGTTTCTTCTCTAATTGGTGCATCCGTTGTGGGATGCAAATGGGTGTTCACTGTGAAACACCGTGCTGATGGCAGTGTGGATCGCTATAAGGCGAGACTTGTGGCGCATGGGTTCACCCGGACATATGGGATGGCTTATCATGATACTTTTTCTCCAGTTGCCAGACATTCTACTCTGCGTATTCTACTTTCTGTTGCTGCGACACGAGATTGGCCCTTTTACCAACTTGATATGAAGAATGCCTTCCTCAATGGTGATCTACAGGAGGAGGTATACATGTAGCAACCACCTGGGTTTGTTGATGAAGGGAAGTGTTAGAAGGTTTGCAGGCTACACAATGCTCTCTATGGCCTTAAGACGAGTCCAAGAACATGGTTACAGAAGCTCTCGGACTTGATAGAGTAGCAGGGGGTTTGTGCGATCGAGTGCCAATCACTCCTTGTCTGTGCAGAGGACCCAAAGAGGTACTATTGTCATTCTTATTTACGTTGATGACATTATTGTTACAGAGATGATGAGTAGGGCATTCAGGGTGCCAAGGACTTCCTAGGTCAACAGTTTGTGACCAAGGACCTTGGACATTTATGTTACTTCCTTGGATTGAAGTTTGCCAGGGACCATCGAGGTCTTGTGATGACCCAGAGGAAGTACGTTACAAACCTTCTTTCAGAGACATGCATGGCAGATTACAGACCTGCCACTACTTGTATTGATCCGAGCATGAAGCTCTATGATGGTGATACCGAGGAGGTCGACAAGAAGTGGTATAGGGAGCTTGTTGGCAAGCTGCTATATGCGACTATTACCAGTCCTGACATATCCTTTGCCGTGAGCAAAGTGAGCCAGTTTATGGAGTAGCCCAGATAGACACATATGGATGCAATCCATATGATTCTGGGATACCTGAAGACTTCACCTAGTATGAGACTTCTTTTCAGCAAAGGCACATCTCTCTCAGTTACAACATGTGCAGATGCAGATTATGCTGGGTGTCCAAAGGATAGAAAGTCTACATCAGGCTTTACTGTGTTCATAGGGAATTCTCTGGTTTCATGGAAGAGCAAGAAGCAGAATGTGGTTGCCAGATCGAGTGCTGAGTCAGAATACAGGGCCATAGCGCAGGTTAGCATAGAAATAATGTGGGTCAGATCTGTTCTTATTGGCCTGATTATAGAGGTGCCTCTTCTCATGCACCTCTAATGTGACAATCGACTGCTCTTTTCATTGCCAACAATCCATCCTTTCATGAGAGGACAAAGCACATAGAGGTGGACCGTCACTATACTTGTGACATGATACAGAAGGGTCTTGCCACTACGCATGTCAGCTCTGGAGACCAGGCAACATATGTTCTTACTAATGGCCCATAACTAGAGGACCTTATTAGAGATGTTGTTACAAGCTGAATCTGATCGATATCTACGCTCCAGCTTGAAGGGGAATGTTGAGATATTAGTTATCTTTATTATCGTTTTCTTATTTTCCATTTCTTTTGTCTTCTTCCTGTAATTTGCCCAATGGATTCCTCTCCTATATAAGACAACCCTAGGGCCTCTCATTAAATCAATTGATTCTTTTCCCTCTACCGTTAACAGTGTAAAAATATAGATAGAGTTGCAGAGCTTATATCTTGCATTTCTCTGCTTTTACAGGTGATGCTTTGTTTGGATGCAGATCCTCCAATTTTAAGAATGGCAGATTGCAAGTAAGATAATTCTGGAGGAAAAAATAACACTGGCTCCTGTTGAAAAAGTAGCATAGTTACGACTAAAGAAGCCAACAAATTACCTTTTTTGCATATTATATCACTTACAAGTATGGGCAGTATGAAAAGAAGAGGGATCGATAGAAGGAATCTGCTGGTGAATGCACTTTTCCTGAGGTCTTTTACTGCGTAGATTATATAATATTTTTTCTTACCAAGCAACTGGTCTGGAAGTGCTGCGCTCTTATATACATCCCTCTTTGTGCTGCAAAACACATGGATATCAAAGAACTCAACTTGAGGGTACAAACTGCCTACTGTCCTTTCTTCTTATTGCCTTTTTATCCATGAAATAATCTGAGGCCTTTAATTTAAGATGAAGATAAATGGCTAATGTTGAAAGTCTGGGAGAGAACAGTTCTGGGACATACAAAGAGGGCGGTCTAGTACGAAAAATAGAGAATAGATTTTCTTTCTAAAGGATGATGCTATCATAGTTTTTATGGTTTTGTGTTTGATTGGAAGAAAAATAACAATGAGTGAACCTTTCAATAGAAGATTTAGATTCATTGACGTCACTGCTGGATGTGAGGCTCTGGATTTGGAGATGCATCTAAACTTACTGCAATATCTATTTTATGAAGCCTAAATATGCTCAAGATAATATGTTTTTTCATTTGAATTCTGACAAGGTTGAATATCTGAAGAGAAATCTCAGAAGTACACCACTACCATGCTTTACCCTCAACAAAATAAAGCAAAATTTTGATATATCATACGGTGATTACTTCTTCTGTTTAATGAAATCGGTTGTGTTAGATATTGTGTGATAAATAATATAATTGGATAGTCAAGAGAACACATCTAGAATGTAGTACATAACAATCCATACATTTGATAGAGGAAGGGAGATGTCTGGGAGAGAGATGGGAGGAATTATCGGGATTGTGGAAGAGGCAGCTTACGGGTATTGTGGAGGGAGAGAGCGAGAGAGAGGGTCCCTGGAGAAAGAGAGGTTGATGATGGCAAAGTGAATGGTTTGTGGTACGAAGGAGGTGACGAGCTCAGATTCAAGCGGAGGTTGTTTGGCTGCCTCTTCTGCTTTCATTGTGGTGAGGTTGACCACAAGGCTTCCATATGCAACGGTGGCATCCACTGTTTTCGTTATGGGGAGCCTCAACACCGGGGTCAAACTACAAGGCTTGAGAAACTCAACCCTAAACTGCGGAGTTCAAAGTAGTATTTACAGGGACCTAGCTTAGGAATATGGTAGCCCGATCTTCTTTCGTAGAAGAAATTTTAGAGAAGAGAGTCTGAACTCCATCCTGAGGATAAAATAGGGTGCAATCTCAACAAGGAAGGCAGAGATCTTTAATGGTAATTGTCAGAAGATAATCAAAACCATATGGAAATACATATTAAAAGGCCCCTAATTACTTTATATAGTTAATTAAAAATAGGTTTAAGCACTGGGGTTGATATGAAGATGGATAAGGATATTAACTTCGAGGCAGATGTAGAAAAACTTGCAAATTTGTGTGATGTTACCATGCTTGGCTTTGGTGCTGGAGATGATCACGGTTGTGCATGGATGACCATTTATTAAAGGTTTTCTCATTAGTGTTTTCAACTCGGGTAAGACGGTCTGGAGTTGGTTGCCCTTTGTGTCAAGATAACACTCGCCTCAGCTTTTATGGGTTGCATCATGCCATCTGATGGGGATTGTTTTGCATACAAGGTATCTCAAAAGAAATTGGCTTACAATGACTAATGGATCTGAGGTTGCCGGGGGCATCTATTAGCGTTGTTTCTCTTTACGGATCGGTCACCTTCATACTTTGATGTCGTCTTTTTTGTGTTCAGGGCATGCTGTTCTGCTCCTGGGACTGTATTTCTTATCAAGCGACCCTCTCAGAACGTGGAATTGGTGGAGGTAGTCACCTACGGCCTTTCATGAGGGGTGCCGTTGAATGCTTCGATTATTGATCCAGCATTGTTTCTTCACAAGGAGGCATGTTACTGGGTTGAATTGGTCTTCATCCTCTCTCCATGTCATGGAGGTGTCACAAGGGTTAACCTCGTGTGAAGAAGGTAGCTTCTCCAGGAGGGATTGTGGCGTGGAGTCTAGTCGAAGTTCGAGCTGGTCGCTCTGGGTGCACTGCTAGGAGCTTTGGGCGACAGCATGATGGCGGGTTATGGCATCATCTCTGCTCCACCAATGGATTCTAGGTTGGCATATTTGGAGCGAAATCCTAGTTGTTCTGAGTCGTATTTGTAGAGGCCCTTTATCCCAATTTGGATTCCTTGGATGTCCCTAATCAAATGCTGAAAAAAATCTTTTGGGGATTGCCTCCCAATGCGGTCCCCTATTGAGGATTCGGGCCCTTTAAATATTTGGTTTAGTTTATCGATTCCTTTGATGGGTCTTATCTTTATTGGGCCAAGGAAGACTTCCTAAACTTGTTAAGCTTTATCTCAGGTTTTGCAGGTCCAACACATGGTAGAAATCATTGGATTTGATGTGATGGTTACCGTCCCTTAAGAAGGGGTTATGTGGCTTAAATGGCCTCCCATGGTTCTTCTCTAACTGATAGAGAGCTTACCTGCAAATTTTTGTGGACGTTACGAATCCTTTGAAGATTAAGGTTGTTTCTGTGGATTCATCGTTGGGAGCATGCTCTAACTAGGAGGCATTGGGCCTCTTTCCATCTGAAAGCAGATTAATCATGCCCTGTCTGTAGCTTGGCATATGAAGATATCAGTCATCTATTCTTTTCATGTTCCAGTGCGTGACAGGTTTGGGACGTTGTAGATGTTCTATGGTTAGACTCTTCCTCTCAATTGTAGTTTTGGAGCAGTCTCATGGCAAACCAGTTTAGACTTGTGGAGGTTTGGAGACCGATTGCTTTGCTTTGGGCAATATGGCTTTTGTGCGATGGAGTGTTGTTTAGAAATGAGCGACACTATATTGAAAATGTAACCAATCTAGGCAAGATTCTTCTTTAGAACTTGCTTATGTAAAATATCTCTTTAATATTTGTAGAGATATTATGTCTATGTATTATTATTGCAGTTTATATTCTTTTCTTCCATCTTATGTAATTTACCCATGTGCTTCTCCTCTATATAAGAGAACCATAGGGTTCTTTGGAGTACACAATTTTGATCTTTTTCTCAACATGATATCGAAGCGGCGTTCCTATACTGAAGATCTCATACCTAAGAAAAAAATCCTAACCCCCACCTGTCGCCCCTTTGCCCACCATTGTCATCAGCATCCCCCCACCTCCTGCGCCCCCCACTGTAGCCCGCGTGGCTCCTGTTGCCACCTCTATTGCTCCCTAAGGCTGCTGCCTATTGCCGCATATTCTTTCCGTAGCGGATGCCGTTGGTGGGTATTGAAAGTTGTATTGTTAACCTCAAGTGTAGGGGTATTCCGGAACTCACTATCTAGGAGTCATCCTTAGTGTAATCCTAACCCTAGGACTCCATCTATATAAGGAGCCTAGGATCTTCTTTCTCAATAAGAAAAGTAGTCATATTCTTCTACTTGGTTGTTGGAAAAGAAAAGAGTCCACCCATGTGTTTAGTACCACATGGGGGAGCGGTCACTATTGGGTCTGTCCGTGGGGCTATATAAGGAGCCCCACACCCCCTGTACTCATTGAGAACTTCAATAGAAGAAATGCCCAATTCAGGGGCTTCTCCCGTGGTTTCATCCCGCTCCTTCTGGAGTAGGGTTCCACGTTAAATCCCGATGTTTATTCTTGTTTTATCTTTCTCTGATATTCGCTTCCGCATTCTATTTCTCTACATGGTATCAGAGCAAGTCGGTTTTGGGAATTTCGAGAGAGTTTGATTTTGGTGATTTGTTCTTAAAGATCATTCTGTTAGATTCTTGAAGATTATTCTATGTTATTATTCAAGTGTTGGAGATCGAAGGCGGCGGCAAAGGCCCCGATCCCAGAACCTGAGGTGCAACAGGCGTTTCAGATGCGCACCTCTCCAGCAACTCCTACTATAATCCTTCAGATCTATGGGTTCTCCTCCAACTCTTGAATGAGATGATGCACAAGCTTCGCTCCCTTCATTTCGATGGACGGGCCCACTTCTCTTGATCCCGCGCAAGACCTTGCGCACTGCAGAATCTCACATCGAAACCCCAGAGCAGTTCCATCCTAAATCACGGCCTACATGGGGAGTGTTGGAGCTCCCCTCGCGCGGCGGTGACTCCCCAGTTCGCGCCTCCTCCTCCAAGAGAGAGCCCTTCCATCCCGCAGCGCACATCGAGCCCACGCATTGGGCGTGAGGCCTCCCAGATCCTCAGGCTGCATCTTGCGCACATCATGCGTGTGCCGCTCCTCCTCCCTTCGATCAGACTCAGGCGGTGGCGACGTAACCGCCGATCGAAGCCGCCCCTCCAGGCGGCGTGCTCCCCCCGCCGTTACAGCAGCAGGCGGCGCTCCCCATGGCTCCTCCCAGATCCGGGGCGGCGGCGCTCTTCTGTGTGCGATGGAAGAGGGTTCCCGTTGGGAACCCTAAAGAAAGAAAATGAATGGCTGTTGTGCATTAAAAAAAAGGTGGGGGGGGGCAAGTTGTTTGTACGACCCAGTAAAAAAAAGGTTGTGATTTAGGCCTTATATTCCAAAAAGAAGGAGGGGAGGGGGGAAGAAAGTTGAAAAGAGAGGACAGTTCAAAAAAAATTGTGAGAGATGAAAAGCCAAAAAAAAAATTAAGGCTTATTAAAAAAAATTGAAAAGGCGTGTACAACAAAAAGCCGTACGCATATGCTAACAAAAAAAATCGAAAAAAGGAAAAAAAAGGTCGCGTACAAGGAAAAAGTCGTACGCATAAAAAAATGTGATTCATGTTTGCTTCTCCCAACTTGTCTATTATTTTCATTATTCTCACAAGTTTGGGAGAAAGGGGGAGTAAAAGCCATATGCATCCTACATCATTGACTGACAGACCAAACACTCCGGATTTCACAGAATATCAAGCCATCTTCACTGTGCATCTCCTTCGTCGTGGTGTCTCTATCCTCGACATCGACTCCGTACTGGATTTGTTTTCTTCAAGGCACGACGGAGACAAAGTCCGGTGACCCGCATGCACGACTGAGACAGAGATCCGGTGACCATGCAGGCATGACAGAGACAGTCCGGTGACCTTCCAGGCACGACAGAGATACGTTCCGGTGACCTGATATACCCGTCAGCAAGCGGGTTTGTCTACCAGTTGCGGAAACATACGTTTATTGTGGTGATTTCAAGTGAAGATGTAATGGTGTATATTTTCCTTTATTGTTGCAAGTTGCAGCTGTCCCAGCTACCAACTTGAGGGGGAGTGTTGGAAAAGAAAAGAGTCCACCCATGTGTTTAGTACCACATGGGGGAACGGTCACTATTGGGTCTGTCCGTGGGGCTATATAAGGAGCCCCACACCCCCTGTACTCATTGAGAACTTCAATAGAAGAAATGCCCAATTCAGGGGCTTCTCCCGTGGTTTCATCCCGCTCCTTCTGGAGTAGGGTTCCACGTTAAATCTCGATGTTTATTCTTGTTTTATCTTTTCTCTGATATTCGCTTCCGCATTCTATTTCTCTACAGTATCAGAGCGGGTTTCGCTCCGTCGTCCCGCTTCTGCCCTGCCCCCCCCTCCCTATGCTGTTGCCAAGCAAAGCACATGCACCCCTGCCAGTCATCTCCCAAGCAGCGCACCCCCGCCTCTGCTAACCCAGCCGTCCCCCCAGCCTCGCCATCGTACCCGTCCATCCAGGCAAAGCCCCTGGTCAATCGCCGCTCACCACTACATCGACATCCTACTGCTACCATCCAGCCTTTGCTAATATGATGTAATCAAATTTCTCCTTATTTACGTTCATATCCTTCTTCAGCAGGTCTGCTACTATAATTCGAAATGTCTCAATCCGAAGTGACATCTTAGGGATATGATGGAGGGAGCAATCGATTACCGTCATTTGGCTCGATCCCGAAGTTGGACAAGACTAATTATCCCAAATGATCACGTATGTTCCTCATGATTGTACGTGGATATGACAAAGAATATATTTTGTTGGAGTTAGAACCTGTTGAAATGACATGAAAATACATCCCTTGGGCAAAAGATAATGTAATGTTCAGTTTTTGGATCATGGTAAGCGTCATCGAAAGGATTGCAGATGAATCTGGAAGTCATCTCACGCTGCCTGCGCGTGGAGAAGGTGGTTGCGATTACTGCATGATCATATCTTGCATATTTTAGGGTTTCAGAGAATCCTAAAGCTTGAACACATCACGAACATGATCTTCATAAAAAATGATCTTCAAAAACTAACAATAATCGAATCTTGAAAAGAACATAAATATAAATCTTCAACAATAAATCCCGGAGAATCGAACCCGCTTTGATACCATGTTAGAAAATACGAATGCGGAATCATAATATCAGAGAAATAAAAATAAACAACATGGAACAACGAGATTTAACGTGGAATCCTACTCCCTAAGGAGCGGGATGAAACCACGGGAGAATGCCTCAAAGGACTGATGTGTTCATTGAACTTTCTCATCAGATGCAGGAGGTCTGAGGCTTCTTATATAGCATCCACAGAACCCTTCAAACCCCACCACTGGTAGGTATGAGACTAAACACTGGATGTGGTAAATGGATCCTGGAGTAATCCATTTACCCATCTACAACATATGACGCATATACTCCAACAGTCTGGTTGCAAAGGAATGATGCGACCTCATGTGATCTTCGTTCCTACTCTGTGGTTGATCTCACCAATCTAATAGCCAAATTTTCCTCTAATGTTTTTAAGAAGTGATTATTAATCCCTGATGTTCAACCTTTGCATTCTATAAAAAGGGCACCTAATCTCTCAAAAAAACATAATGAGACTTGATAATGCACTAAAGATAGTGTGGTTTATGTTTGTTATAAAATATGAAGAATGCGGAAGCGGAATGATAAACAGAGCTAAAGAACAAGAAAGATAAACATGGAACATCATGATTTAACGTGGAATCCTACTCCGTGAGGAGCGGGATGAAACCACGGGAGATGCCCTCAAAGGGGCATATGCTTCATTGCTTTTTCTCAATGAGTACAGGAGATCTGGGGCTCCTTATATAGCCATCCCAGAGCCTCCAAGTCCCACCACTGGTCCATGTGGGACTAAACACTGGATGGGGGTAAATGGATCTTCTCCAGGATCCATTTACCCTGCTACAACATAAAGGGCGCACAACCAAATACTCTAACAACGTTCAACTAAAAACTCTCATTCTAATGCACCTTTCATTGATATAGTTTGCAGGTGGAAATCATTGTGAACCTTAAGGGTCATGCTAATGAATTCAGAAGCTCATGAACTTACTCGATGACACCAACCTGACATTGCGGATGTAAATATGTAAGTTTCCATTGTTTTTTCCCTCTACTACTATAACTGTTGACTTCCGATGATAATATCAATTCACTCATTATCTCTCGTCTTTGACTTTCAAGCTCGCCGCTGAAGAAATGAATTTTGGTGCCAGGAATATAGTCCTTGTTCATGTCCCAACAAAGTGCTTCTCAGAAAGGTCAGACGTAACTGAAGATTAGACATTATAGCATACAAATTTATCACTAAATATCATTTAAAGGTCACGAAATTGGGGAGGCCGTGAAGAAGCAAAGGAAAAACCTAGCGACTGCTGACTGATGGTTGAGTATGAATTTCCCCAACTCCTCAGAGTTTATCGTCCTCAATTAAGTATAGATCCTTTTATTTTTTTCTGAGTATGCCTGCGGTTTGTTTGACTGAATCCCTACAGTATAGTTCTAACTTTTGTAGTCAGATATCTTTGATGTGTTCATTTCACTCTTCATTTTCAGATATCTTTGATGTGTTCATTTCACTCTTCATTTTTATATACAAATTTGTTATTGCTTGAATACCTCTATATATTTTTGCATGGTGTATCATTAGAAGGCTCTTCTTAGTTGGGTCAAGTCCCTTCATACACGTTTTATACAGACATCCTGTGTACATATTAACGACAGATGGACAGGCATTCGGTCATATGCAGCATTATTGTCTTTGACATTCAAAAGTAATATTTTTGTCGCAGAAAAAAATGGTCGAACTTCATTCAGTCTCAACCAACCTGTGTTGATTCTATGTATGATTGACTGTGTTAATTCCTTCATAAGAAAGGCAAAGATATAAGAAGCTTCATTTTCTACTTCGATTCATCGGTACGAGTAGATATGAAGCAAATACCTCTGAATGCGATTCCTTTTCTGCGAGGAATCTGGATGCTATGAACTGTGATTTTTATCTTAACATAGGCGAGTTGTTACACATCATCTCTACACTTTCAGATCTAAATTTTGGAGATATATATATATATATATATATATATACATACTGTTTTTGTACACGATACTTATCTTAACAACGCAGATAATACATCATCCAGATCTGAGTTCTGAAGTTACAGAAACCCATCCCCAATTTAATAGAACCATATATAGATTTTGTAAACTGTAAATTTTATATTGTAAAAAAATGATCCATTGAATATTTTGTAAAAAAATAGTACCTATGTGCAATTAACATTTTCATCTAATGTAATAATATTTTATAATCAACGTTTTCTCTGTTAATGTAATGCAATTTTAATGCCTATTATTAAACTTATGAGTATTTGTAATTCTCATATTTTTTAAAAACTTATGAGATAAAAATGTAAAATATAAAGAGGAATACCTAAATTGAGGTTGGCTTTCCGTACTCAGAAAAGCAGACGTGCTTAAACACATGCCCCCACCCCACAGGCCCCGCGTGCACCTCGCAAGAACACACATCCCCAATCCAACACGCGCGCATGAACACTGCACGTATGCACTCAAGCACATGCCCACACACGCACACAAGCACATGCCCACACACACCCTTGCATGCACGTATCCACACACCCACGCACATGACGCCCACGTACATGCACGCACCCGTGCACGCGCGTGCACACACTCACAAACGCGCATGCACAAGCACACACACAACAAACACATGCACACACCCACTCACCCACCCGCACACACATAATACACATACATGTGTGCACACGCACCCACACAAACACAAACGCGCGTACACACGCGCGCGCACACACACACGCACACCTTTCGACGATGATGCCAGATCCCTCATCTTTTTCGATAGCAGCACGTGATGTGGAGCAGGTACGTGATGCATTGCGGTATACTTGTTTTACATAATTGACGTTTGATTTGATACATTGATTCACTTATTTTAAAATCTCATTATCGATTTCTTATTTTGTAGAGATCCACATGAAACTTGCAAAGTAATCATGAGTTTTTACAAATATAGTAGGAATATCACAAATCTTAAGGGCATGAAGGAGCATCGTGAAAAATTTAGAAAGATCCATGTAATTTTACAAAAAGAACATACCCAATCACAAAAAAGCGTGAAAAAAAATATATGTTGGGTTTACACGCCAATACTATACTCATTTTATTGAAAAATCATTGAATGGTAATGTAAAAAAATTATTAAACGAAATTACAAAGAGGAAATATATTTTCACAAAAAATCGCTAAAGTTTACAAAGATATGGTTGAACTCAAATGGTTCAAAGCAAAATTGGAAATTAATTAATAAAGGTATTAATGAAAAATACTAAAGGCAAAAAAACTTAAAATGGTAATTCAAAATATTAAATGAAAAGCAAATTTACTAAAATCGAGATGAGTAAAATAACCTTTTGGTAAAGATCTTTTATGCAGCAGTCGGAATGAGACTAGACATATCTGATTGATGGTTTACCATAATATTAGTGAGACCCCACCGCATTGAAAAGGTCTGTATATATGCATGTATATGTGTGTGTGTGTGTGTAGAGAGAGAGAGGTTGGGGAGCTTGCACGAAGGTGCATGTAACAACCATTTTTTGAAATGAAACCTCGGTGGATTTATTTATAATTATTAGTGGAATATGTGTTTCAAAATTCGTGTAAAACAAACATCCTAACATGACCATCTTCATATATCGCTAAAATTTCGCAGTCATGATGGATGGATTAGAAGTCTCGAATTAAGTTGAAATTCGAATGACATCACAGTGATATATGGTGATCTAAATTACACATGATTTCATTTCAAAAAACAAAAAATAGCATTTATGGTACTGGTGCATGTAAAGTTACATGCATATTGGTGCAAGTTTGCCAACCTCATATGTGTGTGTATGGGATTGGGCGGGGGGGGGGGGGGGGTGGGGCTACACCCGTGTATGTAACTTTCTTGTACATGGATCTTTTCCCACTATTTTTTTATTTTTTGAATTGAATCCCTAGTGAATTTAGATCACAATATATTACAGTGGCATCATTCTATTTTTAACTTAATTCGAGACTTTTAACTTGTCCATCAAGACTGAAATCGACCTGTTCAGGTGGACATGTTAGGAATGTATGTTCTAGATGAAACTTAAACACATATTCTAGTTGATAGTCTAAGTAAATTTCCCAAAGATCTATTTCAAAATAAAAATAAAAAAATGGTGGGAAAAAGAGATATGTTTAGGAAAGTTACCTACACTTGGGTGTAGGCTCCATAATCCATATATATAGAGACAAACACATAGGAGAAATTTGAAATTAGGTGACACCTTTCCTACACTATGGTGCGACGCCCAATAGGAGCTGTCCAATTTTCATACATGACCCTAATCAAAACCGTACCTACACGCCAAAACCACTAATCAAATTGTTATTTTTAGTATCCTCTCTCTCTCCTCTTCGTTTTAGTTCTTTTTCGTGCGAAACTAATTATCCTACCAATTAATTTCCAAATCAATCCTTCAGATCGCATCAAAGAAATCTCAGGTGATTATTCGAATCACATCGAGCATCCCTCCAAATTCATGGATGTCGTCTACAGACTCGAGGCTCTTCTCAGTTTATTTCTTTCTCTAGATTCTCCTCTCTCTCCATCGTCTTCGTCAACATGATCTATGGCAAGCTCAAGACCTTCCAATGATATTGATATTATAAAGATATTTTTCATTCTTCTCTGGAAATTTTTATTACCTTTCTTTAAGGACTTGTTGATCTTTTTCTATCATCTAACCTCATAAATTAAAAAAAATATATTTTTATATTTTCAATTTGTGAAGTTATATTTCATTGCATTTTGGCACTTCTGTTTTATTGCATTTTTATGCATCATATTGTAGATCACATTTTCCAATTCTAAACCATAAGAAGAAACCCTTATTAGATTACACAACATGTATATATGCATATGATTTTAAGTGAAATGCTTTTGATTTCATGAATGATGAATACACATGAAGTCTTAAGTTTTGTGATTTTGATTACATATTTTTACAATACAATACGTATAATTACAATACATAGGATCATCTTGCATTTTCTCGTCTCATTTTTACAATGCCATAGTATATTTACATTTAAACGATTGCTGCATCACTGGCACATACACACACCACGTATTTTTATGTTTCTTACGTTCTTTTTACATTCCATATTTTTGTTTACAATATCTCATTCTATTTTTTCATTATCTAATTCACTTGAAGAGCTTTCAACGAGAGGAAGAAGAATAAAGATTTAGACAATCAGAACTTGCATAGGTCATCATTTTTGGAGTTGATTGTAGAAAAATAGCAGATAAATGTCAAAAAACATAGATAAATATAACATAAAAATTACAATTGTTTCATATGTTAATGAAATAATGGATCCATTTATTGCGATTCTATATTTTGGTAGAGTGTTTAACATGGTATTGAATGGATGTAAAACTTCATACATAGAATGTAAAATAAACCAGTTGAATGTGAAATATGAACTATTTGTTCAATATGGAAAACATATAAATTTTCATCACGTTCACGCTCAATAGTTTCAAATTTGCACCATTTTAATTTCAATAGTGTGTTTTAATTTGCAGCTTGAAACGTAGCTTTGTAAAAAGATCAACATCTTTGTAAAATGCTATCATTTATTTCATAACATGTACTATTTTATGTTATTTTTTAAAAAACTTTACACATATTGCGTCATTTAGCTAAATATACCAAAGATGATGATATGAATTTTACTAATAAAATATGAATTAAGCGAATCCCCCATTTTACGAAGTATAACTTGCACGAAAACAACTATACTTGCTACTCCTTATTTGAGAAAGTTCATTTGCCGCGTCAAATATTGCATCATTATAACGTGTAACAGTTTGTTTTTATTTGTAATTTGCAATGTAATTTTGTAAAAAGATCATCATCTTTTGTTATGTCATAACGTGTACTATTTTTACATCATATTTTTAAAGAAACTTCACATAGATTATATGCCATTTAAGTAAATATTGTAAAGACCATGACGTAGATTTTGCTAACAGAACATTAATTAAGTGGATCCCTAATTTAGGAAATATAGTTGGCATAAAATAATTATATTCATTATTCCTTATTTGTATGAAGCTAAGTTTCCATTTCAAATATTACATCATTTCCATGTACAACAATACATTTTAATTTGTAATTTGCAACACACTTTTGTAAAGAGATCATTTTCTTTTGTAAACTAATAACATTTATATCATAAGGCGTATTATTTTTGTATCATATTTTAAGGAAACTTCAACATGTAGCACATGTCATTTAACTAAATATAGTATGGATCATGATGTGGATTACACTGATAATGCATTAATTAAACGAATCTTTCATTTTAGAAATTATAATTGGCAAAAACCACAATGTTTTCACATGGTGGTTTCAATCTAACTCGCACACTCATCATCCAATGACAAAAAATGACACCTTTCCATAATCAAGGAAAGGTATCACCTGGAGCTGCCATGCACACATAGTACCTTTCAAATGAGGTGAGCCATCTACGAGATCTATTGGATCTCGATGCAATGGTCTCTTGTCAAAAAGAGTACTTCAACCATTTTATTTCCATTTAAATTTAAATTTGATAACATCAATTATCATTTTAAGCTCATTTTAATTTGATTTTTTTGTTTATTTCTTTATTTGTTAACTTTTGCAAAGTTCTCAACGGACGTAAATTAATGGAGATAATTGTAATATGCGAATTAGAATCTGTAGACTTTATATTATATTTTGTAAAATTTAAACCATGTATTTTTACATTCCCATTCACTATTTTTTTGGAAATTATTATTTTCATTTGTAAATTTTATATTTTTGTTTGTAATTTGTCACAAGTATGTGTAGTTTCTTTTAAGTGTGTTACATTGTATGGATCTTTGTAATTATTTTGATTTCATTCGTAATTTTTCCACCACTGTTTGTAAAAATACATGATCGTTTTGTAATATTTGAGAAGAGATTTGGAAAAAAGTAGACTAATAGAAATTTATAAAAATAAAAAAATCTTAGATTGTATATAGTAATCAAAATTTGTAAAAAAGATTTGATATTTGTAAAAGAATCTGAGATTCATAAATTATCGTGCATGTCCACTGCCTCCGTCATGCAACCACGGTGTGCTCCGCCGTCGTTGCACGTGGCCTCGGTATCCTTTTGCACCATGCCTTTACCATGCATACCTCCATCCTTGTCCTCTTTGTCGTGTGCCATTATCGGGAATGAATGGGAGAGGGGTGATGGAAGCCATGTTCCTCATCATCGCAAGCCAATGTCAAGAATCCCCAAGGAAAACAAAAAATCCACACGTGAGATACAAAACTCAACATCCCAAAATCTCCAAAAAATAATATTTGAATAGATCAACAATCTATATTTGAGTGATATGATATAGGGATTGAACAAAAGATTTCGAAGAGAATAATAAAAATAGAGAACCTAATCATCCATCCGAGTGCACCGCCGTCGCCTCCACATGGATCTAAGCCTTTTCCAAAACCGTGGTCAAATGAGAGAGATAGAGAGAGGAATATCAATTGATTGAGAACAAATGGGGTCATACTGTTTAGGGAAGTTAGGTTATCATATTCTATATTTAGAATATGATAAAATGACCAAAATAGATTTTCCAATATTAAAATAATAAAATTAATGCTTCATTAATTTCGGTCGCGTGGTTTGAAATAGGTGGATGTCATTGATGGCTCACCATGGGAGTGGTGTGCTCTAATATCATTTGAAATTATTCTCTCACACACTCACACACACACACACACGCCCGTACGCACGCGTGCGCACACACACATACACACATATATTCAAATGAGATTGGAGCTCACCATTTTTGTGGTGTGCCATCAACGAGATCCATTGGATCTCGATACAATGGTGTCTTGTCAAAAAGATCATTTCGATCATTTTGTTTCCAATAAATCAGAATTTCATTTAATAACATCAATTACCACTTTAGGCTCTTTTAAATTTAGATTTTTTGTTTATTTCTTTATTTGTCAATTTCCGAATCATTATCAACAGATGCAATTTAATGCATATGTTTATAAAATATGAATCAAAATTTGTAAAATGTCTATTCGATTTTTAAATTTCAACATTTTTTTACATTCCCATTCATTAGTTTTTTAAAAAATTATTATTTGCATTTATAAATTTTATAGTGTTCTTTGTGATATGTCATAAGTATTTATAGTTTCTTTTACATATTTATCATTATATGGATCTTTGTGTTTATTTTAAGTTCCGTCGTAATTTTTCCACCTTCAATCATAAAAATTTATGATTGCTTTGTAACATTCTAGTGGAGATCTACAATAATAATAGATTATAAAAAATTTATAAAATTAGGAAAATATTTGAAATTGTATATAGTAGTTGAGATTTTAAAAAAATGATATGAGATTTGTTAAAGACAATTTGGTATTTGTATAAATGGTATGAGATTGGTAAATACCCATGCACGTCCTTTGCCTCCACCATGCATCGTCATGACATGATCTGATGTCGTCACGCATCACCTTGATCTTCCTTTGCACCCAACCTTTATTACGCATCCCTCCTTCTCCCTCGTCCTCATTGTCGTGTGTTGTTGTCAGGAGAGTAAGGGTTGGGGGAGCCATGCTCATCATTGCATGCAGTTGTCAAGAAATCCAAGGAAAACCTAAATCCACACGTGAGGTCCAAAACTCAACATCCTCAAATCTCCAAAAATATTAGATTTGAATAAATCTACAATTTGGATTTGAGCGATAAGGTTCAAACAAAAATATTTTGAAGAGAAGAATAAAGATCAGGAACATGATCTTCCATCTGAGTGCACCCCCTCACCCCCACACGTATCTAGAGTCACTGGCCACCACCTTTTCCAAAGCCTTCGTCAAATGAGAGAGAGGAATATCAAGTGATTAAGGGTAAATGGTTTTTATACCATTTATGGATGTTGGGTTGTCATATTCTATACTTAAGATGCGACAAAATAAACAAAATATTTTTTCCAACATTAAAATAATAAAATTAATGCTTCATTAATTTCAGTCACGTGATTTGAAATAGGTGGATGAGATTGATGGCTCACCATAAGGGTGGCAAGCCTTAATCTCGTTTGAAGTTATCCACATATACACATTCAAATGAGATTGGGGCACACCACAAAACGAGATCCATTGGATCTCGATGCAATGGTGTCTTGTCAAAAAGAGTATTTCAACCATTTTATTTCTAGTAAATTTGAATTTCATTTAATAACATCAATTATCATTTTAAGCTCATTTTAATTTGATTTTTTTATTTCGTTATTTCTCAATTTCCAAAAACTTTCTCAAAAGATGAAATTTAATGCTGATATTTGTAAGGTTCAAATGAGACTTTGTAGAACGAGTATTCGATTTTGTGTATTTCAAATAATATGTTTTTTAACATTCCCATTCATTAGGTGTTTTGGAAATTATTATTTGCATTTGCAAATTTCCGCTCCTTTATAATATGACATAAGTATTTGTAGTTTCTTTCGTGTATGTGACATTGTATGAATCTTTGTAATTGTTTTGAATTCGTTCATAATTTTTCTGCCTTCGTTTGTAAAATACATGATTGCTTTGTAACATTTGAGTGGAGATCTGCAATAAAAAGTAGACTGTTAGAAACTTATAAAATAAGAAAATATTTGAGATTTTATATAATAATTCAAGATTTGTAAAAAATGATATGAGATTTGTAAAAGATGATTTAAGATTTGTAGAAAATGATATGAGATTTGTAAATAACCACAAATGTCCCCAGCCTCCGTCACACACCACCATGATGCGCTCTATCGTCGTCGTGTGTCGCCTTGGTCTCTCTTCGCACCGGATCTTTACCACGCATCCCTCCTACGCCCTTGTCCCCCTTGTCGTGTGCTATTGTCGGGAGATAAATGGAGGAGCCATGCTCCTTATCATCTCATGCCACCATCAAGAAACCCAAAGAAAATCCAAAATCCACACGTGAGATCCAAAACTCAGCATCCGCAAATCTCAAAAAAAGAAAATATTTGAATAGATCCACAATCTAGATTTGAGCGATATAGGGCTGGAAAAGATTTTGAAGAGAAGGATGAAGATCAAGAACACAATCTTCCATGAGAGTGCACCGTCATCGCCTCCATATGGATTTAGAGTCACCGACTGCCTCCTTTTCCAGAGCTATCATCTAATGAGAGTGTGAGAGAGGAATATCACTTGATTTAGGGAAAATGTATTTCATACCATTTAGGGATGTTGGGTTGTCATATTTTATATTTAAAATGTGACAAAATGACCAAAATATATTTCCAACATTAAAATAATAAACTCCATGCTTCATTTATTCCAGTCGCGTGGTTTAAAATAGGTGGATGAGATTGATGGCTCACAAGGGGGTGGTGATCTCTAATCTCATTTGAAGTTATTCACACACAAACACATATTCAAATGAGATTAGGGCTCACGATTTTTGTGGTGAGCTATCAACGAGATCCATTGGATCCTGATGCATTGGTGTCTTGTCAAAAAGAGTATTTTGGTCATTTTGCTTCTAGCAAATTTAAATTTTATTTAATAACAAGAATTGTCATTTTAGGTTCTTTTTAATTTGGAGTTTTTTGTTTATTTAATTATCTGTTGATTTTTAAAAACGTCCTCAATAGATGAAATTTAATGTAGATATTTGTAAAATACAAATCAGAATTTGTAGAATGTATATTCGATTTTGTTAATTTTAAACCATACATCTTTTTACATTCTCATTCGTTATATTTTTTTGAAGTTATTATTTGCATTTATAAAATTTTTATTATACTTTGTAATATGTCACAAGTATTTGTAGTTTCATTTACGTGTGTAACATTGTATGGATCTTTGCAATTGTTTTGAGTTCCTTCGTATTTATTTCGTGTTCGTTTGTAAAAATACATGATCATTTTGTAACATTTGAGTGGATATATGCAAAAATAGACTGTTTGAAATTTACAAAATCAAAAAAAATATTTGAGGTTGTTTATAGTAATCGAGATTCGTAAAAAACAACATGAGATTTATAAACGACAATTTGATATTTGTAAAAATGGTATGAGATTCATAAATAACCACACATGACCTCTGCCTCAGCCACACACTACCACGACATGATCCGTTGTTATCTCACATCGCCTTAGTCTCCCTTTGCACCCAACCTTTATTGTGCATCCCTCGTCCATCCTCATCCCCATTGTCATGTGTCGCTGTTGGGAGAGAAATGAAGGGAGGGGAGCCATGCTCCTCATCATCACACACCACCATCAAGAAATCCAAGGAAAATCCAAAATCCACACGTAGGATCGAAAACTCAACATCCCAAATCTCCAAAAAACCAGACTTAAATAGATCTACAATTTGGATTTGAGCGATATAAGGCTCAAACAAAAGATTTTGAAGAGAGGAATGAAGATTAGAAACATGATCTTCCGTCTGAGTACACCACCGTTTCCTCCACACGAATCTAGAGTCACCAACCGCTTCGTTTTCCAAAACCATCATCAAATGAGAGAGAGAGAGAGGAATATAAATTGATTTAGGGAAAATAGATTTCATGCCATTTAGGGATGTTGGGTTATCATATTATACATTTAAAATATGACAGAATGATCAAAATAGGCTTTCCAAAATTAAAATAATAAAATGAATGCTTCTATAATTTCAGTCACATGAGTTGAAATAGGTGGATGAGATTGATGGCTCACCATTAGGGGCGGTGAGCCCTAATCTCTTTTGAAGCTATATATATGTGTGTGTGTGTGTGTGTGTGTGTGTGTGTGTGTATGTGTATGTGTGTGTGAGTCATCCCGTGAGAGCAAAAAGCTGTGAGAACATGAGAGGAGTGATTCTGGACCACTAGATTCAACCAGAAGAGAGAAGGCATGATCTAGTTATCGAGAATCACTCCTCTCATGCTCTCACAACTTTTTGTTCTCACATGATTACTCCTCTCTCTCTATATATATACATATATTCAAATGAGATTAGAGCTCACCACTTTTGCGGTGAGCCATCAACGAGATCCATTGGATCTCGATGCAATGGTGTCTTGTCAAAAGAGTATGCCAGTCATTTTATTTCTGGTAAATTTGAATTTCATTTAATGACATCAATTACCATTTTATGTTCGTTTTAATTTGGATTTTTTTGTTTATTTTTTATCAATTTAAAAAAATATTCTCAACAGATGTAATTTAATAAAGGTATTTGTAAAATACAAATCAAAATTTGTAGAATGCATACTCGATTTTGTAAAATTCAAACCCATATTTTTTTTACATTTCCATTCATTAGTTTTTTTATAAATTATTATTTTCATTTGTAAATTTTGTATTATCTTTTATAAAATGCCATAAGTATTTGTAGTTTCTTTTACGTGTGTAACATTGTAGGGATCTTTGTAATTGTTTTGAGTTTCTTCATAATTTTTCATGTTCATTTGTAAAAATAGGTGATCATTTTATAACATTTGAGTGAGGATCTGCAACAAAAAGTAGACTGTTAGAAATTTATAAAATTTAAAATATATCTAAATTGTTTATAATAATCGAGATTTGTAAAAAATAATTTGAGATTTGTAAAAGATAATTTGATTTTTGTAAAAAAAAGTTTGAAATTTGTAAATAACCACGCATGTCCTCTGTCTCCTCCATACACCACCAAGACGTGCTCTACCATCGTCATGCGTCGCCTTGGTCTCCCTTTGTACCCTATCTTTATTGTGCATCCCTTCTCTGCCCTCGTCCTCCTTGCCATGTGCCATTGTCGAGAGAGAAAGGGAGAGGGATGGGGGAGCTATGCTCCTCATCATAGTGATAAACCGAGTTTCATCACATAGCACACCACTATCGAGAAATCCAAGAAAAATCCAAAATCCACACCTGAGATCCATAACTCAACATCTCGAAATCTAAAAAAAATGAGATTTGAATAGATCTTCAATTTTTATTTGAGCGATATAGGGCTCAAACAAAAGATTTTGAAGAGAAGAATGAAGATTGAGAACATGATCTTCCATTCAAGTGCACTGCCATCACCTCCACATGGATCTAAAGTCACTGACCACTTCCTTTTCCAAAGCTGTCATCAAGTGAGAGAGATATGAGAATACCAATTGATTTAGGATAAATGGTTTTCATACCATTTAAGGATGTTGGGTTGTCATATTCTATATTTAAAATATGAAAAAATGACCAAAATAGATTTTCCAACATTAAACTGATAAAATTATACTTCATTAATTTCAGTCGTATGATTTGATAGATGGATAAAAACCCTTGTAAAAAATAATTTTGTAAAATATAACAATCATATTCAAATTAACATATTTATATAATATAATAAAAATTTCACAATTCTATCTTGATGTAAATGTTGTGTTATTATTTATTATTAAATCCATGGAATGAGAAATTACAAAATACTTCGGAAAGATGGCTAAACTGAGGTTGGTTCACCATATATATGGTGAGACTCCACCTCATTTGAAGTTTCTCCTATATATGGGGACCCTTTCAAATAAGATGGGTCTTTCCTGAGCTTCTAAAAGCCCCTGTTAATTTAGTAAAAAAATCGATAAAAATTTTGTAAAAGTATAAATTACACATTATAAAAAAACAATTTTATAAAATATAGCTTCCATATTCAAATTAACAATTTCAAAAAATGTAAAAAAATTTATATAATTCTAAATTGATGTCATTAGTGTGTTAATATTTTTATTAAATCTACGGAATGAGAAATTGCAAAATACATGGGGAAAGATGACTATATTGACTTTGGCTCGCCACATACATGGTGAGTCCCCACCTCATTTGAAGTTTCTCCTATGTATAGGGACCCATTAAAATGAGATGGCTCTTTATCGAACTTTTAAAAGCCACTATCCATTTAGTGAAAATCCCGTAACAATTTATTAAAAGTATAAACTGTACATTGTAAAAAATAATTTTGTAAAATATAGAATTCATATTCAAATTAACATTTTTCACACAATATATTAAAATTTTCATAGTTCCATGTTGATGTAAATGTTGTGTTAATATTTATTATTAAATCCATGTAATGAGAAATTGCAAAATACACGAGAAAGATGACTAAATTGAAATTGGCTCACCATATATGGTGAGACCTCACATCATTTGAAGTTTCTTGTATATAGGGACCCTTTCAAATGAGGTGGGTCTTTTCATGATCTTTTAAAAGCCATTGCCAATTTAGTAAAATATCTATAACAATTTCGTAAAAGTATAAACTACACATTGGAAAATATAATTTTGTAAAATATAGCATCTATATTCAAATTAGCATTTTCATTCAATATAATAAAATTTTCATAATTCTATATTGATGTAAATGTTGTGTTAATATTTCTCGAATGAGTAATTGAAAAAAACATGTGAAAAGTTTGCTAAATTGATGGCTCACCATATATATAGTGAAACCCCACATCATTTGAAGATTCTCCTCTATATATGGAGCCCCAACACCCCCGCCCCCACCCCCCCACTCACACACACACACACAAACACAATGGAGTTGCCCTCATGGGAAGCCAACTTGGCTACCATCACCCTTATTTTTCTTATTTCTTATGATATTTTTTGAAACACGCAGTGGGATTTAGTTTATTATATGACACCATATTCTCATTCAAGTTTCATGAAAAAATAGAATGTGTAAAGGGTCAATTTTAGCAATTCCAAGATCGTTAAATTTCAATAGGCTTGATGGATAGGATAAGAGTTTCGAATTGAGTCAAAATCTGAATGAGAACATGCTGTCATATATTGATATAAATTTTCTCTAGTATTTCCAGAAATTATTTTGAAAAATAAAAAAACAAAGATGTGGGTAGTTTAGTTAGCTTCCCTCCAAGGTAATCCAATTAAATCATATATATAGAGAATATAAAAAGATTATGATATTATAAAATATCCAAATGCAATGATTTTATCAAATGGGATTCGATAAATAAATGAAAAAGGGGATAAATTTGTATCAACAAGGACTGACGTAGAACAGACAGACCACACACCACATAGTATCATCCCCACCAAACTCTATCCTCTTTAGACCTCCCCCCTCGCTCTCTATATCGCTATGGCATCGACGAGCTCCTTCTTCTCCTACCAGATTTCGCTCCCTCACGCCACGATCCATCGCAAAGATCCCTCCTTTGCAGCTCTACTACGCGGTACCCATCTTCCCCCCATCTCTAGGGCTCGTCACCCCCCCCCCCCCCCACACACACACAAGCATTCTAATTTGTTGCTGTTTATATAGTTTCATGGATGAAGAAAAATGACTATTTTCTTATTTCTGGTCGCTTCTACGTGATTTCTGTGAAAATTGGGAGATGGGTTTCTAGAAAGTTGGCCCATTTAATGGTGCTTAGGTGATTTCGAGGATCAATCGAGTTGTAAGAACTGTGCACAATATGTTTGGGGGTAAAGATGGGGTTCTGAGTTCGATTCTACTAAGCAATATGCCAAATAGAACCAAACTGAGTCGTCGGATTTAAGTCTTTGCATATGACCAAGTTCTACTCCGGCAAACAAGACGTTAAGATGGTACATGATCGGCCTGTTTAGACCTAACAGAGTCCAATTGTATATCACTAATAACCGGAAGCGAATGCATTTTTGATTTCTCACCCTGTTTACAGTGTCCTATCAAATGCATAAGCTCCTCGAAGAGATATTAATGACATATCAGCACCCACTGTTTTGTTAGGGTATAAATGGTCTTTATAATTTGTACATTTAGTTTAGCAACTGAGTGTGGAAGGTTTCTCCATTCAAGAATAAAGTTGTCCTGTATAACTTAGATGCACTTGTTTTGCAGAATGCCATTGCACAAAAATGGTATGTCCATCATGATATCATGGAAGATCACTTTCTTCTTGCTTTCATAAATAACCACCAACTCATGTGAAACTCCTTGGTCACGAAGATTTGAGCAAGTCATAGGATTCTTCTTGCTATGGATGATCTGATCACAGAAAGAAAAAGACTCTTAATTATACCGATAAGAAAGTTGTAACACCTTCCGAGGAGCCGACATGTATTTGGAGCCTTGTGCGTCATACTGCGATACTGAGATCTATCACCGGTTGGAAGGCTCCTACGATGGAAGGATGCTGGGTTGCGAGGGAGCGCTGTGCAATGGGGGTGATGGTATGATGCCTATTTTTGAAGTGCAGGAGGAAGAATCGTTATTGTCGCGGCAGAAGGCGGTGAGGTTTGAGGGTGCGGCCTTGGCGGTGGATGAAGAAGGGGAGGCAGTGGAGGAAGGGGTGAAAAGGGTTAGGGCTGGAGCTAGGGGAGTGTCTGTAAATGGAGGTCTTGTCATGCCTTGGTTTGGTGCAGCCTGGAAGGGTATCGGTGATGACTAAATGAAGCTGATCACATGGAATGTCAGGGGGTTGGGTCAGGCCGAGAAGAGGTTGGCGATGTGGAACTTGTTGTCAGAGCAGAGGGTAGATGTGGTAACGTTGCAAGAAACAAAAATCGTGAGGGAAGTGGACGGGTTGTGGAAGGAGATTGGGGGAAACAAGTTGGGGGAGTTTAAGGCCATCATTGCGGATGGGGCGGCTGGGGGTTTAGTGACCGGATTGGATGAGACTAAGCTAGAATTGGTGGAGGAGGATGTGCGCGGGGCATTCTCGCTTTCGATCATGTTGCGTCGTAAGGGAGGTGGTAGAAGGCTATTGGCCACGAACATATATGTCCCTTGCAATGGTGTTGGTATTGGTGGATTGGTGGAGAAGTTGTGGATGATTATGGCGAGATTCCCTGACGTGTCTTGGTTCATCGTGAGTGATTTTAATGTGATGTTGCGACTGGAGGACCTCCCCGGGGTTGTGGTGGGGGCAACAGATGTTCAGTGGAGCTGGCTGAGGTGATCGACAGTTTGGAGCTTCAGGTGGTCGACGCTGCGGGTTGTCGTAACTCGCGCTCTAGATCATGGTTTGACCGTTTCATGTTATACATCGAGGCCTTGGAGGCGTTTCTGCTAGCTGGGGCGTGCGCCCTCCCCGGGTTGCAGTCGGATCACACACCGCTAATTTGGTACTCCGGGGAGGGGGATCGTCCTTGCTCGTTTTTCAATTTTGGGAAGGCTTTGTTGCCGGAGGACAGATTTTGGGATGTCGTGGTGAGTTTATGAGCTAGGTGTCGAACGAATAGGATGGCTATGTGTAGACTCGCGAGCAAGCTTCCAGCTCTTAGGAAGTTTTTGATGAATTTTAATAGAATAAACCTGGTGCAATGCAAGGCAAGGAGGAATAAGGCCCAAGCAAGGCCCTAAATGTCGGTTTCGGTCACCATTTCGGTATCGACCAAAGCCGAATTTCGGTGGAATTTCAGTGAAATTGCGATCGGAATTTCGATCATTTTTTGCACTAGGATCCCCATATTTCGGTCGAATTTCGATTTCGATTGGATATCGATATTCGATAGAAATTCGACCGAATTTCGCTGAAATTTGAGGCCATGGGCCCAAGAGGAGGTGTAAAGATTGAATGGGCTGGAAGATGAGAGGGCGCTAACGACTGAGGAGGTGGCTATGAGATGCGGCCATCTAAAGGAGATTCTTTAGGAGGACAAAAAGAAATAGGTTGCTTGGAGGCAAAGGTCTAGGCAATGGTGGTTGATACTTGATAGAAGGGGATGCTAATATGAGATTCTTTCATGCCATGTCCAATGAGAGAAGGTGCAAGAATTTCATACATTCGGTCTCGGTCGGCGAGGAGGTGACCTAAGGGGACTAGGCAGTGGGGGTGGCACTATGGGTGTACTTTCAGGATTTTGGTAGGCAACGTGCCCGGAATGGATGTGATGGCAAGGCAGAGGCGTCTTGCAGATATTAGAGTCAGATGTGGGTTCGTTGGTGAGGGATTTCACGGAGGTAGAGGAGGCCATGCTGGCGTTATTCCAGCTGAATGTGGATGGTGCTCTGTATCCGGATGGCTTCTCGGTTTCCTTTTATCAGGAGTTTTGGGAGGTGATCAAGCATGATGTTTTGGAGATGCTTGCGAAGTTTCGGGACAACAACCGCAAATTCGGGAGATTGAATAAGGTTCTCATTTTCATGCTCCTTAAGAAGGGCACGTTGACCAGGGTAGAAGATTACATACCGATTACACTATCTAATATTGTATATCTTATTTTTTCAAAAAATTGTGCAAATCGTCTGAGGGAGGTGCTTGATCAGATCATTTCGCTTGAGCAGTTGGTGTATGTGCATGGGAGATCTAAGGCTGACAATTTGGTGTTGGCATCTGAGATGGCGACGAATTGGAAATGAAGCAAGGCAAAAGGGATGCTGTGGAAGGTGGATTTTTCCATGGCATATGACAACATTGATTGAAGATTCTTGTGGGTTTCTTTGGCAAAGAGGGGCTTCCCGGAGCAGTGGATTGCGTCGATCAAGCATTGTGTGACGACGACATCCCATGCGGTGCTGGTTAATGGGAGTCTGGAGGGTTTTTTTTCAACACCATAGGGGCATCATATAGGGGTGCCCGTTGGCGCCGCTTCTTTTTGTTGTTGTGGCGTACACATTGGCGATGTTCATGAAACCGGCGACGAGTGCTGGTTGGTGTGCTGGTTATGTGGAGGTATCCATCTCGCTTCTACAGTATGCGGATGACATTGTTCTTTTCATGAGGGTTGACAAGGAGAAACTATGTCGGGCATCACTCCTTATGGACATTTTTGGGGACCTATCGGGCCTTCAGATCAATAGAGCTAAATCAGTGGTGGTTCATTTTGGTCTATCAGAGCTGAAAATGCAGGGGGCGATGATGATTTTGGGTTGCTCAATGACTGGGCTGCCAATCACATACCTAGGGCTGTCATTGGTGGCGGAGAGACCGAAGGATGGGGATTGGAGGGTGCTGCTGGATAGATTGGATGGGAGGTTGGCGGGGTGGAAGACGTTGGTACTTTCGAGAGGCGGGAATGTGGTGCTTCTGAAGCATGTTCTTTCGGTCATACCTATCTTCTTTTGCTCCATGAGGTGGCTGCCTGTAGGTGTACACACGAGGATTGAGGCTTTCATGATGAGGTTCATATGGGCAGATGGGAAACAAGCTAGGAGGGGAATCCACTTGGTTGATTGGGGCAAGGTGACGACATCGAAGAAGGCTGTATGGGGGTTCTGCAGTGGGCGACGTGAACAAGGTTTTTATGGAAAAGTGGGTGGTTCGCATACGGGGTAAATCTGAGGTCTTGGTGTACAGGCTTCTGAGAAAGATATACGGGGTGTCCATGTCATTGACGGTAGTTCGTGGATATTTACTTCATCTCTGTGGAAGGGGATCACCGGGTCCCTGAGTTGATCGTGAAGTTGAGACTGGTTCTAGGGGACGTCGCTACTTTTCGTTTTTGGCAAGATGATTGGATGGGCGAGGGAGTGTTGGGCGATCCCTACCCACGCTTATGGCAGCTAGCGTGTAATAATGAGGTAACTGTGCAACAAGTATGGGAACATGGGTTGTGGTCTCCTATTTTTTCTTCAGACTTGTCAGATCAGAGGGTTGATGAATTCTTGGCCTTGCAGTCGCATTTGATACGGATTGAGGCCCGATGATTGGCTGAGATCACATTATTTGGGGAGACGGGAGATTCTCGATGAAGAAGACATATCATTTTTTGGAGGATGGAGAGGAGGTGGAGGAAGAGGTTGTTGTTGATACCAGGATGATTCGGAGAAGCAGGGTGCCAAACCGAATAAAGATATTTCTGTGGCTTCTTCGGCTTAGTAGGATTCTCACGCAGGTTCGCCGGGGCAGCTGTTGGGGGTGGAGGTGGATGTTTGTGATAGATGCGGGTTGGCGGCGGAGGATGTGGACCACCTTTTCTTCTCTTGCCCCTCTTCTGCTTGGGTGTGGAATGCGACCAACATCTCATGGATTGGGGGCTAGGATTGTGCCAACTTTTAGAGGGGCATCAGATCGGTATGTGGATTTGGTCACGAGGACAATGCATATCCTTTTACGCTGGTATGGGCAATTTGGTGCACGAGGAATGTAGTCATTTTCAAGGGGCAAACTTGTTATACCGGGAATATAATTGAACACAGCAGAGCGCTATATGCATCTTGGAGAATGTAATGCATTATACTTGTAACCTTTTAGAGTTTAATATATTCTGCAGTGGGTCCCAATTTGGAACACCACCCTTTTTCCTTTTCAAAAAAAAAGTCTACGCATGATGGTCCTGTGTATTCCCCCATTTTAGAAGCATTGAGAGATGGCTCAAGTCCTAAACTCTTAAAGAGACTTCTTTTAGAAAAAAGACAAAAAAAAAACTTAAACATTTTTTCATCTTCCTGTTTTGTTCTTTTAAATAAGCGAAGTAAAATATCTTTTCTTTTTGTTTTTGCTTTAGATTGCACATGCCATTGTGATGCGCGTATTTTGCCCGCTTTGCAATTACTCTCTAGAGTGTTTTTTAGTAGGATTATTCAAATTTTGAAACATATACAACTCATGGAAGGACATATCGATATCGATATCGTTTCGATATCGTGTCGATATCGATATATCGGCGATATATCGTCGATATATCGCCGATATATCGCTATATCTAGGAATCTTTCTGAAGAAAATGCCTGGAATCGGATATATTGATATATCGATTTCGATATCGGTCCCATGTCGATATCGATATATCGGCGATATATCGCCGATATATTGGGATACGGCCTTCAGTGATACAACTGTCTTAGCTAGCCCTGGTAGTACAGTAGGTAAATTTCTGTACACTTGGAGGCAATGCTTTTGCAGGTTCACAAGGTTAATTTTAGCATTTTTGTGGAATAGTTTGATCATTCAAGTATTTTTTCTGTTAAACACATGGCATAAGGCGGTAGTGTTCATGGTAGAATGGTCCAACATAGTCTTTCATAATATAGTGATAGATGGAGCTGCATGAAACGAAGTATTAGCGATTAATAAATCAATTCGGAATGGCATGTACATCACACATTCTAGATCTAGTGAAATCGCCCATTACCTGACAAACCACTACTACATCTGTTTCCTTTGTAATCGGTGGTTTCTGACAAGACCTTAATATATGGCTTGTCCAAGATGCGGACAACAAAGTCTGATTTCGGAGGAACATCATCATCGTGGGATGCATTTGCAATAGAAAATCTGGCAATTCGACTGAGATATGACATGTCACAAGTGAAACTTTTGAGACAAGAAGCAATCGTGTGAGGATTTCATCTTATCCAAGTCTATTTAATGTCATTTCAAGAGTTTGAGAGGATTAGCGTCACACCCACAAGGACAAATGATTGATTAGCCATTCGAAGCAATTGTGCAAGGATCTTTCCTTAATTGAATATATATTTTCCTATCATGGAGCCCGTAAAAGAGTTGTAGATATTGTTGTATGGACATTAGATGTCGGATACCTCACATGTAGACTTGTTGGAAAAGTTACACATTATTGTATGCAGAACGAATAGTGGTACTATTTGAGATATTTTGATGCAATATTTCCCAAATTGATGGGTCAAGTCGGATTGAAGCCGTCACAAATTTGGGGATTTCGATGAATTAGGATTTTCATCCCTAATTGATTGGTTTTGTTTAGTCGTCTATTTTTATTTACGTTCAATAAATTGAGATTGATTACAATCTCAATATTTATGGTAGATTAAAATTAGTTAGGTTTCAATTAGAATCAGTTAGAGTCAATTATGATTTTATTTAGTTTGAATTTGATTCACTTTCTATTTTTGTAATCCCACCCCTCTTATATAAAGGGAATGGTAGGCATTTCTTTAAAGACGGTTCAGATCAGAATATACGAGAATTTGAGATTATCTCTCCCCGTCTCTGTATCTCTCTCATAGCGCGATCTTTACGATTCGCCTCCGAAATCTTGTGCAACTAGTACGTTCTTCTCTTCTCCCTCCCTCTAATATCTTCTCCACCAAATATTTTCACAGAAAAATATTTTTCACCCTTGGATTTTTACACCAAATATTTCCACCATGTGGACCATAAACATGTGCAGAGAATGACAGTAGCAGAAATGAAAGTGCTAAGGTGGATGTGTGGACACACACACACAAAAATCCAATTCAGAATGATACCATTAGAAGGAAAATTGGCATAGCTCCGATCGATGATAAGATGTGAGAAAATCGCTTAAGGTGGTTTGGCCATTTGCAAAGGAGGTCGGCTAATGCACCGGTGAGGAGATGTGAGTTTTGGAATGTTGAGTTGGCTAAAAGAGGGTGAGGAAGGTCCAAGAAGTGTTGGAATGAGACTATACGAAGGAACCTTAGTTTTTTGGATCTAAGCCCGAGAATGACCCAAGATAAATCTGAATGGAGACAAAGAATCCGTGTGGCTGACCCAACTCAATGTAGGAAAAAGCTTTGTTGTTGTTGTTGCTGCTGGCTTTCTTTCTTTTGCATCATTTGATATCAGAGCATGGCAACTGAATCGTTCTTACGGTTCGACGATCCGATTGCATATTGTTGGCGGATGCAATTGATTTAAGTCATCTCATACAAGGTTCACATTCGTGTTCAAAGAAGTTCAAGCAGTGACTTATATCAAGCGTCAAGGTACAAGCATGGTTGGATTCGTTGTTCGAGGAAGAAATATTCGATAATAAAAAAATTCTTATCGTTGCGCTTCTAACACAATCTGATTTTGAAGATGCAATTCAAGAAAATGAAGATGTTTCTATTCAAGATGAAGATCTCATCCATACAAGAAGAAAAAGATCTAGAGCTTATCTATGATGAAATCCCAGGAGATGAAGACCACAAAATCATTGATCTATTAACGTATACAGTGGTTGTTCAAGGAGGCATCGAATTGCCACCTTATGGCCTTGAAGCTACTGTCCATACGGGCCACCACCCTCCACCTTCGTCAACCCCATCACCACCGTTGATTATTTGAGGATGCTCCCGTGGTAGCCACGACTCGCGCGTGGCCTGCGCACCTCCTGTATGCCGCCTCTGCCTTCCACGAGGCTGCTCATGTGTTAGCCACAACTCGTGCGTGTCCTGTCCACCACTTGTGCACCGCCTCTGCCATCCACGAGACTGCTCCCGTGCTAGACACGACTCGCATGTGGCCTACACACCACTTGTGCGCCACCTCTACCATCCGCAATGCTGCCTTTGCACTAGTCACCGCCACTGCCAATGGCGATGTTCCCTCCTATGCCGCCAATGTCGTCGAAGAACCGTCCCCAACACCACAAGGCACGCACAGCTCCTCCCAACCCCCATGCACCAACACCTCAGGTCGAGTTGGCCGTCACCGCTCCACGCGACGCTCGCGCTGCTAACAACTCTCACCTTGGTGTTGCCGTCGTCGTTACTTGAAGGGGAGAGGAACCATAGCCATGATTGAGAAGTCCTCTCCAAGGGGATTTGAATCCCTTTAAATTAGGGATTGGAAATTCATTTGGGATAATTTCAGTGAACCCCTTTTTTTGGAAATATTTTATTCAAAGGTTAAAGTTGGAGGGAACTTGTTTTAAGTGAAGGGGTAGAAAAATTGAACTTCCCCCCTTGAAGCAAGAATATTTAAAGAGAAACACTGAGAAAAGAAATCGTGGATGCTACCTTATCCAATTAGGATCAGGAATGTGCGACTCACCTATATAAGGACCCTATGGTCTATTTCCTTGCACACATCTCCTCTCATCCGAAACTTGTGCCATTCATTTGCTATGGGTTATCCGAAGGCTGCGATGCTCGAGGTGAGGTTGCCCCATCAAATTTTTGAGCACCACATCAGTGGAGCGACTTCTGCTAGTATGTCGCCAGCATGAAGTTGGCGGCTCCAACCATCGCACCAAGGACACTTGGATTCTGTCGTTTGCTTCACGTGGGGACCGAGAAGCAACTCGATTCAGTGATGCAACAATTTTCCTTGATTTGGTCATGCAATGGAAACAGGTGGTATGCATTTCATGGACTAGGAAATGGTGGCTCAGTTTTGACGAGATAGTAGCCTTGGGGTTCTGAGACTCAATGAGATGGACAAGGTTATTTTGGTGAAGCGCAATCGGAAAATCTTGGGGGGGGGGGTGATGCTTTTTATCGCATGTTCAGAGGAATATACGGTAGCTCGACTTTGTTGGAGATGTTATATAATGTCATTAAAATTCCCTCGGCATTCTGGAGAGGGATTTGATCGGTGGACCAATATATAACCCATTTGTTGTGCACGTTGCTGGGCAGTAGGAACGGTTTCTGGTTTGAGAAGGATTAGTGGTTTGGAAGCAAGCTTTGTGTAAAATTGCTTTCTGAAACCAAGGCTACATGAGTGTTTGGAGCTCTTAGAGATGTGCACGATTTAGGGATCCAATGAGGGCAGAGATCACTAGATATGGGCTGTAGGGAATATCTTGATTAAGGTGTACAAGACGGTGTCTCCAATTTTCATTTTGTCCTGGCAGTGGTAATTTGCTGTGAGATTGCATGCTTATTTGGGAAGCTAAAACATCCTTTGTCGACAAGATTCTTATGTGATTACTCTGAAAGAGGGGATTGCGATCAAGGTGCGTAGGACGAGACTCTTCTAGGGACCGATTTGACATGCTCGCTGTGTTCAAGAGATACAGAAGGCATTGAGCATCTTTTCTTCATTGTGCGTCGCCGCCAAGGAGATTCGGTGGGTCGTGATGAGACGACGATTGGGTGGAAACCACCTAGACAACGGGCTTTTGGAATTGCTTGATGTGGCTTGCCAAATATCAAGTAGCATTCTGCATTACACCCTTGGTCTACTTAAGAGCAATTTAGATGGCAATGGCATCATAGGTTCTATATCGAAAATGTGACCAAACATGCGAGAACACTATGCGAGTCTTGACTGATCTAACTTGTATTTCCCTTTTTAGTGTTTTTCTAAGTAGCTTTTTTGATGTGCTCCATTCGTCATGCACACCTCTTCATTGTCAAAAGAAATGTCTATATATTAAGTTGTTTACATTATTACACTCAGAACTATTAATTTCTCCGTGTATAGTACTGCTTCAAATATGTTGCGATAACTTGATATCTTAAAATACGCCTCATGCGAAACCGCTCAGATCTTCGATCCAAGCATGTGCATGTGATCCTCATCTTAACAACATCACAGTATTATAATTTTTATTGACATGCGATGCACAGATCTCCCAGAATCGTCCAAACATATCATGATAAGCGGATACCCCCAAAACACTCCATACACAAAACTACTCAGATTTTCGATTCCAAGAACGTGCATGCGATCCTCACTCCGCCCATATCGCAATGATAATTTTATCTACGTGTGATACACAGATCACTTAGAATTGTACAAAACATGATGCGATAAGCTTTAGAACTCGATTTACATGTGATAGAAACCAACGATCCGTACTCCAAAATGACATGTAAACGACGAAATAGGAATTTGTGGACCAACGGCAAGGCGAAGTGTCGAAATTCCTACCTTTGGGGTCTTTGCCCCGGATTTTTCCTCCACTCTGAAAATGGCGTTTTCGAGGTGCCTTGCGTGAAATGCATGTGAGCACGTCAATGACCTTGACACCCTTTTTGATTTGGTGCTTTGGATTGCTAATCAGAGGTTGTTGGCATCAACGACCTAGGAGCTTCGACGAGCCCTTCGGGGGTGTTTCAGCGAGGTGGTTGGTGTACAGTAGGCTAAATGGCTAGCCCACTTGTCTTTTATAGGCCCGGGTTTAGGTTCAAAAGGTCGTAAACAATCTTGTTTCGTGCGTAACTTCCATGTACGGTTTCTGGTTTTTATGTTCTTGGTCTTGTTTGATAGAACTCGAAGAGTACTACAAGATAGAGTTCATTTGTCCAATTGAGATATTGGATCAGGTCAGAAATTAAGATTTAGTTTTTCTGATACTTAAGGTTTCACACATTCTTATATATTTATATAGATTTGAATTTTTTTCAGTATTACTATAATGAAACAAACGCAATAATTTAGTTCTAACCAGAACCTTAAGTAAATTACCATTAATAGTTGATTTTTAAAAAGTCAGAGGAAAAATCGCACGTCCATGTTAAAAAAGTTGACCGACTAAACATGCCAGCCAAGAGGAGTCATATATCGGTTGACTAGGCATGTTTTGATGGACACCTCCCAATGTTCAAGAAGGCGTTATGTGGTATTCAGTCGGAGGGGTCACTGCATAGAGAGTGGACCTGGCCAAATTGCGGGTCGGGCCGGCCCATGGGCCGGGCCGAACGGGCCGAGGTTAAAAAACCTCTATCCAAAGCCCACCCATGGGCCCCCATGGCCCATTTTGGCCATTTTCCATTGATTTTTTTAATGGTATTTCATACGTATAAATGATTTTATTAATACCATCTATACTTTATATAACTAATATACGTAGTTTACATGTTACTTGACATGTAATTCATTGAATTTTTATTTAAACTAGCGTCATAAATGGAAAACTTAAAGCATATCATATTAATATATGTATAATTTGACATATATTTATATATTTTTTTATTTTTTGCGGGCCGGCCATGCTTAAATTTCGAAGCCCAAGCCCGGCCCATGAGCGGGCTGGGCGGGCGAGCCCCCAGCCCGTTGGCCAGGTCTAATAGAGAGTATGCGGTAAATAAAAATATAATATTATGTTATTTTCCTCAATCGGAAGAGTATGCGGGGAGTATGCGATTTTATACGGGAGAGTATGCAGTTTTATGCAGGGAGTATGCGCTTTTATGTTATTATGCGCATAATAAAAAATATTTATTAGAAAAGTGGCCGAGTAGGCGGCCGCATAAGGGGTATACTCGGCCGAGTATGCGGGTCAACCCGCATACATGGCTGTTTCATCAAACTCGAAGCAGCAAGGCTACCGAGTACGAGTATGCGGCTGAGTATGCGGTTTACTCTCCTAATCCGACCAGTCGATCGACTTCATCAAGCTGGCTTGTAGGCATGTGATTTCTCTAGCAAGCATGCATGCGAACATGGGTTCATGAATGCAGCAACATAATGTATGAAAAGAAGGCAACCTGATACACATGACCTTAAATGTCGATTTCAATGTTGTATTGCCAAGCCTAGAAATCGATATATCATCGGAATCACCAAAAATCATGAAAATAGCTATATCTTTTGTTTTCTCTGAAATTTAAGATTTTCAGTGTTCTTTAATCTATTAATAAATTATAAATACACATTTATTTGCTAAATTAGAGGTCTAAATTCAAGCTTTCTAGTGGTATTGTCATCATAATCATTGCATATGCTGCTGTGTGGTATTGTGTAAGGTATTCAATTAGAATTTTAATCATGTAGAATCACTTGCGACTAACCGTGATGCAACGGTAATTGAGACTTGGGTCGATGGTACGTAGGTGCCAACTTTCCAGTTGGATTTTTCTGACCAACACTTAAGGGAATTCTTGCGGCTCCTAGAGACAATCAGTGGCCAAGACGGGCCAATGGTTGACATAGACCACTAGATTTGGAGAGATTGTGATTTTCTTGTGCGAAGAGCTCACAAGACTATTGATATTCATTCGAGTCATATGCTCGAAGATTTGATGTGAGATCGCATATTTGTTTGGGATCTGAAAATTCTTATGCGTATTAAGATTTTTCTGTGGTTCTTGAGGCATGGGAGAATTTTGACCAAGGAGAGGTGGTCCAATCATTTCTTGGACAACGATTATATTTGCTCTCTTTGCAGAGGGAAGGTGGAAATGATCGGCCACATTTTCTTTCAATGCGAGAAGAGTAAGGAGACTTGGAAAGAGCTGGGAGTTGGTTGAATCGCTATCGTGGTTTCCATGGATTTTTGGAATTCTCTTCTTTGGACTAGGTTCCGCTTGAACATGATGTGTCTCCTTTCAATTGCGGTTGTTTGGACAATTTGTTTGTCGCGTAATGAGGATCTATTCCACTCGAAATGTTTTTATGTAAAAAATGTGATTCTTTCAGCTAAGGCTCTCCTCGAGTCTTGGCTTCTTCGATCTGATTTTTAATCTTTATTTTTAATCTATTTGGGGTGGACATCTTCACGTGTTTGCTTTTTTTTCCCTTAAAAATATAGAATAAGTTAAAATAACAAATAACACAGTCTCACAAAGTCAAAATTCATAATATACTAATAAAATAGTAAGAGTACTTTATCATGTAAATAGGCTGAAGAAAATTCATCACTCGTCAGAAGTACGACTACAAGTAAATATAACTATATTATTAAAAAAATATAATCTTAAAAACCTATATTGAATACATGCAATATCCTATATTAATGTAGATCTTCCTTAAAAAAACCATATATGCTATAAATGTTGTTGAGGATCTTGAGATGCCTTTAATCGTAGCATGTCTGTTTAATCAGACACGTTGTAGAGATTGTTGTGCAACCTCGAATGTTGGCAGGTGAAGCCCATCCTCTATCACATTTCCACGAAATAAAATTTAATTTAAAGGTTAATGTTTAAGTTAGATGGTCATGTAAATATTTGCTTTAGGAATTGATGCTCTTGTTTGCATATCTAATATATATTATGACTAACATATATGTTCATGAGAAAGGCAATTCGGGAAATATGGGTGAAATGAGATTTCGATATTGCCGATTTGGCGATACCCCAAAATATTGCAAAATTTAAGGTTGTGATTGTAACTAAGCTCTCACTATGCAAGGTTTGGCGAAGGATCGGGCCATTTCAGGTATACTTTATGCTGGCGTACCCTCTACTGTTGCTTTCACAATAGGTTGTTAGCATGGATGCAAACCCATGACCCACTATTATTATGGTTTATTTGGATCTTTACGCAGAGACATAATGATATTGGAGTTTGGATGAACACCTAAAATTTGATTTGGGAAATCTTGTCCTATACTAAATTAAGGAAAATAAGGTGAGATTTAGCTTTTGAAATCATAGGGCCTTCTAGGGAAGAAGTTGATGTAAAAAGAGGCATCCAAGGAGTTGTGATTGCTCTTGTTCTTTCTTCATGGGTCCAAGGTGGTCCTCTTGCTTGGTCATTTCCTGGCGAGTCTCTGCATTGGAGCATTCTCATGTGGCTGTAGTTGGACTGGTAGCAATATCTGCAGCAGAATTTATAGAGGAAGAATCCTGTGGTGGCTCCCCCTTTTCCGCGTTGATGCCTCACTTATTCCTTCCGCCTTTCGGTTCATCTTCCCTCTCCCCAAGGGGGAGTCAACTGACCAAGCCTGAGGGAATCAGCCGTTGTATACTATTTACACATCATTGAATAAGCTTTGGTAACCACTGACATTCCCCTGGAGAAGATGGGAAAGAAGGAAGAGTCCTCCGTGAAGGACTGTGTATCTTTGTCACTGATTATGGAACAAGTGTGATTAGTTGACCAAGGGAAATGACGCTCTAATTACTGAGGAAACCCCATTTTTTAATTAAAAAGGAAGCATGGTGTTGTCTTTTATTACCCTGCAAAATATAACGTAAAAATGAGTACTGATCATTTTAGCGAGAAAATAGAAGACGGCTTTGGTCACTCCTCGCTGTATGTAAGATACTTCTGGAATGACTGTTCCTTTTCGCATATTTAGTTCTCTCTTTTAGCATTATAGAATTATGAAGTTGCATAATAATCATGAGGCTAAGTGGGCATCTTATCGTAATTATTATGTTCAGGGAGCAAACCAACTGGAGACAACACATTTGCCAATGCATCCTTTGCAACCTGGCCTCGAACAAGAGCTTCACCTGCAAGTAGAACCCTCCGTGTTCATGGACTATTTGGTGGAAAGAAGGAAAAAAGTGAGAACAGTGAGGATGCACCCTCAAAGGTGAGGCCTTATGACTCTGCTTTACCTGTGATCCACTGAGTCTGAAAGCATAAGAATGCAGAGCGATCTTCTTTAAAAGTTTAACCTGTCCATATGATGTGTATTGTCACGTAGGCTGGTCTTTTCGGCAACATGCAAAATCTCTATGAAACGGTAAAGAAGGCCCAAATGGTTGTCCAAGTTGAAGCAGTTAAAGTACAGAAAGAGCTCGCAGCGTATGCAACATTTTCAAATACCTATATATATTTTTTCATATAATAGCTTTAATTTGTAGCACTCATTATACTCTTCAATCCTCTTATGTGCGTGCTACAGAGCAGAGTTTGATGGATACTGTGACGGTGAGCTCGTCAAGGTAAATTCAGAAACACACTCTTGATTTTGGAGGAAAATGTTTCATCTTCTAGTTCGAGGCATGATATCGATCTCAGATGTTAACGCCTTGAGAAGTATCTTTCGCACTTTATAGTTAAGTAGTATATTTCACCAGGTCACACTTTCTGGAAATCAACAACCTGTGCGAACTGAAATTACTGAAGCAGCTATGGAACTTGGGGCCGAGGTTAGTAACTATTATTTTCTGTCCTTTTCTATTTCTTGACTAGTCAAGTATTTCACAGCATCTAGAAATAAACAATTTTAGCAGAAACAACAATCTGTAATGGCCACAAATCTATGTTGCATCATATCTGCATATAATATCAGGATGCATCTGCAGAAGGGTCCATGTTTCCTGTTTTATCGGTCCTTGTGATCTGGAAGAATAAAACTCCTATATTTTCTCTCCTTCCTATTTATTTTTTCTATCCTGTTGGAGTATTTGGTTGTGCGCCCATTGAGTTGTAGCAGGGTAAATGGATCCTAGAGAAGATCAATTTACCTCCATCCAGTGTTTGGTCCCACATCGTCCAATGGTGGGACTTGGAGGCTCTGGAGAGGCTATATAAGGAGCCCCAGACCTCCTGTACTCATTGAGAAAGTCAATAGACAAACACGCCCTATTTGAGGGTTTCTCCCGTGGTTTCATCCCGCTCCTCACGGAGTAGGGTTCCACGTTAAATCATGGTGTTCCATGTCTGATCTTTCTTGTTTATGCTCTGTTTATCAATCGCTTCCGAATTCGTCATATTTTATAACATGGTATCAGAGCGGGTCGATTCTCGAGGATTTTTTATATTCTTTGTTTTTGTTCGTTCGAGATTCGATGTTATGTTGAAGAATTATTTGTTCGTAAAGATTTGTCCAAGAAGTTCTAGGGTTTTGTGAAACCCTAATCGCGAGTCTTCGCACGAGCCATCTTCTCTGTGCCGCCGACATCTCTTGCAGGCTGCATCTTCGGCCATGAGTCCTTGAAACCCTAATCGTGAGTCCTTGAAGCCCTCATGGAGACTGGCGCTCCAACGCATGTCTTCTCCAGCATCAGTCGGCAACATCATGGCGAGCGGCATCCCTAGCCGCATGACAACCTCCAACGACGCGAAGATCAGGAGATCGTCTCCAGCGCGCAACAGCATCCAGGAGATCGGCTCCAGGCGACGATGATGCAGCGTGATCTCGAATTATAGGGCCGAATTTATTTAGTTAATTAGTGGTCAATTTTATTTACGTTTTTAAGTTGTCGTAATTGTCTAATTAAATAATTGAGATCGCCTGTGATCTCAACGTTTATTCGTAGATTTAATTTTAAATTGGGTCGGTTAATTAGTTAGAGTCCAATTAGGATAAATTGGTTGTCAATTTTTATTAGTTTACTATTTTTATAACCCCATCTCTCCTATATAAAGAGATGGTAGTCCAATATTTTTAGTCAGTCAAGTGATAATTAAAGTTGAGATTTTTATCTCTCTCTCCTTCCTCCTCTCCCTCTCTCTCCACGCGATCTCGGCGGTTCTCCTCCTTCAACCTCTCGTGTTCCCGACGAGTCTCTTCTCCCTTCCCCTTGCGGTCTACGCGTTCTTCTTCTCTAATCCCGCGCATCCGGCGTGTATTCTCTTCTCAACCCCTCTATTTTCTCTTATCAACCCCTCTCTTTCTTCTACCAAAAATCCACCACAAAAATTATTGTTATTTCGACGCCGCGAAAATCCGATCCGCATCATTTGGTATCAGAGCATGGATATTGAATCGTTCCTACGATTCAACGATCCCGTGGCATATTGGCGTTTGAAGCTTGATCTCAACCGCATATCTCATGGGCCGCATGCGCGTTCGCGTCAACGGAAGTTCAAAAAACGTCTTACGGCATCCCTGAAGGTTCAAGCATGGCTGGACGCGCTAACCGATGAAGAAATCATCGCCGAAGAAGACGAAACGACCGCTGTCCGGGTCGTTTTAGAAGAAAACCCCGCTATGGAGGAAGATTCGGTTGCTGTCCAGTACCTCCCAGAACTGATTCCGCCACCGGAATCAATCCCACCACTCTCTTCGACCATACCGGCACAACCCCACCCATCCCAGGTAACCCCCCTACCCTCCTCGCCCGTCGTTCCCCCCTAACAGCCCCGATCCGATTCCCAATCGCCCCCGCGGCCCCTCTGGCCCTGTCGGCCCTACCACAGACCCGCGCCACCCCCCTGCCGCCTTCGCCTGCCCCCTGTCCCGCGTGACTCACTCCCTCGCCAACCCCCCTTCCCCGCGCACCAGCCCTCTTCCCAGGCCTCCCCTCCTCCTCTGGCTACCCCACAACCCCTCCCTCGCCATCACCCTCTCCCACCCCGCGCCCATGATCCCACCACCAACCACCCCAGCTGGCGCCTCCTCTTCCCTCACACCAACGCGCCACCCCCGCCCCCTACTCATCTCCGCCAAATCGCCCCCCCGCCAGTCGCCTTTCCCCTTCCCGCACACGCCCCTCCCTGTCTCCACCGCGCGCCCCTCCCCTGCGCGCCAGCCACCACGCCGCAACCCCCCTACAGTGCCGCGCCTCCCGCGCGAAGCTCCGACCGACTCCAGCTGCTCAACGGTGCCACGTCTCCTGCGCGAAGGCCCGGTTAAACCCCACCTTCCCTCCGAGCCGCGCAGGCCCCTGTCGCGGTTGAGTAGGCGCCGCCCCCACCTGCGAAACTGCCGCCCCAGCCCACGCCAGCGAGAAGCGGCCGCCCCAGCCCGTGCCGTCGAGGAACCACTGCACCGGCGCCACCTCTTATCATGGAGGCGTGGAGCCCTAACGAGGAATACAGAAGACCCTCCCACCGAATCCCCTCAATTGAGGGGAGGAATATTTTGGAGAAATTGCAAAATAAAAGTTCCTAAAACCCATATTTGCAGAAAGGTCCAAGGCAATAGGAATGTGAGGAAAATTGAAGGGGTACGAAAATTACAGGGACGCCCTTCAATTGAAAAGAACTACAAACGTAACGTTGAAAGAGATCTAATTGGAGGAAATTGAAGCCACAACTCAAGGATGAATTCTCCGACGACGCACCTACATCAAGCAATTCGTCGGGAGACGAATTTTTTAAAGCGGCGGAGAGTTGATGCAGCGTGATCTCGAATTATAGGGCCGAATTTATTTAGTTAATTAGTGGTCAATTTTATTTACGTTTTTAAGTTGTCGTAATTGTCTAATTAAATAATTGAGATCGCCTGTGATCTCAACGTTTATTCGTAGATTTAATTTTAAATTGGGTCGGTTAACTAGTTAGAGTCCAATTAGGATAAATTGGTTGTCAATTTTTATTAGTTTACTATTTTTGTAACCCCGTCTCTCCTATATAAAGAGATGGTAGTCCAATGTTTTTAGTCAGTCAAGTGATAATTAAAGTTGAGATTTTTATCTCTCTCTCCTTCCTCCTCTCCCTCTCTCTCCACGCGATCTCGGCGGTTCTCCTCCTTCAACCTCTCGTGTTCCCGACGAGTCTCTTCTCCCTTCCCCTTGCGGTCTACGCGTCCTTCTTCTCTAATCCCGCGCATTCGGCGTGTATTCTCTTCTCAACTCCTCTATTTTCTCTTCTCAACCCCTCTCTTTCTTCTACCAAAAATCCACCACAAAAATTATTATTATTTCGACGCCGCGAAAATCTGATCCGCATCAGACGAGATTCCCCCCTTTTACGTGAGGCGGCGCGCACAGGGGCGATGGCGACGCACCTTTCTCCTTCGCATCCCCCAGTCGCCCTCCTTCGCGCGCGTCTCCTCCATGTCCAGATCGCGCGACTTCGACGAGCCCCCAGGCACGAGGCGACGCAAGTTCCTGTGCCGCGCAGGACCTCCGCGTACCCCGGGGGGGCTTCACGCGCTCATAATCAGACCGGTGCAAGGCCTCCAGCAGGTGCCTCGATCGTGCCTCCATGTCATCGCACAAGCCCAGGCGGAGCCTCCTGGGAGGCGCGCATCTCTTCTCCAGCATCAGGAGACCTCGCCGCCCAGTTCTCCCCCTCGTGTGGCGCTATCCTCCAAGCCTTCGAGGCGGCGCTGTCCCTGAGGCCCACAAGCTGCTGCTCGGCGGCGGCCTCCTCTCTCCAAGCAACTCCAGCAAATGCCCCATCAAAGGGGGCGGCAGGAGTAGACCCCATCGGGCAACACTCTCTGTGGCGGCGCATGAGAAAAGGGTTCCCGTGAGGGGAACCCTAAATAAACCCAAGGGGGTTCGATGTTATTAAAAAAAACTGTATTATGTTGGCTGTGTGGTGAGAAAATAGGGGGGCTGCAATTTTTATATAAAAAAAGGAGGGAGAGAAATATTTTGAAAAAAAAAGGCACGTGAAAAAAAAAGAGCCGCACACATTTCAAAAAAATGAAAATTTTTTTTGATTGAAAGCCGAAAAAAATGAAACGGCTTTAAATTTTTTTTTTTTTAAAAAAGATGACGGCTTTAAAAAAAATATGAAAAGCCGCAAGTATGTTTTGTTTTTCCCCTTCTATCTTTTCTTCTCCCAACTTTGTCGATGTTTATTTTCCGACAAGTATGGGAGAAAGGGGGAGTATCGTGTAGAGTCACAGGTCTATTCTCCAGATCCATATATTTCAGATTCTCCAGATTCAGATTATCCAGTCTCCAGACCAGTTCAGAATTTCAGACTCTATAGATGATCAGATTTTGTCAGACTCGACGATTGATCCCGGGCCCTCAGTTTTCAGACACGCATATGTTTGCGGTCATTTGCAGATGATCATATGCTGCCATCATTTATTCGTGGTCCCCATCATTATTCTTGTTTTGTCGGCCAGAGTTTTCATGTGAGCCATAGGACTCCAGAGTAGAGGACCATTCCATATGCCATGTTGGCAAGGATTTTCATGTGGTATCATAGGTACACTAGAGTAGTGTACCATTCTCTGAGCCAGATGGGAGAGACCCAGTTCTTCGACGAGGAGAATTTTTCAGACTCCATTCTCCAGCGACCGTGGACTCCGACGAGGATCGCACAGCCACGACCTTTTTCAGTTCGACCCCTTTTCAGAGATGGAGCAGTTGTCCACATATTGTGGCGGGCCAGAGTACTCCGACGAGGAGACTCATTTTCAGTTGCAGTGACTCTGACATGCGCAGTTCAGAGCACATGCTCTCCGACGAGGAGATTCAGAAGACTCACACTCGAACCCGTTCGTCCTCCTCACCTGCACGGCATGAGAAGCAACGTCCTTGACTGCAGCACTGTGCGCGTTGGGTTGATATTGTCCGTAGTGTCCTGTAGCGTTGAGTTGAGTTTTTTTTTGTTTGTCCAAGCTGAGCATTGCATGCTCCAGCTTGAGGGGGAGTGTTGGAGTATTTGGTTGTGTGCCCATTGAGTTGTAGCAGGGTAAATGGATCCTGGAGAAGATCCATTTACCCCCATCCAATGTTTAGTCCCACATCGTCCAGTGGTGGGACTTGGAGGCTCTGGAGAGGCTATGTAAGGAGACCCAGACCTCCTGTACTCATTGAGAAAGTCAATAGACAAACACGCCCTATTTGAGGGTTTCTCCCGTGGTTTCATCCCGCTAAATCATGGTGTTCCATGTTTGATCTTTCTTGTTTGTGCTCTGTTTATCAATTGCTTCCGAATTCTTCATATTTTATAACATATCCTAACACCATAGTATGCAATATCGTATTACGCACAAATAGTACAAATAGTTGAATGCTCTATCTAAACTGCAGTGGTTAGGCATGTATCGTTAATCCCATTCTATTCATTCTGTTAGAGCGCATGAGCTCACTCTGCTTTATCTTACAGAAACTTTCGCTCCTTATAACCGAGGCATATAAAGATGCGCACGAAAAGAGCGTCCAGGTAATAAATTCCTACCACAGCAGCTCATCAGATTTCTAGATTGAAAGATTTCTAACAGTGTATGCCGTTATTATTTCCTCCAGGCCATGAAAGTGAAGATGAGCGATCTTGCCCAAAGCCTCGGGATGCCACCCGGTCTCTAAGACTCCCAAACAATAGAGCAGCCCTTCCATTCTTACATGGACGGACAAGCTTCAAAGTTTTGCTCGCCTTGCGTTTTATCCGTATACTATATTTTCTGGCTGCTGGGTCGCCATACATCGATAAACTTCGAAATGTTGGAGGCTGCAATTTTTTCCCGTGGAAGAAGAATTAACCGCAATCACTGTGAGGTTATTTGTGAAGAGGCTGCATCTAGCGTGAGTACGATCGGCCATTTGGTTCAAGGACAGGAATGAACTCCCTGCTGCTCTTCCTCACATTCCATTATTGTCTTGGATTCCTGATGAGTAGTTGAAAATTTGCGGCTTAGCCAGTGTTTTTTGTCTGTAATTTATATGCTTCTAGGTGTTTTCTCTTTCTGTAACAACTATTTATCCACTGGAATATATTGCGATGTTATCTGGTCATAGTTCACTGTATTATTGTATGGATTTTGTAATCGTTTTATCTTATAATCCCTTCTTGAGGTTGTGCTTCTAGGTGTTTAGAGATCTGCAAGATTTTTCTTCATCAGTAACTCTTTCATTTCCGTGTAAAGAGCATTTTCTTAACGATTACGTTCGCCTGCTCCACCAAATCCTGACACGCCTTCATGAGATTTTGCAGTTTTGTTGGTCGATTCGTTTTACCTACTACAACTGCTGTCAGCGAGTTTTTTCCCCTCCCCAGATAGTTCGAGTATGTTTCTTTGTTTCTAAACAAACTGAACATAAACTTCAATTTAGTTTGAAAGGTTGATGAATTGAACATGGATGCGATCTCTTTGTTCAACGTTCGAGCTTGACCCACATAATTTGTAGAAAATTAAACTTATGTTAGAAAAAAACATCAAATCACATAGAATTCAAAATTCAAAAAGACTTGTAAAACTTTATTAAAATTTTGATTTAGAAAAGCTCAACGAAAAGTGGGATGACCATTTTATGGCGAAACATGATAACTAAATACGTTAAGAAAGTATTGAAAAAAATAAATATATTTGAAATATGTAACATTATCTTTATTCTTTCTCAATAAATACCTACAAAACTAGCCAATTATACTATCAAGCTCTAGTTTTGAACTTATTCCTTTTAAAATTATTTAGTTCAGTCAAACTATGGACAGAGGATCAATGAACCAAACTCGAATATTCGTTATCGAAAGGAACTCAAAGAGTAAGGTTGTAATCATTAAATCTGATTTTCATGAAGCTTTTGACTTGTCCAAAAGAACCCACTTAAATGGTATAGCGGTAGTTCAATGTGTCAACCACCTAAAAGATCATGGTTCAAATCCTCTTGAAGGGGTTGCGTTATGCAGTCGACAGACATCGTAAAAATTAGTTAAATCTTTCAACATGGATTTGAGCAAGAATCCATGTAGTTGACCCTACTTATAGTGGGAGCAGGCTTTGCCATTTTTATACCCTTTAAATGGTATGGTGGTAGTGCAATGTGCTCAAATCATCTCCCCCTCCCCTCGTGGGGGTTGCATTAGGTAGTCGACAACCAGTATAAAAAATAGTCGAATCTTTCAACATGAATTTGAACAAGAATCCATGTAGCTAACCCTATTTATAGTGGGAGAAGGCTTCACTGACACTATAGAATGAGACTTTTTCATGGTTATGTTAAAAATGTGGAAATGCAAGTGATAGCCTCAAAGAGCGATCTTACATTGAAATGCTAGCGTTACGGGGTTACATGAAATTACCAATTTATCCCTCAAAATGTACCAATTAATCTCCAAAGAAGAAAGCCGAACACATGCTTTGTTTACTAACTCAAAACCTTGATATGAGTACATAACATGCGTAAATTTGTATACATCACGCATCTTTCAGTAATTGCTAACTATACACATATATAGGTATAAAATTAGATTTTTACACTTTTTTCATAAAAGTAATGGGACTGGAGGGAGAGAATTCTGAATTTCATACTTCTTTTAAATCTTTTTTTACTAGAAGCCGTTAGTTAAATTAGTAATGATGAACACAAAAAATCATGTGAGTCCCAATGTAAACTATCATCATAAGTTTACATTGGATAGGACCAGAGAGTTATTGAGGCATCAAGAGATTGATAGTGGATAAGAAACAAATTAGAGGGAGAGAATATGTATCCAAGGTAGAAATGAAACTTAAAAACTTCTTTTCATTAAAAATTTGAAACTTACATACAAAACTTTAATTTTACAAGAAGAGGACTACAACGCTTACACCAAGAAAAGAATTTACAACACTTGGAAGGAGGACTCTTGAAAGACTCTTGTGGTGGTAGCAGATGTGTTGTACTTCCTGTTGTTGTGATTATTGATGATGACCTTTTGAGTGGTATTTATATATCATCCAAGAGGGTGAAGATATTTTGGAAGATGGATCTGGAATTATCTTCAATGCTCCTCCTTTAAGCAAAAATATCTAGATAGTTTGGTAGGCTGTGGAAAAATATCAAAATATTTTTCCCACCTCTCTCTTTTCTAAAATCTTCTCTCCAAGTGCATATCTTGATGAAACATCTCCATATGTTGGTGGAGGATAGTAGACCCCACATGTTCTCATATGGGTAAAGGATTGTAGACCCATGTGTATTAAGGTTATTTGAATAATAATACTTCATGTTAATTACAAATTATATTTTCAATACTCCTCTTGATTTGTAATTTGCATCATCCTCTTGAAGTAACGATTTTTTGCAGGAAGTGTCTTTACAAAGATATCTGCATCTTGATCTTCTGTGCTGATGAATTTCTTCTTCATATTGTTTTCTTGTATTTGGTGATGACGAAGTCCATTATACTCTCTTCTTCTTTGAAAAATTCGATTCTTTTTCATTGCAGTGACTTTTATATAAGGATTTATTTACTGACACTTCTTATAATATCGAGATAATGCCTTTAATTCTTTTCTTCAATAACTTCTTCTATCTGGGGCTCATATGCAGATAAAGAGACAATATGAGTTGATGCATATATTTCATCAATAGACCGTATCTTTTGTTGTAGAAGTTCTACATCAGAAATATTTGACCTAGTTGATATTTGAATTGAAGGAAATATATCTTCATCATTTGAGTTGTCTTCTTCACCAGCAACTTACTTTTGTAAAGTTGGAGAGTTTTCCTATTTCCATGGTCTTTTCATCAAAGATGGCATCTTTAGATAGAATCAATTTCCTTTCTTTGGGCTCATATAGTTTATAAGCTTTAGATTCATCATAATATCATACGGAAACATACTTTTCATATTTTTCATCGAATTTTTCTTGTCTAACTTGTGATGGAATATGAACATATGCAATAGAGCCAAAGCTTTTAAAATGATTAATTTTGACCTTCTTTCATGCCAAGTTGTGTAAGATGTTCTATCCAATACTACTTTGCTATGAGATCTATTCAATATATAAACAATAGTATTTATTGCCTCTGCCTAAAGTTTGTTAGGAACTCTCTTACCTTACGACATGCTTCTTGCCATCTCGACGATCATTCGATTTTTTCTTTCAACTATTCCATTTTGCCGAGGAGTACGTATTGTCGTTAACTCTTTCTTGATTCCTTGAGCAATGCGGTCTTGAAATTCATTTGATGTAAATTCTTCACAACAATCTGATCATAAGACTTAAATTCTTCTTCCTCTTTGCTTTTCAACAAAAGCTTTAAACTTGATAAAAGTAGAAAAGACTTCTGACTTTTATTCTAAGAAGTAAACCCACAGCATTCTATTGTAATCATCACCAAATAATAGAAAGTGCATGGCTCCAATTATAGACGGAGATTGAGTTGGTTCACATAGGTCTGATTATATCAACTCAAGTGGAGATTTTTCTCTTCATGATGTCTTTGTGAATGACAATCTGTACAACTTGTCATATATTCATCCTTGACATATGCTTTCATCTTTCTTGATGAATGGAAGTCCAACAATCAAGCTATTTTACTAATAACACGAGGCTTTTAAAATTTAAATATCCATATCTTAAATGACATAATAGGAAATCATCTTCATTTATAGCTTTTATAACATAGCCTTCATTTAAAGACAATGATAATGGAAAAACTTTTTTGGAGCCATTTTAATATCTGCAATTAGTAGTTGTTTCTTTTATCAAAGATTTTACATACTTCAAATCAAATCTTAGATAATGACCACTATTTATAAGTTTCCCCCACACTTAGTAGATTTTCAGTTAAGTCAGGAATATAAAGAGCACAACAAATGAGTTTAGAAATATAATTTTTTGTTTGTATTGCAATAATTCCTTTGCCTTCCACATTTTATAGGTTTCCGTCTCCGAGAATAACTTGTAAATAATGCCTTTTTTTAAGGTTAAAAAATGAATCTTTATTCCCTATGATGTGGTTACTACAATTACTATCGACATGCCGAATATCTTTTGACATTTCTTTAGTTATCATGCAAGAATAAAGTAATGAGATAGATACATCATCTTTTGCAATATAATTGGACTCATCCTTTTCGAACCAACAGTCTCTTTACAAATGACTCAATTTTGCACTTTGTTCATCAAAATATATAATTCTTAGATTAATGATTGCCTTTCTTGCAAATGATGCAATAAGAATAATATTTTCTTGTACCTAGAGCTCTTTGATTGTATCCTTCTCTAGGCTTTCCATTGTCTTGAGCTTTGTAGAATCCATGAGTTCTATTGTTCTCATGTTTTCTTATATCCTTATCTTTGCTTATCATGATATTCATTCTTGGCTTTGGAGATGCTAATTTTATTTAGAATGATTGCTCCATTGGTTGAGTAGTAAACCGACTAATTTTTTGTTCATGTACTTTAATTGAACACATTAATTCATCTATAGAAAGAGAAGATAAATTTTTAGATTCTTGAATAACAATAACAACATGATCAAATTTAGCAGACACGCTTTTTAATATCTTTTCAATAATCTTCTTATTGATAACAATATTTTCATAACTTTATATTTGATTTATAATAATAGAAGCGCTTGAAATAACACTTGGATGGTTTTACCATCTTCCATCAAGGGGTTATCAAAATCCCTCCATATAGATTAAAGATTGATAGAAATTACCTTGACGTATCCTTGAATTTTTTTTAATTTCACATGCTTCTTTAAAACTAATTTTTCTCTAGAAATACAAGGAAATATGGATTTAATTACTCCTTACTGGATGAAGAGAAGAACCTTTGCACATTTTTCTTATTATCCTTGAGCTCTTTCTTCTTTCCTTCACTTACTATAGCATCCTTATCTTTTGGCTCTTCGTAGCCGTCTATAACTAGCTCTCACAATCTTAAGAGATGAAAATGGTCTTCATTTAAAGACTAATAATCTGAATTTTTTCTATTAAAGATAGGAATGGGGCTTTGGGTGTAATTGAACAAAGGTGTGTTGAAGGTGAATGCAATGGTGTGGAGAAATAAGGAAAAGACTTCAAGGATGCAAGGATAATTAGGCTTTGATACCAAACTTATTGAGGGCAGCGGATGATTGATAGTGAATAAGAAGCAAATTAGATGGAGAGAATACGGATCAATGCACAAGGTAGAAATGAAACATAAAAATTCTTTTCTTTAAGAATTTGAAACTTACATACAAGACTTGAACTTTTATAAGAAGGAGATTATAATGCTTACAACAAGGGAAGAAGAACTTACAACACATGGAAAGAGTACTCTTGAAAGTCTCTTGCGGTGGTAGGGGATGTTGATGAAGATCTCTTGAGCGATATTTATGTGTCATCCAAAAGAGTCAAAATATTTTGATAGAGGTATTTAGAATCCTCTTCTATCCTCCTCCTTTAAGTAGAAATATCGAGATATTTTGATGGGAGGTGGAGAAATATCTAGATATTTTCTCCACCTCTCTTTTTTTCTAAAATCTTCTCTCCAAGTGCATATCTTCATGAAGCTTCTCTATATGTGGGTGGACGGGAGTTTATCTACATATTCTCATATGGGTGGAGGATTGTAAGCACACGTGTATAAGGGTCCATTGCAATAATAATACTCCATAGGTAAATTACAAATTATATGTTCAACACGAGTTATTGCATGGCCTCTATGGTGGAATGAGTCGGGGAGGTCTAAGAGGCGATAGCTAATTAGAGATGAAAATGGATATGGATATATCTGAATGTCTACTTATCATGTTCGAAAATTTATCAGATACAAATATCCGTATTAGAATATTAATCGAATACGGATATGGTTGTAAAAATTTTCTGGATACGGATATGCATATGGTAACAACTTGAATATCTAGATCCGGATTCAAATATTCTACAACATGTAATATTATATTTATATATTAGTTAATATAATATAAGCCATATCCTCATGGTATTATATTAGCATTATATATTATATAATACAATATATTTATGATATTAATAAACTTCTTTTAGGGAGATGGGCATGACACACGAATAAAAATTACGAAACCCTATCCTTTTTTTTCTTCCGGTCAAGAACACATGTCATCTCGACACTCTCTTTTATCATGATGCAACTCAGGGACGGAACGAGAATATTTTTGAGGAGGGGCACAAGGTTTAAAAAAATATCTATCGATTAATATGTGACCATATTCATTAGGAAAAAGAGAGTACGTTGTTGAGTTGCATGTCACTTATGTGTTCATCACCTTCTTAGCCATTAATTTGTATTGGGATGGGTGAGTGCAAGAGATCTGTCAATGGAACACATGCAAGTTAAAATTTCAAGACAAATGAGTGATTGGGAGATGATGAACGTTTAAGTTATATGCAAATGAGTCGGATACCCCCTTCTCTATTCATTATATAACAATAGTTATGAAGGATAAATGATATCATCTATAGTTTTCATGTAAATAATAGTTTATTTGGAACTTATTTTTTAATCAATTGTACGTTTTTATTCAATTTTACATAATTTGATATCACATATGTTCCGCACTGTCAAGTTTTTTTATAAATGATATTTATATCAATTTAAAAAAATTAGACATAATCTAATGTTTTCATTTTTTTCAATTCACTCTTTGAATTTTGATTAATTACAATATAAACTACACTTGTTCCACATTTATATTAAATTGAAAATATTAAAATACATAAGTTTATATTTTTTTGTTACTAACAACTAGAAATATTAATATGTCAACAAAGAAAAATACATCAATTAAGAATATCTGTGCATTTGACCACTTACTTGATAATAAATAGGACCAATGATTAATATATGACATTTGGTAATAAATGATTTTTTAGAAACTTTAATTTTTTTGAAATTGAGAAGTAAATCTCATATCTATATAAGTGATAATGAGATTGGATGAAAAAATCAATCTCTTCTATATCCTAAAAAAATGGATATTCAATAATATAGTTGGGTAGAGATCCATTATAAGTTGATCAGTTTAAGAAAGTATTCGAGTCAGTTGATCCAAGGTAAAATTTACAATTGCTAGGAAGAAATTTTATATTAAAAGATATATTATCTACCAGTAAAGATTGTTGATTTTATCCCCTAAGGAAATGAAGGTGGTGCACGTGTAGGTTTTACCCTCAAAAAAATATAAAAGTAGATTTATACATAGGAAATATTATGATTATTTTCCTTCAAAAATCTACAGAGAATAATTAAATATATATTATGTAATTTTAAAAATTTAGGAAGGGCATATGCCCCTCTTTGCCCTCCCTCGAAATCCGTCCTTGATGCAGCTTATTTATATTTCATTGCCATTTTTAAATCGTCATGAACTTTGATAAAAAAAATCAATTCTTATTTGCATGTGGTCTTTATTTGATCTGTAGTCAGATTTCATGATTATTGGAAACATATTTGGACTCTTTATTCGGTTCGTATTTGGATTGGCTCTTTGTTCAATTTGTATTCGGATTCGCTAAATATCTGATTCGAATTCGTATCCGTATTTTAAAGGATGTGATTTCCTTAATGCATATCCAATTCATATCAGTATCCGTATTCATATTCGATAGAGATGAAGCGAATATGGGTATTGAAATAGACATATCCGATCTGTATCCGATCCGTTTTCATCCCAATAGCTTACCCTATGGTAGACATCAACGATTCATGTCCGCTTATCTCCATCTCTAACATGCATACCTAGCAGATACTATAATTATGATAGCACCCAAATTTTCCAATTTAATAGTTCGATCTATAATTTATCATTCATGGACGTTAATAAAATCTTCTTTATTTAGCAGCACCTTAGGATGTCATATGTTTATTAAATGGTGAAGTTCAAACGAGGAAAGGATTACAGTAGTACAACGAATATTTTATTCATTGTGAAATTTAAAAGTGGAAAATGTGAGATGCAAAAATTGATCTATGGCAATGAGTTGTTGTATCTTTTGTTGTTACATTTCCAACCAATATCGTTTTCATTACTATATTAGAAACAAGAAATCATATTACAATAGTTCTAAATTAGCAAGACTAGTGTAATTTTAATGGACAAGTCCATGGATAACCGTCTATGAACCCTTAACAATGATGAATAATTTGATCAAACTCGTTTCGATCTTTATTCAATATATGTCCATGATTTCTCTTTATTCGATCCAAATTTGTATTCGATGAATAATTTCATCCCAAATCATAGCAGATTAGTTAAGAATATACTATGTTAAATCCAAATCCCATAAATACTTATATCTATATTGTATTCTATACAAATGTGGATATAAAAAAAGTCACATTCGATCCCTTTTCATCCCTACATAAGTTATATCAAAGTTTTAAAAATCGAAACGAACGTTGAATCAATCAATCATCGATTTGATCTGGCCACGTCGAACCGTTTCAAACTAGTCGAGACCGATTATATAGGTATTCTCCTTGGAACACACGGAAGAGGAGAAAAAACAAAAGAATCAAATTTACCGACCACGAAAGAGCAGCACTGCGTTCGGATCTCGTACCTAATTATCTTATATATGATTAAAAATAAATCTATGACTATATTTATATATGAAAACGGATATACGGATACGGATGTTTGCGGATATCAAAATGATATCCATATCCGTATTCATTTTAAAACAGATACGGATACGGATGATAAAATCTACATAAAACGAATACGGTGACGGATCGGATACGAATATATCCGTAACCTTTGCATCCCTAATTGGAACACACAAAAGAGAAGAGGAGAAAAGATAAAAGAATCAAATTTACGGACCACGAAAGAGCAGCACTGCGTTCGGATCTCGTACCTAATTAAGCTATGGTAATAAAGATCGAACAAACGGACGACCTCGTCCACGGGAACCGGTCTCACGTCCGCACTCCATGCATGCATGCACGTAAGGCAAAGACCCCTCCCTTCCTTGATCCTCGTCCCCATTTGTTTATATACCTACACCAAGAATCCAAGTTAGGAGAGAAGAGAAATCAACCATGTCGGTGAGCGGAGACGGAGCGAAGCCTGCGTTCCAGGTAGATGTGGAAGCCGACAAGGCGAAGGCCGGCCCCGATGCTCCCAAGAGCTGCAGGGCGGCTACGCATGCCGCATCACTGGGGCACACCGCCGACGAAGTGTTGCACCAGCGGCGCAGCCTGCCGTACTGCCCTGCCAAGATGGCGGTCGGGGGATTCCTTGCGATAGCGGTCTTGGGGTACTTCACCCTCTTTGCGAAGTCGAAGCCGGGGACCGGCCCCGGGGATGTGGCCAAGGTTGCCTATGGAGATGGTGAGCAATCCAAGTAGAATGGAGATCTTCCTCGAGTCACCCATGCAGATCTAGGTCTATTGCATTTGAAGAAGAAAAACACCATATGCTTTATCTTTCTTTATTGTTGTTATTCTCCGTAGATGGATATTTATACTCTTAACAAATTATGCATGGATTGCATGTTTTCACATTTCTGTTCGTTTAAATTTTGATATAAAATAAAAAGGTTTAATTAGGTGAATAAGTAAGTTTGAGACCCCACATTAGCGGCAGTTAAAGTGCTAATTTGTCAACTATAATTCCCAATTCAAAGCATACGAACTCATATATGGGGGCATATCCTCTCTTTTTCTTCTTTTCAAAATTTATTTCAAAAATCCTAAACTATGATTATTGTTCTAAAAACTACATAGCTGTTAAACTTAGCCTCAATCCAATGTTTGTAGCTGTTTTTATCTTCACCATCAAAGGAAAAGTCAATATTTATTAAAAAAATAATATAGCCTTTTATCATTAAGATAAAATAGCTATAAACATTGGATTTAAGCAAAATTCAATATGTACATAACAATAATCACAGATTCAATTTATCCGGTTGGATTTTTCAGTTAGATTTTCCAAAAAAGGAGAAGATACATAACAGTTGCTGTTATGGGCTCGAATCCTCTTCTGTACATCAGAGGTGTTGTAATCCTTATTTTTTCTGATTTGATTCCGAAATCCAACATTATAGATCTTTAATTAATGCTCTACATATCCTCCATTTTTTGCTCTATCCGAGGTTATTTGCTATTTTATCTTAATGATTAAAAGTCTAGATCTTTTTTAGATGAAATTTAAGTTGCGTATATGTTGATCGAATCTTTGATCATTAAGATAAAATAGCAAATTACCTCAGGTTTGGTCAAAATTTGGAGAATATGTAGAGTGTTAATCTAAAAATCAATCTATCATATTGGATTTTGGAATCAAAATAGCAAAATGATAATAAGGGTTTTTATCACTTGTGCCCCTCCGAGATATCGCAATATCAGTCATGTCCCTATCTTTTTGGTAATATCAGTTGTGCCCCTCACTTCTTGCTAATTTATCACTTGTGCTCCTCGGGTTAGTAACCGTCCATCCACAGTACAAACGGACGTTAACTTTGAGGACATAAGCGGAATTAATTTTTAAAAAGGATTCAATGGTCATTTTACACCATCTTCCTCACCCTCTTCTTCTTCCTCCTCTTCCCCCATCCTCTTCCTCTTCCTCCTCCTCCAACCTCCTCCTCCGCCCTCTCCGCCCGGAACTCTTCCCTAGCCCGCACCTCCTCCCAGCTCCGCCTCGAGCTCCCCGCACCTCCTCTCAGCTCCGCCCCGAGTTCCCCGCACCTCCTCCCCAGCCCCGCACCTCCTCCCAGTCTGCACCTCCTCCTAGCTCCGCCTGGAGCTCCCCGCACCTCCTTCCCAGCCCTGCACCTCCTCCCAGCTTGCCGCCCCCGCCCCTGCTCCGCGCCGCCCAGCCCCGCACCCCCTCCCAACCCCCGCACCTCCTCCCAGCCCGCCGCCCCCCCCCCCCCCCCCTGCCCCGCACCTCCTCCGAACCCGCTGCCCCCTCCCCTGCCCCGCGTCGCCCAGGCCCACACCCCCTCCCAGCCCCGCACCCTCTCCCAGTCCCACACCTCCTCCCAGCCCGCCGCCCCCGCCCCTGCCCCGCGCCGCCCAAGCCCGCACCCCCTCCCAGGCCCACACCTCCTCCCAGTCCGCGACCCCCGCCCCTGCCCCACACCGCCCAGGCCCGCACCCCCTCCCAACCCCACACCTCCTCCCAGCCCGCCGCCCCCACCCCTCCCCCTGCCCCGTGCCGCCCCCTGGGCCTCCCCCTGCCCCGCACCGCCCCCTCCCCGGCCTCGCGTCGTGCTCCCCTGGGCCGCCCCCTCCCCTCCCCCGCGCCGCCGTGCTCCCCTGCCCCGTGCCGCCCCCTCGCCTGCCCCGCGACGTGCTCCCCTGGGCCGCCCCCTCCCCTCCCCCGCGCCGCCCCGTTCCCCCCTGGGCCTCCCCCTCCCTCCGTCGCGATCCGCCCAGAGCTCCTCCTCCGCCCCTGATTTTGTTTTGACCATAATACCCTTCTTAACCACACCATGGTTTGAATAAACCATGGTTATTTTAATTTTTTGACGGTTAATCTGACGGAAAGACACAACTGATAACGGAGAAAGAAGTGAGGGACACAACTGATATTACCAAAAAGATAGAGGCATAACTGATTTGCGATATCTCGGAAGGGCACAAGTGATAAAAACCCTAATAATAATAATAATAATAAAGATTACAACTCGCCCTCTTGTTGTACGTAAACCCACAACAGAGGATCTGCTCTGCACATATGTAAGTTCTCGTAGCAACAATTACTGCTCATAACCGCATTGAAAAATTGTATCCCATCAAAATTGGATATTTCCAGATTAAAATTGAATACAAGTCGAAGGAGTAGGAAGGGGCAAATGGAATTTATTAGACAAGTTCATGAGCACAGCTGGACACGCGTAGAACAATAGCTGGATATGTGCAAGATCAAAATTTTGGATAAGGTTGTCACATGATGATGCAGGTCCTGTACAACAGTTGCATACTATTTAATGATATATGATGAGAATGGAGGGACCATCAGATGTGTGCCCTGGGGATATATTTAATCACTTATTCCTCACTCTGCAACATTTAGAAACAATAACTACAATAGTAACAACAAGTCATTCGCATTTTAAAGGAATATCCAACAACAGAACTACAACTTTTATATAAGGATTTATTTACTGACACTTCTTATAATATCGAGATAATGCCTTTAATTCTTTTCTTCAATAACTTCTTCTATCTGGGGCTCATATGCAGATAAAGAGACAATATGAGTTGATGCATATATTTCATCAATAGACCGTATCTTTTGTTGTAGAAGTTCTACATCAGAAATATTTGACCTAGTTGATATTTGAATTGAAGGAAATATATCTTCATCATTTGAGTTGTCTTCTTCACCAGCAACTTACTTTTGTAAAGTTGGAGAGTTTTCCTATTTCCATGGTCTTTTCATCAAAGATGGCATCTTTAGATAGAATCAATTTCCTTTCTTTGGGCTCATATAGTTTATAAGCTTTAGATTCATCATAATATCATACGGAAACATACTTTTCATATTTTTCATCGAATTTTTCTTGTCTAACTTGTGATGGAATATGAACATATGCAATAGAGCCAAAGCTTTTAAAATGATTAATTTTGACCTTCTTTCATGCCAAGTTGTGTAAGATGTTCTATCCAATACTACTTTGCTATGAGATCTATTCAATATATAAACAATAGTATTTATTGCCTCTGCCTAAAGTTTGTTAGGAACTCTCTTACCTTACGACATGCTTCTTGCCATCTCGACGATCATTCGATTTTTTCTTTCAACTATTCCATTTTGCCGAGGAGTACGTATTGTCGTTAACTCTTTCTTGATTCCTTGAGCAATGCGGTCTTGAAATTCATTTGATGTAAATTCTTCACAACAATCTGATCATAAGACTTAAATTCTTCTTCCTCTTTGCTTTTCAACAAAAGCTTTAAACTTGATAAAAGTAGAAAAGACTTCTGACTTTTATTCTAAGAAGTAAACCCACAGCATTCTATTGTAATCATCACCAAATAATAGAAAGTGCATGGCTCCAATTATAGACGGAGATTGAGTTGGTTCACATAGGTCTGATTATATCAACTCAAGTGGAGATTTTTCTCTTCATGATGTCTTTGTGAATGACAATCTGTACAACTTGTCATATATTCATCCTTGACATATGCTTTCATCTTTCTTGATGAATGGAAGTCCAACAATCAAGCTATTTTACTAATAACACGAGGCTTTTAAAATTTAAATATCCATATCTTAAATGACATAATAGGAAATCATCTTCATTTATAGCTTTTATAACATAGCCTTCATTTAAAGACAATGATAATGGAAAAACTTTTTTGGAGCCATTTTAATATCTGCAATTAGTAGTTGTTTCTTTTATCAAAGATTTTACATACTTCAAATCAAATCTTAGATAATGACCACTATTTATAAGTTTCCCCCACACTTAGTAGATTTTCAGTTAAGTCAGGAATATAAAGAGCACAACAAATGAGTTTAGAAATATAATTTTTTGTTTGTATTGCAATAATTCCTTTGCCTTCCACATTTTATAGGTTTCCGTCTCCGAGAATAACTTGTAAATAATGCCTTTTTTTAAGGTTAAAAAATGAATCTTTATTCCCTATGATGTGGTTACTACAATTACTATCGACATGCCGAATATCTTTTGACATTTCTTTAGTTATCATGCAAGAATAAAGTAATGAGATAGATACATCATCTTTTGCAATATAATTGGACTCATCCTTTTCGAACCAACAGTCTCTTTACAAATGACTCAATTTTGCACTTTGTTCATCAAAATATATAATTCTTAGATTAATGATTGCCTTTCTTGCAAATGATGCAATAAGAATAATATTTTCTTGTACCTAGAGCTCTTTGATTGTATCCTTCTCTAGGCTTTCCATTGTCTTGAGCTTTGTAGAATCCATGAGTTCTATTGTTCTCATGTTTTCTTATATCCTTATCTTTGCTTATCATGATATTCATTCTTGGCTTTGGAGATGCTAATTTTATTTAGAATGATTGCTCCATTGGTTGAGTAGTAAACCGACTAATTTTTTGTTCATGTACTTTAATTGAACACATTAATTCATCTATAGAAAGAGAAGATAAATTTTTAGATTCTTGAATAACAATAACAACATGATCAAATTTAGCAGACACGCTTTTTAATATCTTTTCAATAATCTTCTTATTGATAACAATATTTTCATAACTTTATATTTGATTTATAATAATAGAAGCGCTTGAAATAACACTTGGATGGTTTTACCATCTTCCATCAAGGGGTTATCAAAATCCCTCCATATAGATTAAAGATTGATAGAAATTACCTTGACGTATCCTTGAATTTTTTTTAATTTCACATGCTTCTTTAAAACTAATTTTTCTCTAGAAATACAAGGAAATATGGATTTAATTACTCCTTACTGGATGAAGAGAAGAACCTTTGCACATTTTTCTTATTATCCTTGAGCTCTTTCTTCTTTCCTTCACTTACTATAGCATCCTTATCTTTTGGCTCTTCGTAGCCGTCTATAACTAGCTCTCACAATCTTAAGAGATGAAAATGGTCTTCATTTAAAGACTAATAATCTGAATTTTTTCTATTAAAGATAGGAATGGGGCTTTGGGTGTAATTGAACAAAGGTGTGTTGAAGGTGAATGCAATGGTGTGGAGAAATAAGGAAAAGACTTCAAGGATGCAAGGATAATTAGGCTTTGATACCAAACTTATTGAGGGCAGCGGATGATTGATAGTGAATAAGAAGCAAATTAGATGGAGAGAATACGGATCAATGCACAAGGTAGAAATGAAACATAAAAATTCTTTTCTTTAAGAATTTGAAACTTACATACAAGACTTGAACTTTTATAAGAAGGAGATTATAATGCTTACAACAAGGGAAGAAGAACTTACAACACATGGAAAGAGTACTCTTGAAAGTCTCTTGCGGTGGTAGGGGATGTTGATGAAGATCTCTTGAGCGATATTTATGTGTCATCCAAAAGAGTCAAAATATTTTGATAGAGGTATTTAGAATCCTCTTCTATCCTCCTCCTTTAAGTAGAAATATCGAGATATTTTGATGGGAGGTGGAGAAATATCTAGATATTTTCTCCACCTCTCTTTTTTTCTAAAATCTTCTCTCCAAGTGCATATCTTCATGAAGCTTCTCTATATGTGGGTGGACGGGAGTTTATCTACATATTCTCATATGGGTGGAGGATTGTAAGCACACGTGTATAAGGGTCCATTGCAATAATAATACTCCATAGGTAAATTACAAATTATATGTTCAACACGAGTTATTGCATGGCCTCTATGGTGGAATGAGTCGGGGAGGTCTAAGAGGCGATAGCTAATTAGAGATGAAAATGGATATGGATATATCTGAATGTCTACTTATCATGTTCGAAAATTTATCAGATACAAATATCCGTATTAGAATATTAATCGAATACGGATATGGTTGTAAAAATTTTCTGGATACGGATATGCATATGGTAACAACTTGAATATCTAGATCCGGATTCAAATATTCTACAACATGTAATATTATATTTATATATTAGTTAATATAATATAAGCCATATCCTCATGGTATTATATTAGCATTATATATTATATAATACAATATATTTATGATATTAATAAACTTCTTTTAGGGAGATGGGCATGACACACGAATAAAAATTACGAAACCCTATCCTTTTTTTTCTTCCGGTCAAGAACACATGTCATCTCGACACTCTCTTTTATCATGATGCAACTCAGGGACGGAACGAGAATATTTTTGAGGAGGGGCACAAGGTTTAAAAAAATATCTATCGATTAATATGTGACCATATTCATTAGGAAAAAGAGAGTACGTTGTTGAGTTGCATGTCACTTATGTGTTCATCACCTTCTTAGCCATTAATTTGTATTGGGATGGGTGAGTGCAAGAGATCTGTCAATGGAACACATGCAAGTTAAAATTTCAAGACAAATGAGTGATTGGGAGATGATGAACGTTTAAGTTATATGCAAATGAGTCGGATACCCCCTTCTCTATTCATTATATAACAATAGTTATGAAGGATAAATGATATCATCTATAGTTTTCATGTAAATAATAGTTTATTTGGAACTTATTTTTTAATCAATTGTACGTTTTTATTCAATTTTACATAATTTGATATCACATATGTTCCGCACTGTCAAGTTTTTTTATAAATGATATTTATATCAATTTAAAAAAATTAGACATAATCTAATGTTTTCATTTTTTTCAATTCACTCTTTGAATTTTGATTAATTACAATATAAACTACACTTGTTCCACATTTATATTAAATTGAAAATATTAAAATACATAAGTTTATATTTTTTTGTTACTAACAACTAGAAATATTAATATGTCAACAAAGAAAAATACATCAATTAAGAATATCTGTGCATTTGACCACTTACTTGATAATAAATAGGACCAATGATTAATATATGACATTTGGTAATAAATGATTTTTTAGAAACTTTAATTTTTTTGAAATTGAGAAGTAAATCTCATATCTATATAAGTGATAATGAGATTGGATGAAAAAATCAATCTCTTCTATATCCTAAAAAAATGGATATTCAATAATATAGTTGGGTAGAGATCCATTATAAGTTGATCAGTTTAAGAAAGTATTCGAGTCAGTTGATCCAAGGTAAAATTTACAATTGCTAGGAAGAAATTTTATATTAAAAGATATATTATCTACCAGTAAAGATTGTTGATTTTATCCCCTAAGGAAATGAAGGTGGTGCACGTGTAGGTTTTACCCTCAAAAAAATATAAAAGTAGATTTATACATAGGAAATATTATGATTATTTTCCTTCAAAAATCTACAGAGAATAATTAAATATATATTATGTAATTTTAAAAATTTAGGAAGGGCATATGCCCCTCTTTGCCCTCCCTCGAAATCCGTCCTTGATGCAGCTTATTTATATTTCATTGCCATTTTTAAATCGTCATGAACTTTGATAAAAAAAATCAATTCTTATTTGCATGTGGTCTTTATTTGATCTGTAGTCAGATTTCATGATTATTGGAAACATATTTGGACTCTTTATTCGGTTCGTATTTGGATTGGCTCTTTGTTCAATTTGTATTCGGATTCGCTAAATATCTGATTCGAATTCGTATCCGTATTTTAAAGGATGTGATTTTCCTTAATGCATATCCAATTCATATCAGTATCCGTATTCATATTCGATAGAGATGAAGCGAATATGGGTATTGAAATAGACATATCCGATCTGTATCCGATCCGTTTTCATCCCAATAGCTTACCCTATGGTAGACATCAACGATTCATGTCCGCTTATCTCCATCTCTAACATGCATACCTAGCAGATACTATAATTATGATAGCACCCAAATTTTCCAATTTAATAGTTCGATCTATAATTTATCATTCATGGACGTTAATAAAATCTTCTTTATTTAGCAGCACCTTAGGATGTCATATGTTTATTAAATGGTGAAGTTCAAACGAGGAAAGGATTACAGTAGTACAACGAATATTTTATTCATTGTGAAATTTAAAAGTGGAAAATGTGAGATGCAAAAATTGATCTATGGCAATGAGTTGTTGTATCTTTTGTTGTTACATTTCCAACCAATATCGTTTTCATTACTATATTAGAAACAAGAAATCATATTACAATAGTTCTAAATTAGCAAGACTAGTGTAATTTTAATGGACAAGTCCATGGATAACCGTCTATGAACCCTTAACAATGATGAATAATTTGATCAAACTCGTTTCGATCTTTATTCAATATATGTCCATGATTTCTCTTTATTCGATCCAAATTTGTATTCGATGAATAATTTCATCCCAAATCATAGCAGATTAGTTAAGAATATACTATGTTAAATCCAAATCCCATAAATACTTATATCTATATTGTATTCTATACAAATGTGGATATAAAAAAAGTCACATTCGATCCCTTTTCATCCCTACATAAGTTATATCAAAGTTTTAAAAATCGAAACGAACGTTGAATCAATCAATCATCGATTTGATCTGGCCACGTCGAACCGTTTCAAACTAGTCGAGACCGATTATATAGGTATTCTCCTTGGAACACACGGAAGAGGAGAAAAAACAAAAGAATCAAATTTACCGACCACGAAAGAGCAGCACTGCGTTCGGATCTCGTACCTAATTATCTTATATATGATTAAAAATAAATCTATGACTATATTTATATATGAAAACGGATATACGGATACGGATGTTTGCGGATATCAAAATGATATCCATATCCGTATTCATTTTAAAACAGATACGGATACGGATGATAAAATCTACATAAAACGAATACGGTGACGGATCGGATACGAATATATCCGTAACCTTTGCATCCCTAATTGGAACACACAAAAGAGAAGAGGAGAAAAGATAAAAGAATCAAATTTACGGACCACGAAAGAGCAGCACTGCGTTCGGATCTCGTACCTAATTAAGCTATGGTAATAAAGATCGAACAAACGGACGACCTCGTCCACGGGAACCGGTCTCACGTCCGCACTCCATGCATGCATGCACGTAAGGCAAAGACCCCTCCCTTCCTTGATCCTCGTCCCCATTTGTTTATATACCTACACCAAGAATCCAAGTTAGGAGAGAAGAGAAATCAACCATGTCGGTGAGCGGAGACGGAGCGAAGCCTGCGTTCCAGGTAGATGTGGAAGCCGACAAGGCGAAGGCCGGCCCCGATGCTCCCAAGAGCTGCAGGGCGGCTACGCATGCCGCATCACTGGGGCACACCGCCGACGAAGTGTTGCACCAGCGGCGCAGCCTGCCGTACTGCCCTGCCAAGATGGCGGTCGGGGGATTCCTTGCGATAGCGGTCTTGGGGTACTTCACCCTCTTTGCGAAGTCGAAGCCGGGGACCGGCCCCGGGGATGTGGCCAAGGTTGCCTATGGAGATGGTGAGCAATCCAAGTAGAATGGAGATCTTCCTCGAGTCACCCATGCAGATCTAGGTCTATTGCATTTGAAGAAGAAAAACACCATATGCTTTATCTTTCTTTATTGTTGTTATTCTCCGTAGATGGATATTTATACTCTTAACAAATTATGCATGGATTGCATGTTTTCACATTTCTGTTCGTTTAAATTTTGATATAAAATAAAAAGGTTTAATTAGGTGAATAAGTAAGTTTGAGACCCCACATTAGCGGCAGTTAAAGTGCTAATTTGTCAACTATAATTCCCAATTCAAAGCATACGAACTCATATATGGGGGCATATCCTCTCTTTTTCTTCTTTTCAAAATTTATTTCAAAAATCCTAAACTATGATTATTGTTCTAAAAACTACATAGCTGTTAAACTTAGCCTCAATCCAATGTTTGTAGCTGTTTTTATCTTCACCATCAAAGGAAAAGTCAATATTTATTAAAAAAATAATATAGCCTTTTATCATTAAGATAAAATAGCTATAAACATTGGATTTAAGCAAAATTCAATATGTACATAACAATAATCACAGATTCAATTTATCCGGTTGGATTTTTCAGTTAGATTTTCCAAAAAAGGAGAAGATACATAACAGTTGCTGTTATGGGCTCGAATCCTCTTCTGTACATCAGAGGTGTTGTAATCCTTATTTTTTCTGATTTGATTCCGAAATCCAACATTATAGATCTTTAATTAATGCTCTACATATCCTCCATTTTTTGCTCTATCCGAGGTTATTTGCTATTTTATCTTAATGATTAAAAGTCTAGATCTTTTTTAGATGAAATTTAAGTTGCGTATATGTTGATCGAATCTTTGATCATTAAGATAAAATAGCAAATTACCTCAGGTTTGGTCAAAATTTGGAGAATATGTAGAGTGTTAATCTAAAAATCAATCTATCATATTGGATTTTGGAATCAAAATAGCAAAATGATAATAAGGGTTTTTATCACTTGTGCCCCTCCGAGATATCGCAATATCAGTCATGTCCCTATCTTTTTGGTAATATCAGTTGTGCCCCTCACTTCTTGCTAATTTATCACTTGTGCTCCTCGGGTTAGTAACCGTCCATCCACAGTACAAACGGACGTTAACTTTGAGGACATAAGCGGAATTAATTTTTAAAAAGGATTCAATGGTCATTTTACACCATCTTCCTCACCCTCTTCTTCTTCCTCCTCTTCCCCCATCCTCTTCCTCTTCCTCCTCCTCCAACCTCCTCCTCCGCCCTCTCCGCCCGGAACTCTTCCCTAGCCCGCACCTCCTCCCAGCTCCGCCTCGAGCTCCCCGCACCTCCTCTCAGCTCCGCCCCGAGTTCCCCGCACCTCCTCCCCAGCCCCGCACCTCCTCCCAGTCTGCACCTCCTCCTAGCTCCGCCTGGAGCTCCCCGCACCTCCTTCCCAGCCCTGCACCTCCTCCCAGCTTGCCGCCCCCGCCCCTGCTCCGCGCCGCCCAGCCCCGCACCCCCTCCCAACCCCGCACCTCCTCCCAGCCCGCCGCCCCCCCCCCCCCCCTGCCCCGCACCTCCTCCGAACCCGCTGCCCCCTCCCCTGCCCCGCGTCGCCCAGGCCCACACCCCCTCCCAGCCCCGCACCCTCTCCCAGTCCCACACCTCCTCCCAGCCCGCCGCCCCCGCCCCTGCCCCGCGCCGCCCAAGCCCGCACCCCCTCCCAGGCCCACACCTCCTCCCAGTCCGCGACCCCCGCCCCTGCCCCACACCGCCCAGGCCCGCACCCCCTCCCAACCCCACACCTCCTCCCAGCCCGCCGCCCCCACCCCTCCCCCTGCCCCGTGCCGCCCCCTGGGCCTCCCCCTGCCCCGCACCGCCCCCTCCCCGGCCTCGCGTCGTGCTCCCCTGGGCCGCCCCCTCCCCTCCCCCGCGCCGCCGTGCTCCCCTGCCCCGTGCCGCCCCCTCGCCTGCCCCGCGACGTGCTCCCCTGGGCCGCCCCCTCCCCTCCCCCGCGCCGCCCCGTTCCCCCCTGGGCCTCCCCCTCCCTCCGTCGCGATCCGCCCAGAGCTCCTCCTCCGCCCCTGATTTTGTTTTGACCATAATACCCTTCTTAACCACACCATGGTTTGAATAAACCATGGTTATTTTAATTTTTTGACGGTTAATCTGACGGAAAGACACAACTGATAACGGAGAAAGAAGTGAGGGACACAACTGATATTACCAAAAAGATAGAGGCATAACTGATTTGCGATATCTCGGAAGGGCACAAGTGATAAAAACCCTAATAATAATAATAATAATAAAGATTACAACTCGCCCTCTTGTTGTACGTAAACCCACAACAGAGGATCTGCTCTGCACATATGTAAGTTCTCGTAGCAACAATTACTGCTCATAACCGCATTGAAAAATTGTATCCCATCAAAATTGGATATTTCCAGATTAAAATTGAATACAAGTCGAAGGAGTAGGAAGGGGCAAATGGAATTTATTAGACAAGTTCATGAGCACAGCTGGACACGCGTAGAACAATAGCTGGATATGTGCAAGATCAAAATTTTGGATAAGGTTGTCACATGATGATGCAGGTCCTGTACAACAGTTGCATACTATTTAATGATATATGATGAGAATGGAGGGACCATCAGATGTGTGCCCTGGGGATATATTTAATCACTTATTCCTCACTCTGCAACATTTAGAAACAATAACTACAATAGTAACAACAAGTCATTCGCATTTTAAAGGAATATCCAACAACAGAACTACAACTTTTATATAAGGATTTATTTACTGACACTTCTTATAATATCGAGATAATGCCTTTAATTCTTTTCTTCAATAACTTCTTCTATCTGGGGCTCATATGCAGATAAAGAGACAATATGAGTTGATGCATATATTTCATCAATAGACCGTATCTTTTGTTGTAGAAGTTCTACATCAGAAATATTTGACCTAGTTGATATTTGAATTGAAGGAAATATATCTTCATCATTTGAGTTGTCTTCTTCACCAGCAACTTACTTTTGTAAAGTTGGAGAGTTTTCCTATTTCCATGGTCTTTTCATCAAAGATGGCATCTTTAGATAGAATCAATTTCCTTTCTTTGGGCTCATATAGTTTATAAGCTTTAGATTCATCATAATATCATACGGAAACATACTTTCATATTTTTTCATCGAATTTTTCTTGTCTAACTTGTGATGGAATATGAACATATGCAATAGAGCCAAAGCTTTTAAAATGATTAATTTTGACCTTCTTTCATGCCAAGTTGTGTAAGATGTTCTATCCAATACTACTTTGCTATGAGATCTATTCAATATATAAACAATAGTATTTATTGCCCTCTGCCTAAAGTTTGTTAGGAACTCTCTTACCTA
>JAZKJV010002994.1:0-34361 GCA_037367405.1 Ottelia alismoides | reverse complement strand
TAGCCGCTGAGCAAATTGACAAAAAGGGGAGCCGTCGGCAGACTACGCGGCTCTTTCAGACCGGTTCCCGGAGTCTCGTCCCTTGGCCAACATCAAGTCCGCTGAAAAGCGCGCACGTCAGGCGGTGAAGCGCCGCTCCCACAACATGACGCTGCGTTCGAAGATGCGCACGGCGGTGAAGAAGGTGCGCGCCGCGATCGCCACGGGCGAGAAGACCACCGCGCAGGCCGCGTTCAAGAGCGCGGTGCCGGTCATCGACTCGATGGTCAACAAGGGCATCATCCACGCGAACACCGCGGCGCGTCACAAGAGCCGCCTGTCGGCGCTGGTGAAGGCGCTCTGATCCGAAGCCGCGGCGCGGCTTCCGCGCCCGCGAACGGGTCATGCGAGGGCGCCGCATCCCACCCTCGCCTCGGACACGAAGGCCGGTCGACGACCGGCCTTTTCTTTTTGCGCTTCTGCCGGTTGCGCTTCTGCAGGCGCTCTTTCGCGCGTCGCCTGGCGCCGCCCCCCGGGTGACCGCGTGCCGGTCGTCCACGTGCGGTGCCCGCACGCGGCCCACCCCGCCACCGGCACGATCGACTCGCATTCGCGCGGCGTGCCGCGCCGGGGGAGCGCATCGCAGCCATGAACCACCGGGCCTACCGCGGCCAGATGGTCTATCTCACGAACGGCGTCGGCGAGACGGGCCGCGAATACTTCGCGGTCACCGTGCAGCCTGACGGTGCGCGCACGCTGCGTGCGCAGTGCGAGATGGACGACGACCGCCTGCTGCGCGACGTCGTGCTCACGGTCGACCGCGACTGGCGCCCGATGGATGCGTTCGTGCGCCTCACGATCGCCGAGCGCTTCGTCGGGTCGGGGCTGGTTCCGCTTCGGTGCCGGGACGGCGGAGTGCGAAGCACTCACCGCGCGGGACGGGCGGGTGACGCAGCGGCTCGACACCCCCGCCGGCACCGTGTGCTTCGGCACGCACGCGCTGCACGGCGACGCGTGGACGGCCGCACGCGTACGGGCGCATCTCGCGGCGCGGGCCGGCGCGACGCTCGACGACTTCGACTTCGTGACGTTCGCGAGTTCCGTCCTCGCGAACGGCGGCTCCGGGCCAGCGCTCGTGCCCGTGCCGCGCGACTTCGCGCGCGTCCGCCGATCGAGGCATCGAGCGCATCACCGTACCGGCCGGCACGTTCGACGCGCACCACGTGCGCATCGAGGTGCCCGGTGTCGACCGCTTCGACGTGTGGGCCGGCGGCGAGGACTGCCTGCCCGTGCGACTCACGTCCGACGGGCTGAACCAGACCTACGAACTCGTCGCGCTCGAGGGCGACGCGCGCGCCGGCCGCGTCGCGACGCACTGACCGACCACGGAACGCATCGCCGTGAACGACTCCGCTCCACACGCCTCGACCGCCGCTGCGCCGGCCGCTGCGCCCGCCCCCGCGGCCGCGACTCTCGATCGTGGCCGGCTGATCGCGTACGCCGCGCCCGCCGTGCCGCTGCAGGCCATGATGATTCCGCTGCTGCTCGTGCTGCCGCCGTTCTACGCGACGGAAGTCGGACTCGGACTCGCCGTCGTCGGCACGCTGTTCCTCGTCGGCCGCCTCTTCGAAGCGGTGTGGGACCCGATCGTCGGCGCCGCGAGCGACCGCACGCGGTCGCGCTTCGGCCGCCGCCGCCTCTGGATCGTCGCGAGCACGCCGGTCGCGATGCTCGCGGCGTGGCTGCTCGTGTTCCCGCCGGCCGGCGTCACGCCCACGCTCGTCGTCGCGACGATCGTCGTGTTCTACGCCGGCTGGACCGCCGTGATGATCCCCTATCAGGCGTGGGGCACGGAGCTGTCGACGGACTATCACGAACGCACGCGCATCGCGGCCGCACGCGAGGGCGCCGCGTTCGTCGGCTACTTCGTCGCGACCGTACTGCCGATCCTGGTGCTGCAGGTGCTGCTCGGGAAGAGCACGCCGAGCTGGGGCGAGATCTCGCGCGTGATCGGCGTGTTCTTCGTGATCGCGCTGCCGATCACGATCGCGGTCCTGCTCGCACGCGTGCGCGAACACGCACCCGGCGTACTGCCGGATGCGCGGATCGCCTGGACGGCCGTGCCCGACGTCGTGCGCGTGAACCGTCCGTTCCGCACGCTGCTCGGCGCATACGTGCTCGACCGCATCGCGTTCGGCGTGTACATGGCCGCGTTCCCGCTGTTGCTCCAGCAGGTGCTCGGGCTGCAGCAGCATTTCCTCGAGATCTCGCTCGGGAACTCGATCGCGGCGCTGGCGGGCGCGTGGGTGTGGCCGCGCGTTGCGCAGCGGATCGGCAAGCGCGCCGCCTACGTGAGCGCGAACGCGGTCGCGGCCGCGAGCTACGTCGCGCTCGCGCTCGCGCCCGTCGGCGTGCCGTGGCCCGCGTTCGTCGCGGTCGCCATCATCGGCCTGTCGCAGCCGGGCACGCTGATCCTGCCGTACTCGATGACCGCGGACTCGACGGACTACTACCGGTGGCGCCGCGGCGATGCCGCGCCCGCGGTGCACGTCGCGCTGCTCACGCTCGTGTTCAAGCTCGGGCTCGCGATCGGGATCGGCGCGACTTACGCGCTGGCGCCGCAGGTCGGCGCCGTGCTCGGCCTGGGCAACGACTCGCTGCGCGTGATGCTCGGGGTCGCGGCGCCGCTGCTGCTCGTCGGCACGATGCTCGTCGGCGCGCGCTTTCCGATCGGGCCGCGCGAGCACGAGGTGCTGCAGCGAGCCACCCGCGACGCGCAGCGCGCGCCGCGTAGCGCCGCCGGTCAGCTGCGCGGCGTCGTCCCCGCGCGCGCCTCGCGCTTCGCGGCCTCGACACGCTCGGCTTCGAGTCGGTCCGACTCGATCTGCTCGAGGCGCGTCATGATCGCCTCGCACAGTTCCTTCGTGCCCTGACCGGTCGCGCCGGAGATGCGGTACGTCGGCCCCTTCCAGCGCAGCCGCCGCACGATCTCGCGGCAGCGCGCGTCCGCCTCGTCCGGCGGCAGCAGGTCGAGCTTGTTGAGCACGAGCCAGCGCTCGCGCGTCCCGAGCTCCGCGCTGAACTTCTTCAGTTCGCCGACGATCGCGCGGGCGTCCTTCACCGGGTCCGCGTCCGGATCCGGCGGCGCGATGTCGACGAGGTGCAGCAGCACGCGCGTGCGCTGCAGGTGCTTCAGGAAGCGGATGCCGAGGCCCGCGCCTTCGGCCGCGCCCTCGATGAGCCCCGGGATGTCCGCCATCACGAAGCTGCGGTTGAGGCCGACGCTGACGACGCCGAGATTCGGGGTGCAGCGTGGTGAACGGGTAGTCCGCGATCTTCGGACGCGCGGCGGAGACGACGCTGATGAGCGTCGACTTGCCGGCATTCGGCAGGCCCAGCAGGCCGACGTCCGCGATCACCCGCATCTCGAGCCGCAGCGTGCGCTTCTCGCCGGGCAACCCGGGCATCGCCTTGCGCGGCGCGCGGTTCGTGCTCGACTTGAAGCGCCGTGTTGCCCCAGCCGCCCTTCCCGCCGCGCGCGACGAGCAGCGTGTCGCCCGCGGCGAGCAGGTCGCCGAGCGTCTCGTTCGTCTCGTCGTCGATCACGGTCGTGCCGACGGGGACGGTGACGTAGAGATCGTCGCCGCCGCGGCCCGTGCAGTCGTTGCCGGAGCCTGCGGTCCCGGACTGCGCCTTGAACGTGCGCGCGATGCGGAAGTCCGCGAGCGTGTTGATTCCGCCCTGCGCGCGCAGGTACACGCTGCCGCCGAGCCCGCCGTCGCCACCGTCCGGCCCGCCGAAGGGCACGAACTTCTCGCGGCGGAAGCTCATGCAGCCGCGCCCGCCGTGGCCGGCCTGCACGCGCGCGATCGCTTCGTCGACGAACTTCATGTGGCCCTCTCGTGGGCGGCATGGCCCACAAACGAAAAGCCCCGGCGAGGCCGGGGCTTTCCACTACGCGAGCACCGCGGGGATCACTCCGCCGCGACGACGCTCACGAACGTGCGGCGGTCCGCACCCTTCTTCTCGAACGCGACCTTGCCGGTCACGAGCGCGAACAGCGTGTGGTCCGTGCCGACGCCGACGTTGCGGCCCGGCTTGTACTGCGTGCCGCGCTGGCGCACGAGGATGTTCCCCGCGAGCACGGCTTCGCCGCCGAACTTCTTCACGCCGAGACGCTTCGAGTGGGATTCGCGGCCGTTCTTGGTGCTGCCGCCAGCCTTTTTATGTGCCATGGCTCAATCGCTCCGTGAGTCTTTCGATGGCGCGCCGGCTCAGCCGACGATGCCGGTGACCTTGATCTCGGTGTAGGGCTGACGGTGGCCCTTCTGGCGCAGGTAGTGCTTGCGGCGCCGGAACTTCACGATGCTCACCTTGTCGCCCTTGCCGTGCGACTGCACGGTCGCGGTGACCTTGGCGCCCGCGAGCAGCGGCTTGCCGACCTTCACGCTCTCGCCCTGGCCGAGCAGGAGCACCTGGTCGAACTCGACCGTGGCACCGGCGTCCGCCGTGAGCTTCTCGATGCGGAGGACCGTGCCCTCGCTGACGCGGTACTGCTTACCGCCGGTGGAAATGACCGCGAACATGAATCCTCACCTCGGGAACGGGGGTGCCGGGCGGGGCCGGCCCAAAGAACCGCGAAGTTTAAGGATCACGAGAGGTTGCGTCAAACCGGCAGTGGGGTTTCGCTCCGGGAGCCCTCCCCCACGGGGCCCCAGGGGACCGGGGGCTGGCCGGAGAGCGCCCGCAGGGCCCGGGAGGCCTCCTGGGGAGGCCGGGCGGCCCGGGGGCAGTGGCCCCGGGCACTCACCCCGAACGGCCCGCGAGGTTCCACATCGGCCGCGCCGGCCGGCCCGGCGTGGAGCGGAAGTCGGAGGGTGCCGGGCCTTCGAACGGCGTGCCACTCGCGCCCTGCAGTGCATGCGCGCGGCGGCGGGGCGGCACGCGGCGAACCACGGGCAGTGCCGTCGCGAGCGCGGCGCGCGAATCCACGCGGCCCCTCGCTTGCGAATCGCCGGAGTGACCCGCGCGCCCCTGCGGCCGACCGCAAGTTTTCGGAGGCGCCGAATGCCGGTACGATTCGCACCCACATGGCGGGCGCAACAGCCCACTGCACTCGAACTGATCCGCGCCCCCGTGGGCGTCGACCTTGCGGCCGTCGACGTGGTGGTTCGCCGCGAGCTCGCGAGCGACGTCGCGCTCGTCAACCAGATCTCCGAGTACATCATCCAGGCGGGCGGCAAGCGACTGCGGCCGCTGCTCGTGCTGCTCGCCGCGCGCGCGGCCGGCGCGGACGCGCGCGGCCCGCACGTGCCCGCCGCGGTCGTCATCGAGTTCATCCACACCGCCACGCTCCTGCACGACGACGTCGTGGACGGTTCGCGCCAGCGCCGCGGCCGCGACACCGCCAACGAGGTGTGGGGCAACGCCGCGAGCGTGCTGGTCGGAGATTTCCTGTATTCGCGCGCGTTCCAGATGATGGTGAAGCTCGGCTTCGCGCGGTGCAGGAAATCATGGCCGACGCGACGAACATGATCGCGGAAGGCGAAGTCCTGCAGCTCATGAACGCCGGCGATCCGGACACCACCGAGCAGCGCTACCTCGAAGTGATCTACCGCAAGACCGCGAAGCTGTTCGAGGCCGGTGCGCAGGTGGCCGCGGTCGTGTCGGGCGCGAAGCCCGAAGTCGAGCGCGCGCTCGCATCCTACGGTCGGCATCTCGGCCTCGCGTTCCAGCTGGTCGACGATTCGCTGGACTACCGCGGCTCGCACGCAGTGCGCGGCAAGAACGTCGGCGACGACCTGGCCGAGGGCAAGCCCACGCTGCCGCTGATCCACGCGATGCGCCACGGCTCCGAAACGGGAGCGCGCACTGCTCCGCCGCGCGATCGAGCGCGGCGGGCTGGACGAACTGCCCGCCGTCATGCGGGCGATTGAATCGACGGGCGGCCTTGAGTACACTGCGCGACTCGCTCAAAGCGAGGCCGATCAGGCTCTTGCAGCGCTGGAACCGATCCCCGATTCGGTTCACGTCCAGGCGCTCAGGCAGCTCGCGGATTTCGCGGTCAGTCGTTCGTTCTGACCTCGCAAGCCCCCGGAACTGATCGTCGGCGGTTCTCCGGCCGTGCCGGACACATCGTCGGGATGTAGCTCAGCCTGGTAGAGCACTACGTTCGGGACGTAGGTGTCGCAGGTTCAAATCCTGTCATCCCGACCACTTCCACCGCTTCGCCGTTCGCGAACCGCTGCGCATCCGCGGCGCGACGCACTCGAGCGCACCGACGCGGACCTCAATCCGTATCGCTCTCGACGAGGGTCGTGCGGCTCCCAGCGCCGTCGCGCAGCTCCCACGACATCCCGAATCGCAGGTAGCCCGCGGGCGGCGGCCGCCGTCCGCGCCGACGAAGCGCTGGCGGCGAAGGCACAGCTGCGTGGCATGGTCGATCACCGGATCGCCGCTGCTCCGGACGATCAGCACGGGCTCGACCGCGCCGCTCGCATCGACGTACACGAGCGCGCCCGTGTACCCCTGCGCGCCGACCTTCCGCATCGTGGGCGAGTAGTCGCACGGGACCATCGGCACCACCGGGCGCGCCGCATCTTTCGCGAGCAGCGGCACGTTCACATCGAAGCCCACGTGGATGTCGTTCGCGGAGTACGTGCCGTCGCGCACCGCGACGCACACGCGGATCGCGGTGACGTCGCGCGGCGCGTCGTAGATCGGCACGTCGCAGTCGTGCGTCTGGAACATCCAGAACACGGCCCAGCGGCCGTCCGGGTGCGCGGCGCGCCAGCCGGCGGTCGGACGGAAACTCAACGCGTCCGTCAGCCGCCGCACGAGCGCCGCGGTGCGCGGGTCGCTCATCGGGTTCCCGTAGTACGCAGTGACCTTCGTGCCGTCCGGCGCGAACTCGAGCGCGGCGAACACCGTGCCGTCGACCGTCACGCCGAGCCGCTGGATCGCGCTCCAGGTGTCGAAGCGCACGGAGGTGGAGTTCTCGAGCGTCGGCAGCAGCCAGTCACCGGCACGCGCCGGCGCGACGGACGCGGCGAGCGCGAGTGCTGCGACGAAACGAGCGTGCCAGCGGCTCACGGCGCACTCCTAGCCTTCGAGCTTCCAGTTCCAGCGGATCATCGTGTAGCCGTCGTGCTCCGGCGTGCCGGCCCATGGCACGTATCGGAACCTCTCGACGCACTTCGTCGTCGCGTCGTCGAGCCGCGCATACCCGGAACTCTGGATCAGGCGCAGCGCGCGCGCGGTGCCGCTACCGTCGACGCGCAGCAACACGGCCGTCGTGCCCTGCTCGCCCATGCGGCGGGAATCCAGAGGGTAGCTGCAGAACACGCTCTCGGGCATCACGGCCGGAGCGAACTCGAGGTTCGGTTCGAAGCGCACGCTCGGAGTCTCGCGCGCCTCGCGCTCGCCGCTCACGTCCAGGCAGACGCGCACGATCGTGACGTCGCGCGGTACGTCGAAGAGCCGGTCCCGGCACCCTGCGTTCTGGAAGATCCAGAAGACGACCCAGCGGCGGGACGGGTTGCGCGTCGCCCAGCCGGCGGGCAAGACGAATCGCACGCCGGGCGTGACTCGCCGGACGATGGCGAGCGAAGGCTCGCTCGACTGCAGCGTACCGAACAGGTCGCCCAGCGTCGGACGGCCGGCGTCGTCGAGAGTGACGTTCGCGTACACGGTGCCGTGCGGTGCAACGCCGGCGCCCTCCACCGCCTCCCAGATCGCGCGCGTGGTCTCGGCCACGTTCGCGACCGGCACCTCGTCGAGGTCGCGCGGGCCCGCGCCCGCGGACCAGGCGACGAGCGAGAGGACCGCGGCGGCGGTCGCACACGGCTTCGACATCGTGCGTTTCCTCCTGGTCCCGCGAGCCTAGCGGTCCGCAGCGAAACCGCAAACCCGCCGCGCGCCGTGCCGTCCGCCGGGCCGGGCGACGTCGCCCGGACCCGGCGGCCGCGGCATGCTATAGATTCGGCGACATCGAGGGAGCGCACATCGATGGCTACCGGCTGGGCCGGCGACAACGCCGTCAACGACCAGATCGACGCGACCGTGAAGGACGCGGTGGAGCGCGCGAAGAGCCGCCTGCCGAGCGGCCCGAGCGCGGCGCACTGCGTGGAATGCGAGGAAGCGATTCCGGAGGCGCGTCGCGTCGCGCTGCCGGGCGTGCAGCTGTGCGTGAAATGTCAGGAAGCGGTCGACCGCAGCGCGCCGCAGTTCACCGGCTACAACCGGCGCGGCAGCAAGGACAGTCAGCTGCGCTGAGCGGGAACGCTCGCGCCGTTGCGAGGATGCCACCCGCGGCGCGCTGCCCCCGCGGGGCCGAAGCGCGGCCGCGAAAAGCTCAGGGGTTCAGTCGACGTCCGCGCCCGACGCGGACTCGGCGGTCGACGCGAGTTCTGCAGCGGGCGTACGCAGCGAGGCCGCATGCAGCCCCGGGCCGTCGTCGAGCCACCGACGCACGCGGCGCGCATCCGCGAAACGCGAAGCGCGGCCGGGCGAATCGAGCAGCACCATCACGACCGGGCGGCCGTCGAGCGTGGCCTGCAGCACGAGGCAGCGGCCGGCTTCCTGGATGTAGCCGGTCTTCGACAGCGCGATGTCCCAGCTCGGATCGCGGACGAGATGGTCCGTGTTCCGGAACTCCATTTCCCGGCCCTTCACCCGCACGGTGAGTTCCGGCGCCGTGCTCATGCGGCGGATCAGCGGGTCGCGTGCGGCGGCGCGTACGAGCCGCGTGAGATCGGTGGTCGTCGACACGTTGCCGCTGGACAAGCCGGTCGGCTCGACGAAGCGCGAGCGCGTCATCCCGAGCCGCGTCGCCTCGTCGGCCATCGCGCGGACGAAGAATTCGCGGCCGCCCGGGTAGTACCGCGCGAGCACGTGCGCGGCACGGTTGTCGGAAGCCATCAGCGCGAGCTGCAGGAACTCGCCGCGCGTGAGCTTCGTGCCCGCGGGGAGGCGCGAGGTCGACTTCGAGGTCGCACGCACGTCCTCGGGTCCGATCGTCAGCACTTCGTCGAGCGGCTGCTCGCCGGCGCGCACGACGAGCGCGGTCATGAGCTTCGTGATCGAGGCGATCGGCTGCGGGGTGTCGGGGCCCCGGCGGTAGAGAACCTCGTTCGTCCGCGCGTCCACGACGACGGCGACGCGCGACTTGAGCTGCGGATCGCGCGTTGCGTGACCGTGCTTCGGCGCCGTCGCGTGAGCGACGGCAGAGGCGCAGACGAGAGCGACGATCGCGATCCACCGGCCGCGCCACGCGGCTCCACGCCCCGATCCGCCGTCGGCACTGCTGCTGCGAAGGCCCTGCACCACCCGTCTCCCTGACTCTTCTCCGCCGTAGCGTGCGTTTTACTGCGTCCGCGGGAATCGGTCAGTGGGCACAGTCGAAATATGTCGAAGTCTTCACGTGACGGAGTGCACAGTCCGGCCGCGCAGGCGTGCCCGAGGTCGTGCCGGGGCCGCGCGCGGCGGCCGGCCGCAGGTCTTCGCCCCGGGCGCGGGCGGCCGGACCCGTCACCACGGCGCCGGGCGGTAGTCCTTCAGGAACTGGCCCCACACGTGCGCGCCGGTGTTCGCGCCGCTGAAGATCGGGTCCACGATCCGCGCCGCGCCGTCGATGATGTCGAGCGGCGGCGCGAAGCCCTGCTCGGCCTTTCGCGCCGCGTGCACGGCCGGGTCCTCGTCCGTGACCCAGCCGGTGTCCACCGCGTTCATGTGGATGCCGTCCTTCACGAAGTCCGGCGCGCTCGTGCGCGTCATCATGTTGAGCGCGGCCTTCGCCATGTTCGTGTGCGGGTGCTTGTCGGTCTTCGTGGTCCGGTAGAACTGCCCTTCCATCGCGCTGACGTTCACGACGTGCAGGTCGCGGGCGCCGGAGCGCAGCATCAGCGGCTTCAGGCGCGCCACGAGGATGTATGGTGCGATCGCGTTCACCAGCTGCACCTCGAGCAGCTCGGGCGTCTCCACTTCGTGCAGCCGCAGGCGCCAGCTGTTCGTGGTGCGCAGGTCGACCTGCTGGCGGTCCTCGTCATAGCGATCGGACGGGAACAGCGATTCGCCGTCGCGGTAGTCCTCGTCCAGGTAGCGACGCTGCGAAAGCTCCGCGCTGCGCACGAGGCCCTCGGCGTGCACGCGGTCCGCGAGGGTCGCGAGCGCGGCGCCGATGCCCGAGGCGGAGTCCGCAGCCGCACCTGGATCCGCGCCTGCGCCTGCGCCCGCGCGGCCGTCCGCGCCGATCGCGGGGGTCGCGAGCGACCGGCGCAGTGCCTCGTGGCTCGCGAGCGGACCCCGCAGCATCGCCGGCAGCGAATCGAACGCGGCGCATTCGCGCTCGACGAGATGGCGGAAGAATCCGGCGGGCCGGCGCACGGTCTGGCAGGCGTTGTTGAGCACGTAGTCGAGCCGCGGCAGCTGCTCCGCGAGGAAGCGCGCGAACAGCTCGACGCTCGGCGTGTGTCGCAGGTCGAGTCCGTGGATCTGGAGGCGGTTCGCGAAGTCCGCGTAGTCGGGCTCGGTCGCGTAGCGTGCGGCGGCGTCGACCGGGAAGCGAGTCGTGACGACGACGTACGCGCCCGCCCGCAGCAGCTTCAGCGACGCCTGGTAGCCGATCTTCACGCGGGCGCCGGTCACGAGCGCGTAGCGGCCGCGAAGGTCCGCCGTGTACTCGCGCTTCGCGTAGTTGAAGTCGCCGCACTCGGTGCACATCGAGTCGTAGTAGCGGTGCACGCGCGTGTAGGGCTGCTTGCACACGTAGCACGCGCGCGCGTCCCGCAGTTCCGGCGCATCCCCGCCGCTCGCGGCGCCCGGATCGAGCGCAGCCGCGTCCGGTGGCGGCAGCCACAGCGGCTGGTAGACGTCCGCCTTGCGCTGGATGCGAAGCCCGGCCTGCTCGAGCGCGCGGCGGTCGTCCTCGCGAGCGGACTCGCGCTCCGCACGCCGGAACGCCTTCGCCATCTTGCGAAGCGCGTGCTTCTCCGGCTTCGTCACGAGGCCCGCGAGCATCAGCAGCTCGCGCCGTTCTTCCTGGCTCAGGCGCGCGAGCGCGCCGCGGTCGGCATCGATCGCGCGCAGCACGCGGAGGCACGCCGCGAGGTCCTCGGGCGTGAAGTCGGCGGGGTCGTCTGGCGGCATGGGCCGCGATTGTAGGCGAGTACGGGCGCCGCGCGCGTTGCGGCGCGCGCGACCAGTACGGACGTGCGCCGTCGATCAGCCGTCGACGTCGAACTGCACGCCCTGCGCGAGCGGGAGCGCCGAGGAGTAGTTCACCGTCTGCGTCTGCCGCCGCATGTACGCCTTCCACGAGTCCGAGCCGGACTCGCGACCGCCGCCGGTCTCCTTCTCGCCGCCGAAGGCGCCGCCGATCTCGGCGCCGCTCGTGCCGATGTTCACGTTCGCGATGCCGCAGTCGCTGCCCTCCGCGGACAGGAAGGTCTCGGCCTCGCCGAGATCCTGCGTGAGGATCGCGGACGACAGGCCCTGCACGACGCCGTTGTTCCCGGCGATGGCCTCGTCCAGCGTCGAGTACGGGAACACGTAGAGGATCGGCGCGAAGGTCTCGTGCTTCGAGCACTCGATCGGCGCGTCGAGTTCCACGATCGCCGGGCGGACGTAGTAGCCGCCCTCGGCGCCCGCGACGGACACCCGCTCGCCGCCCGTCACGCGACCGCCGCCCGCCCGCGCGGCGGCGAGCGCCGCCTGCATCGCATCGAACGCCGCCTTGTCCACGAGCGGCCCCACGAGCACGCCGGCCTCCGTCGGCTTCCCGATCGGCAGGTTCGCGAACACGCGCTTCAGCCGCGCGACCAGCGCCTCGCGGCGCGACTCGTGCACGTACAGGCGCCGCAGCGTGGTGCACCGCTGGCCCGCGGTGCCCGCGGCCGCGAACGTGATCGCGCGGATCGCGAGGTCCTCGCGCGCCGTCGGCGCGACGACGATCGCGTTGTTGCCGCCGAGCTCGAGCAGCGAGCGGCCGAAGCGGGCCGCGACCTTCGTCGCGACGTCGCGACCCATGCGCGTGCTGCCGGTCGCGCTGATCAGCGGGATGCGCGCGTCGTCCGCGAGCCACTCGCCGACCGCGCGTCCGCCCTGCACGAGCGAGCACAGTCCCGCCGGTGCGCCGTCGAAGTCGCGCGCGACGGACTCGAACACGCGCATGAGCGCGGCCGCCGTGAGCGGCGTCTTCTCGGAGGGCTTCCAGATCACGGAGTTGCCACAGACGAGCGCGAGCGCCGAATTCCACGCCCACACCGCCATCGGGAAGTTGAACGCGGTGATCACGCCGACCGGGCCGAGCGGATGCCAGCGCTCGAGCATGTGGTGGCGCGCGCGCTCGGAGGCGATCGTGAGACCGTAGAGCTGGCGCGAGAGACCGACCGCGTAGTCGCAGACGTCGATGACTTCCTGCACCTCGCCCGCCGCCTCGCTCGTGATCTTGCCGGCCTCGAGCGTGATGAGCTGCGCGAGCTCCGACTTGTGCGCGCGCACCGCGTCGCCGAACAGGCGCACGAGCTCGCCGCGCCGCGGCGCCGGCACCGCGCGCCACACGCGGAACGCACTCACCGCTCCTTCGATCGCGCGGTCGTAGTCCGCGCGCGTAGCGGTCGCGACGCGGCCGAGTACGCGGCCGTCGATCGGCGAGCGACTCTCGAGATCCCCGGTCGTGCCGGGCGTGAAGCCGAGGCTTTCGAGCGAGCGGACTGCGTTCATCTTCTGGACTCCTGCGATTCGGCGCCCGACGCCGGAGCGTCGGGCAGGGTTCGGTGGCGCTCCGCCCGTGCGGATCGGCGACGCGCTAGCGCCGGCCGAGATCCGCGAGGCGGCGACCCGGCGCGATGTCCTCCGCCGCGGTCACGAGTTCGATCAGTGCGGGACCTGCCGCCGCGCGTGCGGCGCGGAGCGCGGCCGCGAAGTCCTCCGTGCGCGTCACGCGCCACGCCTCGACTCCGAACGCGCGCGCGTACGCGACGAAGTCCGGGTTCGCGAGATCGGTCGCGATCGTACGGTCGGGAAACCGCGTCTCCTGATGCATGCGGATCGTGCCGTAGGTGCCGTTGTTCACGACCACGAACACGACGCGCAGGCGGTGCGCCGCAGCGGTCGCGAGCTCCTGCGACGACATCAGGAAGCAGCCGTCGCCGGCGAGACAGACGACTTCACGCTCCGGATACGCGAGCTTCGCGGCGATCGCGGCCGGGACGCCGTAGCCCATCGCGCCGCTGCCGGGCGCGGCCTGCGTGTGGAAGCGCCGGTGCTCGAAGAAGCGGTGCAGCCACGCGGCGTAGTTGCCTGCGCCGTTCGTGACGATCGCATCGTCCGGCAGCTGCGCGCGCAGCTCGCGGAAGCAGTGCGAGGGATTCACCGCGCCGACCGTCGTGACCGGCGCGGCATGTGCATCCTGGGCGGCGCGCGCCGCCTGCGTCCACTCGGACCGCGCGCGCGCGTTGCGCGGGTCGACCGCACGCGACGCGAGTGCGATCGCGAGCGCCGCCGGCGAGCCCTGCACGCCGTGCGCCGCGGGGAACAGCACCGAGATCGACTCCGGATCCTGGTGCACGTGCACGAGCCGCTCGCGCGCGGAGGCACGGTCGAGCCATCGGTAGCTGCCGGTCTCCGTGTCGCCGAGCGAGGCGCCGAGTACGAGCAGCAGGTCCGCCTCCGCGACGCGCTTCTGCAGCGCCGCGCTGGTGCCGAAGCCGAGCTCGCCGGCGTAGCAGCGATGCGCGTTCGGGAAATGATCCTTGCGGCGGAACGAGGTCACGACCGGTACGTGCCACGCGTCGGCGAGTCGCACGAGCGCATCGATGCCCTCCGCGCTCCACGTGCTGCCGCCCACCCACACGAGCGGACGCTCCGCGGCGGCGAGCCGCACGGCGATCGCGTCCACGGCCTCGGGGTCGATCCCGACATGCGTGCGCGGCGGCGGCGCGGGCGCGTAGTGCGCAGACGGGCTCACCCAGCACGTCTTCCGGCAGACCGATCACGACCGGCCCGGGCCGACCCGAGATCGCGACCTGCACGGCGCGATCGACGATCTCCGCGGCGCGCGCCGCGTCGTCGATGCGGAACACGGCCTTCGCGAGGTCGCCGAAGGTCTGGTGCAGATCCACTTCCTGGAAGGCACCGCGGTAGCGGTCCTCGCGCGCGATCTCGCCGACGAACAGCAGCATCGGCGTCGCGTCCTGCTCCGCCGTGTGCACGCCGATGCTCGCGTGCGCGAGCCCGGGGCCGCGCGTGACCATCGCAACACCCGGCACGCCCGTGAGCTTCGCGGTGGCCTCCGCCATGTTCGCCGCCGCCGCCTCGTGCCGGCACGTGATCACCTGCAGCGCATCCCGGTGGTCGTAGAGTGCGTCCAGCAGGTCGAGATAGCTCTCGCCCGCGACTGCGAACACGCGCGGAATGCCGTGCGTGCGGAGTCGTGCGGCGATGACGTCGGCGGCGCGGGTCATGCGGAGGTCGGGTCCTGTCGTCGGGGGTCCGATCGTCGGGTCGCGATCGCGTGCTCAGCTCGCCGCGCGCAGTTCGACCGGACGCGGCGCCGTGGCCGCGTCCTTCGAGTACGCACGACCGAAGCGGTTCGCGAGGAAGTCGTCCAGGCGGATCTCCTCCTGGCGCACGAGCCCCTTCTGCGGCAGGCGGCCGTGCGCGAGCAGGTCGAGCACCGCGCACGCGGCGGAGGAGGTCGTCGTCTGGATCGCGGTCCACTCGCGGCCCGCGAGCACCTGCGGATACACGCTGTGTGCGTACGACTCCTGCCAGGTGCGGCGCCCGCGCAGGCCGGTCGCGGTCACGAAGATCACGACCACGTCCTGATGCGTCTCCGGGATCGCGTGCTCCAGCACGTTCGTGAGCACGTCCGGGCGCTCGGCGAGGCGGAGATCCTGCAGCAGCAGCTTCATCGCGTCGCGGTGGCCCGGGTAGCGGATCGTGCGGTAGTTCAGGTTGCGCACCTTGCCCGCGAGCGTGTCGCACAGCGTGCCGAGCCCGCCGGAGGTGTTGAAGGCCTCGTACTGCACGCCGTCGAGCGCGAAGTGCTCCAGCTCCTCGAGCGCCGGCACGAGCACGCTCTTGCCGCCGACGAGCGCCTCGCACGGCTGGCAGTACTCGTTGATCACGCCCGCCGTGCTCCACGTGAGATTGTAGCCGAGCGCGTTCGACGGGAACTGCGGCAGTGCGCCGACGCGCAGGCGCAGCGTATCGAGCTGGTCGAAGCGCTTCGCGAGGTCCGCGCCGACGATCGAGATGAAGCCCGGCGCGAGCCCGCACTGCGGGATGAGCGCGTGGGTCGCGGTCTTCGCGAGTTCCATCACGACCTTGGTCGTCGCGACGTCCTCCGTGAGGTCGAGGTAGTGGGTGCCGGCCGCGTGCGCCGCACGCGCGATGCCGGCGGTCACGGAGTAAGGCGCGGCGCTGATCACCGCGAAGCGGCCGCGCATCGCGCCGACGAGCGCCTCGTGGTCCGTGACCGACAGCTGCAACGTATCGAGCGTCGCGCGCACCGGGATGCGCGCGAGCGCCTCCGCCGACTGGTCGAGGATCGTGACGCGATACTCGCCGGTCGCCACCAGCAGCTCCGCGATCATGCTGCCGATGTGGCCGGCACCGGCGACGAGGACGCTCTTCATGGGTGTACTCCGTGAAACCGATGGATGCGATTGGATTTCAATAGCTTGGAGGACCTCCCCGTTGAATTGAAGGATCAGACTGACGATAATGGGGAGAATTTCCGTCATTTCGACGGATTCGGACGGCACAATGGCAAGCCGCAGCCTGGACGACCAGATCCTCGACGTCCTGCGCCGGGATGCCCGCACGAGCACGGCCGAGCTCGCGCGCAAGCTCGGCATCGCGCGCTCCACGGTGCAGGGTCGCATCGAGCGGCTCGAGAAGACGGGCGTGATCCGCGGCTACACGGTGCAGCTCGCACCGGCCGCACTCTCCCGTCAGGTCGAGGCGCACGTGATGATCACGATCGATCCCGCGCAGCAGAGCGCGATCGAACGCAAGCTGAAGACGATGCACTCGGTCACGCAGCTGCTGACGGTGAGCGGCACCTTCGACCTCATCGCGATGATCGGCGCCGAATCGACGGAGGCGCTCGACGTCGCACTCGACGCGGTCCGCGAATGCCCGGGCGTGAAGTCCACGCAGACCTCGATCGTGCTGTCGCGGCGGTTCACGCGATGACGTGGACGCACCCCGGGCTCCGCGCCGGCGCGAGCGCGACTCGCCGATGCGCGTGACCGTCGTCGGCGCCGGCCTCGCGGGGCTGTGCGCGGCGCACTACCTGCGCGCGGCGGGTGCGGAGGTCACCGTCGTCGAACGCGGCGCGGGGCCCGGCCTCGAGACCAGCTACGCGAACGGCGCGCTGCTCCACCCGAGCCTGGCGGACCCGTGGAACGCGCCCGGCGTCCTCGGCTTCGTGCTGCGGAACCTCGGCCGCGAGGACTCGCCGATGCTGCTGCGCCCGTCCGCGCTGCCGTCGATGATCGGCTGGGGACTCGAGTTCGTGCGCCAGTCGCGGCCCGACCGCTTCGAGCGGAACGCGGTCGCGAACCTGCAGCTCGCGCGTTACAGCCTGGCGCGCATGCACGAGCTGCGCGAGTCGCTCGGACTCGAGTACGGGCAGTACCGCCGCGGCGCGCTGGCACTGTTCCGCGAGCGGCGCACGCGCGCGGCGGCGCTCGCGTGGACCGCGAAGATGAATCGTCACGGACTGGAGTGCTCGCCGCTCGACGTTGCCGCGACGATCGCCCGCGAGCCGGCGCTGGCGCCGATCGCGCGCGAGCTGTGCGGCGCGATCTACTACGCGGCGGACGAAGGCGGCGACGCCTACGTCTTCTGCCGCGCGCTCGCCGCATCGCTCGCGGCACGCGGCGTGGAGTTCCGCTGGCACACGACCGCGTGCGGCTTCGCGCGCGATGGCGCCCGCGTCGCCGCCGTGCGCTGCACGGACGCCGACGGCGTCGTGCACGAGCAGGCGTGCGACGCGGTGCTGCTCGCGGCCGGCAGCTACAGCACCGCGCTCGCGCGCGAGCTCGGCATCGCGCTGCCGGTGCGTCCCGTGAAGGGCTATTCGATCACCGTCACGCCGCCCGCCGGCACGCTCGCGCCGCGGGTGCCGCTCACGGACTCGGACCTGCATCTCGCGGTCGTGCCGCTTGCGGACGGCCGGCTGCGCGTCGCGGGCACCGCGGAGTTCGCCGGCTTCGACACGCGCCTGCAGCCCGCGCGCGTCGCCAACCTCGTGCGCCTGCTGCGGCGCCTGTATCCGGACGTGATGCGGAACGTGAGCGACGCGGACGTCGTGCCGTGGGCCGGACTGCGCCCGATGTGCGCCGACGGCGTGCCGCTGATCGGCGGACGCCGGTACCGAACGTGTTCCTGAACACCGGACACGGGCACCTCGGCTGGACGCTCGGCGCCGGCTCCGACGCCTCGCATCGGACGCCGTGCTCGGACGCGCGCCGGAGATGGACCCGGCGCGCTACGCGCTCGCGCGTTTCTGAGGCCCGCGCGACCCGCAGTCGCCGCCCTCGCACCGCCCGCGGCGCCGGCCGCCCGCTAGCGCAGCACGACGGTCCGATTGCCGAACTCGAAGATGCGGCTCTCGGCATGCCACTGCACCGCACGGTTCAGCACGACCGTTTCGATCTCGTTGCCGAGCGTCGTCAGCTGTTCCGGCGAGAACGTGTGGTCCACGCGCTCGACGGCCTGCTCGATGATCGGGCCCTCGTCGAGATCCTCGTTCACGTAGTGCGCGGTCGCACCGATCAGCTTCACGCCCGCGCTGGTAGCCTGGTGATACGGCTTCGCGCCCTTGAAGCCGGGCAGGAAAGAGTGGTGGATGTTGATCGCGCGCCCCTTGAGTTCGCGGCAGGCGGTCGACGTGAGGATCTGCAGGTAGCGCGCGAGCACGAGCAGGTCGCCGCGGTATTCGGCCACCAGGTCGAGCATGCGGCGCTCCTGCTCCTCCTTGCGGCCGGCCTCGATCGGCAGATGGTGGAACGGCAGGCCGTGCCATTCCGTGAGCCGCCGCTGGTCGTCGTGGTTCGAGACCACCGCGACGATGTCGATCGGCAGCGTCCCCGTGCTCCAGCGGTGGAGCAGCCCGTTGAGGCAGTGCCCCTGCTTCGAGACCGCGATCACCACGCGCGTGCGGCACGCCAGGTCGCGGAGCGTCCACTCGATGCCGAGCGGACGCATCGCGTAGCCGAACGCATGCTGGAACGCCGCCTCGTCGAGCGTCGCTCCCGGCGGCTCGAACACGATGCGCAGCACCGAGCGGTTCGGACACGGGGTCGAGGAAATGATGCGCCTCGAGCACGTTGCACTGGCCCGCCGCGAGGTGACTGGTGACGGTTCGCGACGACCCCCACCCGGTCGGGGCACGACAGGCGCAGCACGTAGCGCGACTTCGTCGCGGCGGGTTCGGTCTCGTCGACATCGGCACTCCGGAGAGGGGGCAGCGTCACCTGGCGGAAGACGCACCCGCGGCGCATCCCCTCAGACACGGGGCGGCGGTGGCGCTCCCGCCTCCCGAGTCCGGCCGGCCCAGTCCGGGTGGCCGAGTCCGGGCGGCAGAGTCCGGCGCGCTCGGCTCCCGGATCGTACATCCACGACTCGGCCGCGAGCTGCCGTGGGTAAGCTGTTTCGCGGGTGCAGCCGCGCCCGCAGCCCGAGGGCCCCTGCCGATGGTGCCGTTCCGATCCACGCCGCCGACCGGCCGGCGCGTCGCGGCGAATCTGCTCGCGTTCGCGGCCTGCATCGCAATGCTCGGCGTCGCGCTGTACCAGCAGCACGTGCTCGGCCGCAGTCCGTGCCACCTCTGCATCCTGCAGCGGATCGCGGTGCTCGGGGCGGGCCTGCTGTTCCTCGCGGCCGCGCTCCACCGGCCGGCCGCGCTCGGAGCGCGGATGTATGCGATCGCGATCGCGATCGTGGCGGGCGCCGGGTTCACCGTGGCCGCGCGCAACGTCTGGATCCAGCTGCAGCCGCCCGGCGCGGTGCCCGCGTGCTCCGCCGACCTGAACGTGCTGGTGCAGATGATGCCGCTGCACGAGGCACTGGCGAAGGTGTTCATGGGCGGGCGGCGACTGCCAGCAGGTCTACACCTTCCTGGCGTCGCGCTGCCCGTCTGGGTGCTCGTCGCGATGCTCGGGCTCGCGGCCTGGGCATGGGTATGGAACGTCACGTTCGGGCCACTGCCCCGGCGCGACGCGGCCGAGCGCCTCTTCCTCGCCGCGCGCCGGTCCTGACGCGGGCCCGGGCCGGCACCGTACAATGCGCGCCGGCCGACCCGGAGGCGGCCCGCGGTGCAGACCGCGCGACCCGCGGGACCGGGCCCGGGCACCGCACCGTCCTTCCGCAAAGGTGATTCCATGACCGATCTGACCGACGTCGTTCTGGCCTCCCCGCTCGGCCGCGAACTGTCGCGCGACGAGGCCGCGACGCTCGCCGCGCTCGTGCGCGTCCGCGAACTCGCGGACGGCGAAGTGCTCGTGCAGGGAGGGCTCGCGCGACCGGCATCTGCACGTGATCACGCGCGGGCGCATCGCCGTCATGCGCACGGATCCCGCGACGGGCGGGGCCGCGACGATGTACTCGCTCGAAACCGGCGATCTCGTCGGCGAGCTTTCGTTCATGGACGACGAACCGCGGTTCGCCTCGCTCGTCGCCTCGGGTCCGGCGACCGTGTTCCTGCTCGCGCGCGAGGATTTCGAGACGCTGCTCGAGCGTCAGCCGCGCGTCGTCTACAAGGTGATGCGCGCGATCATGCGCGTCGCGCATGCGGTGCAGCGCCGGCTGAGCCGCCAGATGCTCGACATGCAGAACTACCTGTACCGCACCGGCGCGAAGTACTGAGGCTGCGACCGCCCCCGGATTCAGATCCCGGCCTTCCCCAGCACGTCGGCGACGCTGCGGAGCGCCGCGGCGAGCGTCGGGTGTTCGGCCTCGAAGCGGACCGCGAGCGCCTCGAGTCCACCGGGCGTCGCGGCGTCGGCGCCCGCGCCGGGCGCCGCGACGCGCCGGATGTCGCCGACGACGACGTCGAGGAGCCGCCGCGACTCCGGATCCAGCGACTCCGCGCGCTCGAGTTCGGCGTGCAGCTGGCGCAGCAGCGACTGCAGGTCCCGGCTCGTCATGCTCGTCCTCCGACCGCGGGGCATGCCGCCCGTCAGTCAGGATAGCCCTCCGCCCGCGCGGTCGATGTAGTGGTTTGGTGCGATGCCGGCCCGTGCACGCGCCGCTGCAGCCGGTGCGAAACCGCGGGCGCCGAAGGACTCGGCGCCCGCGAACGATCGGGAGGTCGACCTTCCTGGTCTACACCGGTCTACTGGACCGGGATCTCGATCGGCTTCGCCATCTTCGCTTCGGTCTTCGGCAGGTGCACGCACAGCACGCCGTCGTGCATGTCCGCACGCACCTTCGCCGGGTCGACGTCGTCCGGGAGCTCGAACGTGCGGACGAAGCTGCCGTAGAACGATTCGACGCGATGCACCTTGTCCTTCTTCTCGTCCACCTCGAACTTCCGCTCGCCGCGGATCGTGAGCATGCCGCCGGCGAGGTCGAGCTTCACGTCCTCGCGCTTCACTTCCGGCAGCTCGCACTTCACCAGATACTCGTCCTTCTTCTCGATCACGTCCGCGCTCGGCGCCATTCGGCGACGAGGTCGAGCCTGCGCGGCCACGTCATGCGCGGCAGGAAATCCGCGGCGAACAGCGGGTCCGAACCGGTCGAATACGCTTTCGATCTTCCCTCGGGATGATGTCGCGAGCGAGCATTTCGCCCTCCTTCGCATCCGCCCTGCGCGAGTGCTTTCGCGGTGTCTCCGGGGCGTGCGCGTGGAGCGTAATCCCGGCGCGATGCTCCGCCCATGCCCGCGTTGGCGACATGGGTAGGTGGAACCCGTGCTGGCGCTGCGCGGGGCGCTATCCGCGCAGCCGCGAATTCAGCGGGTTGACCGTCGACGCAGCCGCGACCGCGGCGCGGTCGGGGCCACCGGCCCGCAACGCGAGCCCGCGCTCCCGCTCAGAGCGTCCGCGAAGCGGCGCGCGTCTTCGGACCACGCGGGTGCCGTCGCGAGCGCGGGCAGCACGTCCTCCGGCGTATCGACGACCTGCCACCATCGCGAGGTGCCGCTCGTCCATGAAGCGCTCGCGCACCGCGGACTCGAAGAGCGCGAGCAGCGGCGCATAGAAGCCCCGCGTGTTCACGATCACGATCGGCCCGAGGAAGATGCCGGGCGCTTCAGGGTAATCGCCTCCAGCAGCTCCTCGAACGTGCCGCAGCCGCCGGCGAGCGCGACACCACCGCCTCCGCGTGCGAGAGCATCAGATGCTTGCGCGTGCGCATGTCCTCGACGACGTGCAGCTCCGTGAGGCCGTCGTGCGAGAGCTCCATGTCGCGCAGGAACCGCGGCAGGACACCGACGACGCGCCCGCCACTCGACAGCGCGCCGTCCGCGAGCGCCCCATGAGCCGATGCGGCTGCCGCCGTACACGAGCGGGCGGCGTCCGCCGCGAGCAGTTCGCCGAGCCGCCGCGCGACGGCGTGATAGCCAGGATCGCAGCTGGAGGACGAGCGCAGTAGACGCAGACCGCGCGTGCGAGTGGTGAGGTCATGCGCGCATTCTAGTGGAGCGCGCTCCGGCGGTGGCATGATGCGCTCGTGGCCAGCCTGCCGCTCCACGCCGCCCGCGCGCTCGCGCCCGTGCCGCTGCTGTTCGCGGCGTGCACCGCGCTCGGTCTCTCGTTCGCCTACCGGGCGGGCCTCCTCGGTCTGCCGCTCGCGATCATCCTTGCTGTCGTGGCTCGCGAAGTACGCCTTCGTGCTGCTCGAGTCGAAGCCCACGGCTGCCCACCGCCGGTGCTGTCCGTGGAGATGGTGAATCCCTTCGACGAGTGGCGCCCGCTCGGCGCGCTGCTGTGGCTCGCGATCGCCGCGAGCGTCACGGGCTTCGCACGGTCCACGCTCGGGCCCGCGGCGGCATGGCCGTCGCAGCGACGTTCGCCGGGCTCGCGCCGGCGGCCGTCGCGCTGCTCGCGGTGGAGGGGAGCCTGCTGCGCGCGCTCGATCCTATCGCCGGGCTGCGTGTCGCACGCGCCTGGGCGCGAACTACGCGATCGTGGCGATCGCCGGCATGGTCTACACCTTCGCGCCTGGCGCGCGATCGCGACGCTGCCGGCTGCTCGGCGCGATCGCGGTACCCACGGTACTGCTGCTCTCCTACGCTACTCTGCTCGGCGGTGCGGTCTGGCAGCGGCGCGACGAACTCGGACTCGACGCGGTCGCGGATCCGGCACGCGCGGCGGCGCGCGACGCGAAGGCGGAAGCCCACGAACTCGATCGCGTCGTCGACGAAGCGTACGGACAGCTCCGCGTGCGCGAACCGCTGCGTGCGTGGGAGGCGCTCGACGCCTGGCTGGCCGCGCGCGGCCGCACGCCCGAGGCGTACACCGCACTGCTCCGGCGCGCGAGCGACGTGGTCGGACCCGCGGCCCGCGCAGCGCCTGCAGCGCGAGCTCGTCACGCGACTGCTCGCGCTCGGGCGGACCGGCGACGCGCTGCTGTCCGTCGAGAGCGCCTGGCGCGCCGGCCGCCGCTACGAACCGGCCTCCGGCCCGCGAACTCGCACGGCTCGTCGGGCTCGCGCACGAGCTCGGCCACGCGCCGACCGCCGAGCGCCTGCTCGACGAATGCGGCCCGGCGCACGCGGCCGACCGGAGGTGGCCGCACTGCGTGCGCGGCGCGGAGCGCGCTGACCGGCCGTTGCTTCGCAGCGCGCGGCGCCGGACACTGGGGCGCATGGCACTCAGCGTCCTCGACATCTTCAAGATCGGCATCGGCCCCTCCCAGCTCGCACACGATGGGGCCGATGAACGCGGCTCGCCGGTTCGTCGGCGACCTCGCCGCGCGCGGCCTGCTGGAGCGCACGGAACAGTCGGTGCGCAGCTGTACGGTTCGCTCGCACTCCCCGGGCGCGGACACTGCACCGACCGCGCCGTGCTGCTCGGCTGGAGGGCTTCGATCCCGCGACGCTCGATCCGGATGCGGTCGAACCCGCGCTCGCGCGCATCCGCGGCCAGGCGCGGCTGCGGCTCGCGGGCAGTCGCGAGATCGCGTTCGACGAAGCGCTCGATCTCCTGTGGCACGCGAGCAGGTGCTGCCCGGCCACACGAACGGGCTGCGCTTCACCGCGCTCGACGCCGACCGCGCGGTGCTGCACCGCGAGGAGTTCTATTCGGTCGGCGGCGGGTTCGTCGTGACCGCGTCGGAACTCGCCGCGCAGCGTGCCGGCGCGACCGCCGCCGCCGTCGCGGTCGAGGTTCCGCATGCGTTCCGCTCGGGTGCGGAACTGCTCGAGCACTGCCGCCGGCTCGGCCTCGACGTGCACGAGCTGGTGCTCGCGAACGAGCGTGCGTTCGGCCCGAGGACGAAACGCGTGCCGCGCTGCTGCGCGTGTGGTCCGTGATGCAGGGGCTGCATCCAGCGCGGCTTCGACGCGCAGGACTGCTCCCGGCGTGCTGAACGTGCGGCGGCGCGCCGCCGAAGCTTCCACGCCAGCTCGCCGAAGCGGCGGTCGCCTCGCGATGCAGGCGATGGACTGGGTGAACGTCTACGCGCTCGCGGTGAACGAGGAGAACGCCGCGGGCGGCCGCGTCGTCCACCGCGCCGACGAACGGCGCCGCGGGCATCGTACCGGCCGTACTCACGTACTACCGCCGCTTCGAACGGGGTGCGTCGGAGGACGGCGTGCTGCGCTTCCTGCCTCACCGCCGGCGCGATCGGCATGCTCTACAAGACGAACGCCTCGATCTCCGGCGCCGAAATGGGCTGCCAGGGCGAAGTCGGCGTCGCGTGCTCGATGGCCGGCCGGCGGAATCGTGTCGGCGCTGAACGGCACGAACGAGCAGGTCGAGAACGCCGCGGAGATCGGCATGGAAGCACAACCTGGGGCTCACGTGCGACCCGGTCGCGGGCCTGGTACAGATCCGTGCATCGAGCGCAATGCGATGGGCGCGGTGAAGGCGATCAACGCCGCGCGGCTCGCGATGCGCGGCGACGGTCCGCACAGGTGTCGCTCGATCAGGTGATCGCGACCATGCGCCAGACCGGCGAGGACATGTCGACGATCTACAAAGGAGACGTCGCAGGGCGGGCTCGCCGTCAACGTCCCGAGTGCTGAGCCCCCGCGGCCGCGCGCGCCTCAGGCCGCGGTCGCGTCCTTGCCGTCGGATGCGGCGATCACCGCGAGCACGCGGCAGCCCGCGTGCCAGAGGTCGTCCAGGAAGCCCTGGAGGTTGCCGCCGCTCGCGTGCACCACGCACGTGCGGTGGCCTTCGCGACGCGCTTCGAGCAGGCTCGTGAGCCGCACGCGCCGTCGCGCCGCCGCCGCCACGCAGGCCGCGAATGCGTCCACGCCCGCGTGCACGTCGCAGGTCACGCGCGTCACGCCCTCGCCCGGGGCGAGCACGCTCACGAAGGCGCGGAAGATGTCGGACTCCGGTGATCAGCCCGACGAGCCGGCCGTCGCGCACGACCGGGAGCGCGCCGATCTTGAGGTCGCGCATCAGCACCGCCGCCGCCTCGAGCGGCGCGTCGGGCGCGATCGTCCGCGGCTCGCGATGCATCACGTGCGCGACGACGACCTGCGTCTGCTCGCAGTCCGGCACGTCGGCGGCGAACGGGTTCACGTCGGCCGGAAGCGCGCGGTACAGGTCGGAGCTCGAGACGATCCCGAGCAGCCGCGGACCCGCGGCGTGTCCTCCACGACCGGGAGGCGGCGGATCCGCCGGCGCGACATCAGGGCGCGCGGCCGCCGCGATCGTCGTGTGCGCGTCGACGGTCGTCAGTTCGCGATCATCCACATGCTCACGAGCATCGACTGCTCCTCCGCGGGCAGGGACTCGCCGCACTGCCGGTCCGCGGTCGCCGGCGGCGCCGCGAACGCTCGAATCAGCGCTCCCAGCCAGCGCCGCTGGAATCGCAGCCCCACGACCCACGCGTTCTCGAGCGCGGGATCGGTGGACGGATCGACGACGTACTGCACGTCCGGCTGCAGGAAGAAGCTCTCGTGCAGCTGCACGCGGATACGCGAGTTCCCAGATCGTCTCGCGGCGCTCGACCGGCGAGGCCGCGAGCGTCATCGCCTCGCGGAAGCGGTCGCCGTTCGCCGCGCTGGCGAAGGAGATGCCGACCCGGTCCGCGGCCGCCCGGGCAGCGCGCCCGTGTACACGGCCCCGGCGCCGAGGTAGCTGCCGAACTGGTGCACGCGCGTGTCCGCGAGGCCGCGCGCAGGAACATCGCGAGCCCCTGCTCGCCGTCGCCTTCGGAGTACACGCGCCCTTCGACGATGCCGTACGCGCCGCTCGCACCGCGGCGGCGGACCGGTGCGCCCTGCGCATCGACGTCGCGCACGTCGTCGAAGCTCGCCGTGTAGTGCCACACGCCGGCCGCCGCACGCGGCGCCGAACGCGCGCCCGACCTCGCCGACGAGCAGTGCGCCGTCGCCCGAATCGAACTGCACGCGATTGCTCCGCGGATCGTCGGGATCGCCCGGTACGCCGTCGAGCGCGGCGAACTGGCCGTACCAGTCGCCGGCCTCGTGGCGATAGCGCACGCCGAGCGAAGTCGTCGGGAAGATCGAGGGCCGTTCAATCCGGACTGCGCGAAGTCCGTGCCGATGCCGTGGGCCGGGTTGATGAACAGCGCGCCGGTCTCGTTCACGTCGAATTCGGAGTTCACGTTGTAGAGCCCGAAGCGCATCGACCCCGGCCCCCAGATCCCAGTCCGCCCACGCCTCGTACAGGCGCCAGGCACGCACGGCTTCGATGTTGCTGACGCCCTGCGCGGTGCCGGCGTAGCGCTCCCGAACTCGTGGCCGTTGTCGTACAGCACGTAAGCGAAGAGCGTCAGGCGGGCACGCCGAGCACGCGCTCGCCGTCGAGCTCGGCGGTGAGATCGAGGTTGTAAGGATATGGAGTCGCCGCGCGCCGCGCCACCCTGCACGACGCTGAGGCGCTCGCCGGTGTATACGGCCTGCAGCGCGAGCGTGGGCCCGTCGCCGGCCTCGGCATCGACGTCGTCCCCGGCCCGAACCGCCGAGGGCGCGAGCGCGGCGGTCAGCGCGCACGCGAGCGCCGCGCCCGGGACCAGAGTGCGCTGCAGCGCGATACCGGGTAAGCGTTCATGACCCCGAACTCCACGGATGTTGCCTCACCTGCGGGATCGGCAGCGCCGCCGCAGCTTGAGGTCGTTGGCCGGAAAGTTACGGAATTGTGTGATCCGGAACGCAGTCCGGGTCAACCGGTCGCCTGGAGTCCCTGCGCGATCCCGGCGATGCTCGCGAGCAGTGCGTCGAACAGATCGCGATCCTCGCGCCGCCCGCCGCCAACCGGCGGAGCAGGTCGATCTGCATCAGGTGCATGGGGTCCACAGTAAGGATTGCGGAGCTTGATCGCGCGCTGCAGCGTCGGCTCGCCGTCGAGCAGGCGCAGCTGCCGCGCAGCCGCAGTACGGCATCGCGGGTCAGTTCCCACTCCCGCGTGCACGGCAACGAAGCACCGCCGGTACTCCGCGCCGGCGAGATCCGCGTACCAGCCGGCGATGTCCATGTCGGCCATCGCGAGCACCTGTTCGACGTCGTCGAGCAGCGTGCGAAGAACGGCCAGTGCGCGACCATCCGCGCGAGCAGTTCCTCGCCGTGCGCGCGCGTTCGCGGCCTCGATGCCGCTGCCGACGCCGTACCAGCCGGGCAGCAGGTGCCGGCTCTGGCTCCACGCGAAGCCCACGGCACCGCGCGCAGCGCGTCGAGTCCTTCGCGTCCCTCGCGCACGGACGGCCGCGAACCGATCTGCATGCGTTCGATCACGTCGATCGGCGTGGCGCGCCGGAAGTACTCCGCGAAATCCGCGTCGTCGTACACGAGTCCGCGGTAGCGCGCAGGTCTCAGCGTCCGCGATCGTGCCGAGCGCCCGCGCGGAAAGCGTCCGGCTCGGTCGTGGCGGTCGACCCCGCCGGCCGCGAGCGCGACACCGTTGAACGCCTGTTCGAACGTGCGCATCGCGATCGGCCGCAGACCGTAGCCGTTGTTGATGACCTCGCCCTGCTCGGTCATGCGCAGCACGCCGTCGAACACGCCGGGCGGCGACGCGCGCAGCAGCGATTCGGTGCGGCCGCCGCCCCGACCCGCGCTGCCGCCGCGGCCGTGGAAGATCGTGAGCGAGACACCCGCGCCGCGCACCGCCTCGGCGAGCAGCGCGACTGCGAGCGGTGCAGCGCCCAGCGCGCAGCGGCGAAACCGCTCTCCTTGTTGCTGTCCGAATAGCCGATCAGCACCGTCTGCCGCTCGCGTCGCGCCGCCACGTGGCGCCGGTACACGGGTTCCGCGAGCAGCGCCTGCAGCGTCGCACCCCGCACCGTCGAGCGACTCGACCGATTCGAACAGCGGCGCGACGTCGAGCGGCACCTGGCCCCGTGCGCTTGTCCACCATCTCGGCCCAGCGCGCGAGCAGCAGCACGGAAGCACGTCGTCGGGACCGCCGGCGCCGCTGACGCCGTAGTCGCCGATCGCTTCGCGCCCGTACCGGTGCCGGCAATGCATCAGCTGCTCGAAGACCGCGAGCGTGCGCCGACCCACGGCGTCGAGCGCGCCGGTCGGGCCCGCGTCGCGCTCGAGCGCGGCGCGCACCCGCGCGAGCCGCTCCTCCGCGGAACGCGCGGCGAAGTCCGCATCGCCGAGCCCCTGCCCGACCACCAGCCGTGCACGTCGGCGTGCTGGCGCACGTCGAGCGTCGCGAGATGGAAAGCCGGAACGTGTCGATCCGGCGGAGCAGGCGCTCGACGTAGAACAGTCCCGCGTGCCCGCCGCGATGGCGGGCCAGGCTGTCCGCCATCAGCTTCACGTCCTTCACGAGCTGCTGCGCGCTCTCGTAGTGGTTCGGACGCGCGTCGTAGGTGGCGCGCAGCCGGTCCGCGATCTGCCCGCAGAACACGCGATACGGCATCGAGTCGTGACGCGCGGGCGCGATGCTCTGCGCACCGGGCAGCAGCGTGCCGTACTCCTCGATGCGGGCCTGCAGTTCCGGCGAGACCGCGATGCGGCTCGCACTCTGCGACAGCCGCTCGCCGAGACGCTGCACCTCGAGGAAGTACGCGTTCACGAGCACGAGGTGCTGGCGCTGCAGCGTCTCGCGGATCGTCTTCGCATGCACGTCCGGGTGCCCGTCCATGTCGCCGCCGACCCAGGAGGCCGAAGCGCAGCACGCGCGGCAGCTCGAGCGGCGGCACGGCGACGCCGTACACCTTTCTGCAACCGCGGCCGACAGTTCCTCGTAGAACGCCGGCACGATGCGGTAGAGGATCTCCGCCAGATAGAACAGCACGTGCTCGCGCTCGTCGGCGACCGTGAGACGCTCGCGCGGGTGCTCCTCGGTCTGCCAGCCGGACGTGAGTTCCGTGCGGATCTGCTCCCACGTCACGCGCCGCTCGACCGGCGTCATCGAGGGGTCGAGGCGGTCGAGCAGGAGCTCCGCGACGTGCTGCTGCTTGCGCAGATCGTGCGGCGCGTCGACTCCGTCGGGTGCGCAGTGAACACCGGGTAGACGCAGAGCTGCGCGAGGAGCGCACGCACGTCGTCCCAGGTGCGCCCTTCGCGCTGCAGGCGCAGCAGCGCGTCCTCCAGACCGCCGGGCTGCGGATGGTTCGTGTCGTTCAGGTACTGCCGACGGCGGGCGGATCCGGTGCACCTTCTCGGCGAGGTTCACGACCTGAACCCAGGTCGAGAACGCTCGGACGAGATCGCGCGCTTCGCCCGGGGCACGGCCGGCGCGCGCGCCGACGAGCGAGGCCGCGCCCTCGGGATCGCCTTCGCGCCGGCGGGATCGCGTCGACGCGGTGCCTTCGACGAGGTCGAACAGCGCGTCGCCGCACTGCTCCTTCAGGATGTCGCCGACGAGCGCGCCGAGCGCGTGCACGTCGTCGCGCAGCGGCGCGTCCTTCGCGGGGAACTGGATGTTCTGGCGGTACATCGGGAACCGGGGCGCAGCGTCGGCGGACACCCGCAGCATACCAGAGGCACCGGGCGTGTATCGCGCGCGCAACACGGAGACCGCGCCGGCGGGCGCGCATTCCGCGTCGCGTCGCGCCCAGCAGCGGCGCAACGCACCGCTGCGGCCGCGCCTCCGCCCCCGGATCCGCCCGTCGCATTGCGGCCACAAAATGCGGCGTGTATTCTCGGGCACCGACCGACGCCGTGTATACAATGGCCTTTGTCCGTACAACCGTCCCGCGAGGACGGACCGGGCAGGCTTCCCACGTGCGTCAGACGTCTCTGCACAACCATCGCAGCCGCGCGGCTGCGCAACGCGAGGGCGCCATGACCTATCGGATCAACAGAGTGAGCCTGCCGCCGCCAGCATCGCGGCGGTCCTCGGCTCCGCACAGGGCCTACGCGGCACCGGCCGACGAGGCCGCCGCGAGCGAACTCGGCGAAATCGTCGTCACGGCTCGTCAGCGCGAGGAAAAGATCACCGACGTGCCGGTGACCGTGCAGGCGTTCACCGCTGCGGACATCAAGGCCGCGGGCATCGAGCGCCGACGGACTTCATCGCGCTGACCGCGGGGCGTCTCGCAGGTGCAGACCGCCGAGGTCGGCGACATGCAGGTCAGCATCCGCGGGATCAACACGGGCCGCGACGCCGAGGCGAACTTCGCGCTCGTGATGGACGGCGTGCTGCAGACGAACCCGAACGCGCTCAACAGGAGCTCGCGAGCGTCACGCAGATCGAAATCCTGAAGGGCCGCAGGGCGCGCTCTACGGCCGCAACGCGGTCGCCGGCGCGATGATCATCTCGACCCGCAAGCCCACCGACGAGTTCGCGGCCGACATCTCCGTCGGCGGCGGCAACTTCAGCTCGTACAAGGGGCAACTTCTGGGTCGGCGGCCCCGTCAACGACAACCTGAAGCTCAGTGCTTCGGGCTACTGGCGCAAGACGGACGGCCAGTGGGAGAACATCACCCTCGGCTGCGACGACTGCGTCGACTACTTCGGAGGAGAAGGGCGGCACCGTCCGCGCGGTGTTCGACCTCTGGGACGGCGAAGTCGACGTCAAGGCGAAGTACTCGAAGCTCGACGCGGGCGCGATCAACTTCAACGGCGTCGATCGCGCTGTCGCAGGTCTCGAACCTGCTCGGCGCGCCGGCGTTCTACGAGAACACGAACGACCACGTGTTCTCGTACGTGAAACAACGTCAAGCCGCAGAACGAGCAGGAGAACAAGACTTCTCCATCAAGTTCGACCGCACGCTCGCGTCCGGCAACAAGCTGACCGCGTACTTCGCGTTCAACGACCAGACGAACTACTTCCTCACGGACGGCACGAGCGCGGCCTTCGGCCTGTACTCGCCGACGACGGCGACGGCCACGCTGCCGGCGATGGCGTCCTGCACGGCCACGTTCGCGAATGCGTTCGCGAACGTGCCGCTCAATCCGCCGTTCAACTACAACAACGGCAGCCTCGCCGGCTCGTTCCTGCCGCCGTACGACCCGACCACGTGCTCGGGCTACCAGTACCAGCAGCGCGATCAGCAGGACAAGAGCCTCGAGCTCCGGCTCGCGTCGCCGGGCGACCAGCGCCTGCGCTGGATCGCCGGCTTCTACTACGCGGACGTCGATCGCCGCGTGGTGGTGTCGCAGGGCTCCGACCTCGGCCGCGGCTTCAGCGGGCACGGCGTTCGTGCCGTCGACCGGCCTGAACCCGACCGACCTGCTGTACGACGACAACTACAACAGCAAGGTCACGGCCGCGTTCGGTCAGCTCGCGTACGACCTCGCGCCGGGCGTCGAACTCGCGTTCGCGCTGCGCTACGACGAGGAGCGCCGCAGCGTCTCCAACACGTGCCGACCTGCACGAGCACCACGGATCTCACGGGCCCGTGCCGTGCGCAGACCGCGGGCTTCTCGGGCGGCACCACGCCGTTCATCAACCCGACGTACACGGCCGACCCGACGCTGGCGGTCAGCGGCATCCCGAGCCGCCAGAACTCGTACAGCCAGCTGCAAGCCGAAGCTGTCGCTGAACTGGAAGTTCAACGAGGACTTCTCGACGTACGCGTCCTACGGCTACGGCTTCCGCAGCGGGTGGCTTCAACTCCACCGGCAGCCGCGCGACGATCGAAGCCAACTTCGGCGCGCTCTGCCTCGGCACGGGCACCGGGTTCGCGAACCTGTTCCCGCCGTCGTGCGCGGCGCCGGGCGCGGTCCGCAACATCCAGAACGTGAACGACGACTACAAGAAGGAAGTCTCGAAGGCCGCCGAAATCGGCTTCAAGAGCTTCTTCGCGGATCGTACGGTGCAGTTGAACGCAGCGGTCTTCCAGACGAAGGTCGACAACATGCTTGTTCTTCAACTTCTTCGCGGGTCCGTTCGGCCTGCTCCGCGCCGTGACCAACATCGACAAGGTCACGGATCAAGGGCGCCGAGATGGACGCGCGCTGGAAGATCAACGACATGTTCAGCGTGTTCGCCGGCTACTCGTACGTGAACGGCGAGATCAAGAAGCACCTCGGCCGTCCGTACACGCAGGGCAACGAAGTGCCGTACGCGCCGAAGTACACGGGCAACGCAGGCGTCGACGTGAACATTCCGTTCGGCGGCAGCGATCTCGCGTCGTCGGCCGCGTGGACGCGTCGTTCACGGGTGAGACCTGGTTCCACCCGGTGCAGGACGAGACGGTGCCGAACCCTGTTCGGCTTCTTCGGGTTCGGCCAGGGCACGTTCGACCGCCTGAAGCGCGACGCCTTCGTGGTCGCGAACGTCCGTGCGGGCGTTCAGGCGAGAAGTGGAGCGTGATGGCGTGGAGCCGCAACGTCACCGACGAGAAGTACCACGCCGAGGTGATCCCGGCGCCGGAGTTCGGCGGTGCGTTCATCCACGACGCCCGGGCCGCAGCTACGGCGTCGACCTCAGCTACCGCTTCTAGTTCGATGGTCTGCAGTCGCCTGCCGGCGCTGCAGACTCGCGAACGCGGGGCGGCCCGCGGTTCGCTGACTAAAGGGCCCTGCGTTCGGCGTGCTGGTGGCGTCGGGCGCGGTGGGACCCGAAGCGGTGGACTCCGACGATGGACGATCGAAGGCCGAGGTAGCGCCGCTACCCCGGCCTTCTTGCTTTTGGTGCGCGTCGCGGGTCATCGTCGGCGCTCGGAAAACTACACACGTTCGAGGGGTCACGATGCCTTTCGTGGACGATCGCGGATCGAAGCTGTGGTACCAGGTCTCGGGACCCGCGAGCGGACGCACGATCGTGCTGTCCGGCGGCTTCGGGCTGCTCGACAACCAGTGGGACAACGTGCGCGCCATCTCGCGCGCGAACTGCGCGTGATCGACTGGAACTACGCCGGCGCGGGCAAGAGCGACCGCTCGTGGCCCGGCGGCGCCTACACGCAGGACACGTGGGTAGACGATCTCGAGAAGGTGCTCGCGCATCTCGACGCGAAGGACGTGGTGCTCTGGGGCACGTCCACCGGTTCGCCGATCACCGTGCGCTATGCCTCCCGCTGGCCCGCGCGCGTGAAGGCATGATCACGTATCCGATGTTCAAGGCGGACCCGGCTTCCGCAACGCGTTTCGACGGCTTCACGAAGATCGGCGAGGACCTTCGGCTACGAGGCGCTCGCGGCGCTCACGAGCTGGATCGGCGTCGCCCGCGAGAACCTGTTCACCGCGAAATGGGGCGAGCTCGCGAAGTGGGAAGCCGAGACGTTCCGGAAGAACTTCTCGATCGAATCGCTCGGGGCGACGATGGCGATCGTCGCGGGCAACGACTTCACCGCGGATCTCGGTCGCATCCGCGTGCCCACGCTCGTGCTCATGGGCGAGTCCGGGAACCTCGGCTACGAAGCGCCGGGCAATCGCGCCCTCGCGGAGGAATTCCTGCGGCACGTGCCGCACGCGACGCTCGAGCGCATCCCGCGGGGTGGCGGCACCTACTGCATGATCGAAGAGCCGAGGCGACCGCGGACGCGGTGCTGCGCTGGGTACGCTCGCTGGCGTGAGCACGCCGCGCGGCGGGCCGCGCCCCGACGCGGCCGCTGCGCACCGACTCGCACCGGCCTGCGGACAGGGCCGCCCCGCCGGCATGGCGCCGCGGCGACGGACCACTGCCCGCTCCGCGGCCCGCGCCTTCGACCCCGCGCGGACGCGCGACGGGCCGGTGCTACGATCCCGCGCGCTGCCAGGAGTGACGCCATTGGGAATCGCCGACACCGACGTGAAGGCCATCGACGCGGTGGTGAACATCTGGACGCCGGAGGCGCTGTCGCACCGGCCGGACTGGAAGGACGGCTTCTTCGTCGGCAAGGTGAAGTCGAAGGGTCCGATGCCCGGCTTCTCGCTCGAGCAGATGCTCGAGAAGATGGAGACGGCGGGCATCGAGCGCGCGTTCCTCGTCGCGGCGCGTACGGGTCGGCTCGGCCCTGCCCGGCAGCTACCACATGCCGTACGAAGTGGTCGCGCGCGCCTGCGAGAAGTATCCCGGGCCGCTTCTACGGCCTCGCGGGCATCGACCCGACGCAGGCATGAGCGGCGTCCGGGCGTTCGAGGACGCGGTGAAGAACATGGGCTTCATCGGCGCCCACGCCTACCCGCACTGGTTCGAGCTCGCGCCCGACCACGCGAAGTGGTACCCGTTCTACGCGAAGTGCTGCGAACTCGACGTGCCGGTGATGACGCAGGTCGGCCAGGTCGCTGATCTATTCGCCCGAGCAGCGTCTGCGCAGCGTCGGCCGCCCGATCACGCTCGACGCGGTCGCGTGCGACTTCGCGGAACTGAAGATCCTCGGCATCCACGTCGGCATTCCGTGGCACGACAGATGATCGCGATGGCGTGGAAGCACGAGAACGTCTACATCGTCGCGGACGCGCACAGCCCCGCGTACTGGCCGCAGAGCTTCGTGCACTACCTGAACAGCTACGGGCGCACGAAGGTGCTGTTCGGCACGGACTTCCCGGTGCTCGACTTCGAGCGCACGATCGACGAGGTGCAGGCGCTGAACCTCAAGCCCGAAGTGCGGCAGCTGTTCCTGCGCGAGAACGCGAAGCGCGTGTTCAGGGTGAAGGATTGAGCGGTCCCGCCCCCGTCGCGGAGCATCTCCTGCCGACCTCCACGCCCGCGTTCCTGCTCACGACACCGACCGTGACTTGGCTCGGCCTGGCCGGCGTTCTCGCTGCGTTCGTGACGGTTCGCGCCGCGTGTAGCGCCGCCGGCTGCCAGAAGCCGGTCAGGTTCGCGACCGTCGCGAGCCGCGTTCGTCGCGGCCGCGCTCGCTTCGCTCGCAGGCGTTCGGATGCACGGAACTCGGACTCGCA